>CM061046.1:11550246-12001340 GCA_030762985.1 Adelphocoris suturalis
AAAAAAATAGATACTTCAGTTGCAGTAGGATGTTATTACCCCACAGCCTGGATGTCATTACCCCGGCAGTTGGGGTGATTCCATCCTAATTACTTTCTTCATTTACCACTAAGTAACGGCCAAGAACTTCATCGTATTACAAAAAGAAGTTCCTTGTGTCAAAATTTATCAAGGGTTAGAGAGAATGGGATAATGCTGAATATTCTACGTGAGTTCTATATCACTCTGTGGCAGTTTGAAGTTAAGGGGATGGCATTCCCCATCTTACCCTGCTTAATTCTTGCAGTTTTCATCTGATTTTGACGCAATTTTCAGGAAATGTGCGGGTTAGCCTGAAGAAGGTTCCCTACCAACTTCTTTGTACTTAAATCATAACTACTTCATCCTATGCATGCGCAAAAGTAAATGACCGTTTATTACTTCAAATATAATTTTTTCGTTTCCTAATTGACCGGTTTTTTGAATGTATGGATAAATTTATTATTGAATGCGATTCTTGACGATGGGGTGAGTTTATCGATTGGAAGTAAGTACAATTACGATCGTTAAACCTTAACTATTTTGTTTTATACATTCAGAAGTTAGATAAGTAATTATATATAATTATGTGATGAATAAATTTTATATAAACCTGTGTTGTGTCCTAAGATGACCTTTTTATGGTCATAAAGTTTGATTGTCAATTTTTAAGAATCATTCCAGACTTTTGCACAGTCTGACAGGTTGGAAGCGCTAGCGACCAGATGCTCCTCACAATCATGTCCCATTCACCGGGGAAAACGGCGTGGGCTCGGCTTATCCCCTCCTTTCCACCCTAGACCGGTTGCTAAGCTCTACACCAGCCCCCCCCCCCCCCCCCCCTCATCAATGCTGCATTGCCATGTTTGTATCCTTCCCGAATTCAGAGAATCGAAAGCTATCGTAGCTCAGCAGCCTCAACTCTGGGTATTCTCTTGATATGAACATGGCAGCCTTCTTAACAAAGGGCTTCCAAGAAAAGTGTAAGAACGGAGAAGAGAAAGAGAGAAAAAAAAAAACTACCCAGGACTTACTGGTTTAAACTAGTTTGTGGCGCTCCTATGGAGCAATATTTCGAGGAATCTAATAATGACAAGTTCTGTATGGCCCAACCTCCTGGAAGGTACCTACAGGGTCCAACGTCCAACCTACAGGGTCCAACCTACAGGTTACAATACTCGGAAGTTCTTTTGTCTGCTCTCTTGCGTGAGAGTCAATCCTGCAGGACCCACGCTACCAAGGCCGCCCATCTGAAAACAAGGCTCACGCTAGTAGGCGACCCTTCACTCTCGTTCCCATCTGTACTATTTTATAAGAATGAAACTGTGTCTGTCTGTGAGAGTGTCACTTTCACGGTTGAACGAAGGGATCCGAACGGGTTTTTTAAAATTGTGACCGGAAATATCCCGGTCAGAATATAGGCTATTTTAAAATTTTCTAATCCCATCCGAACCATGGGCTGGATGGTGGGAAGGGGGGAGCCCTGTTTAATGCGTGTCAGGACCTAGGTCGTTCTCAAAATCTCAAGTTGGTTAGCTCTTTTGAATAAACTGTAATTTTTCGCTTTTTATTAAAAATAAATGAATAAAATAAAAAACTAAATAAATCTATACTATTTTATAAGAATGAAACTGTCTGTCTGTGAGTGTCGTTTGCATGGACGAAGGGATCCAAACGGGTTTTTTTTTATCGTGACTGGAAATCTCCCGGTCAGAATATAGGCTATGTTTTATTCGTTTTTCCTCCCCACTCTTTCGACCTTAAAATTCCGTTTTTTACCTAAATTTTGACGTTTGTCGGGCGCTTTTTCCCGTTCTTTTCGACTTCCCCGCTTCCCCTCTAAACGGCCGTCGAAAATTGCTGAAAAATACCGGTTTCTTAGGTTTTTGTACGAGGAAGACGAAGGTACAATCGGATCGCGAAAAAAAGAATCGGAAAATGCGTCAAAAAATGAAAAAGTACGGGCCTGTTTTAATGCGCGTTGTTTTCTCCAAGCGCCCGATCTTCTATCCGCTGCCACATTTAAATACGATCGAAACCACTTCGTATGTCAGCGACAAAGTTACGTTTCAGGACCCATAGAACACGTAGGTGCCGTCAAAATCGCTGAATGACGCTATCTTCCCGGAGAAATCAGCGAAAGAATGCGGAAAATGACGAAAAAAATTTGCTCCCCGCTATGGTTTTTTCTGCCTTAGACCGAGTAAATTTCTACGGTTTTTGCTGGGGTCGGTCTTAAAATGTTCGCTGAAGTTCCAATTTGATCCCACGCGAGCTTCGAAATGTGGAATTCTTTTTTCCGATTGTAATGAACGAAAATGTAGACGAAAACGTTGGTTTTCGGAGCCGCTCTTCCTTATAGATCTTCTATCCGCTGCCACATTAAAATTTGATCGACACCTCGTTTGTCAGTAACAAAGTGGCGTTTCAGAACCCCGGGAACACGATGGAGCCGTCAAAATCGCTTAAAGATGCTGTATTCTCGGAGAAATCGGCGAAAGAATGCGGAAAATGATGAAAAAAATGCGTTCCCCGCTATGGTTTTTTCCGTCTTAGACCGAGTAATTTTCGACAGTTTGTGCTGATTTGGGTTGATCTTAAAATGTTCATTGAAGTTCCAATTCGATCCCATGCGAGTTTCGAGATGTGAAATTCTTTTTTCCGATTGTAGTGAACGAAAATGTAGACGAAAACGTTGGTTTTCGGAGCCGCTCTTCCTTATTCCGTCGAAACGTAGTTACTCTGAACTTTGTATTTCCAACCTCTTGAAAAGGATAGCCCTTCTACGCAGATAAAATAATGGCCTACCCATAAGAGAAATAGAAGGGGAAAACGAATATGTACTTACATTCAACATCCGACAATTCTGTTAGTACTGAAATGTTCTTACAACTATACTTTTCGTGGTTCCACAAAAAGTGCCGCGTTTGATAGTCATTTCCAACAGAGAAAAACGTCTGCCAAGTTGGGTGGGCAGTTTAACTTCCTTACATATTGAAACAAGGACGAATCTTTGTTAAACCTAATGAACTTTTCGTGGTTCCGCGTAGTTTTATAAGATTTAATTGGTTTGTAAGTAATATCCAACAGAAAAAAACTTCTGCCAAGTTAGGTGGGCAGTGTAACTTCCTCACATATCGTAACATGGGCTGTAGGTCTCGATGGTATCCCACTATATACCATCGCATCTATACATCCCATACTGAGCGAGCGAAGCGAGAGAGAGACTGTGACTGTTTTTATTATTTATATGTACAATTTGGGGCCAAAAGGCCCTCTCTTACAATTATACATAACTCTGCATACAATGCTTCATTTTCCCGTTATCATTGTATGTAGGGTTAAAATAATAGTTTAATAAGAATTCAATAGTTTGTTAAAGTTAACCTGTGCTGAAGACCAAATGACATAGTCTTCATACAGCAATAATGCAATCTCTATCACCTAAGCCCAGAAGAAGATTTATAAATAAATCGAAACGTCGGCCTAGTTAAGTTTTTCAATCTTTAGACCAATCCTCAAGAACCAACAATCCGAAAATGTAAAGTAAGTATATTCAACTTTTTGAACACTGCTGAACAATCATCTCTATATCCAATGTTAGCTAGGACACGTATATTTTGTTTTTGTGTGGAAAATATACGAGAAGATGACGGGGCTGATGATGGAAATTCGCATTTTTGACATTGAAAATGTCTTAGTCGACGGGTCAACCGGAAATTTTGTTACGCAAAGAAAAAACGTCACGCAACCTATAAACAAGTTAGGTGTTGTTATGATTGTGTATACTAGCAATGAAATCAGTCATTTAATTAACGTAATGTAAGTTTATTTAGAACATTAAATACAGGTGTTATTATTGAAGAGTCCGTTTCAATTCGGCCAGCAGGTTTTCAGCGGACCGCTGGGCGGTCAATATGATGTCAATGGATACTTCACAATACCAGTTATTAAAAAAAGGACTGTGAATTCATATTCGTGGAAGAATTGGGCATCGTCGAGACTGGCTTGCAGCAAATTCAGTAATTGTGTGTCAATAATTATTTTATGTTTTCTAATTGTTATTTTATTTAAAACAATAAAAAACATTGAAATTACTGAGACATTTTCAATGCTCTTCTCTCATAAGAGAGAAAGTACGAGCGGCCTGCCGCGTTTATTTATTTATTTTTTTTCGATGAGTGTGGGTGGGAACATCTCAAGATCGTCTCCTATTTTTCTCAAATCGCTATTTCGAACAGGACAGACAGGAATTAAATGTAAGTGCAGGAAATGAAATGAAATGAAATTTATTTCCTTCCTCTTGATACATACAATTTATATAGAATATAATAACAATTTTCAATTATATCTAAATTGAAAAAATACATAATAAATAAAATTAATATATCTGCATAGTGTGATAAAAAATAATCAGTTCTATGTCCACTTATTGAAGGACAATGTATGCTTAAAAGCTGAGCTTGCGCTGGCATACATGAGCCAAATTCAGCAATCCGATGTAGAACCGCGCGTTAACTATTTAATATTACTCATGAAAAGGAGAGAAAAAACGTTCTTGTTTGTTTTGTTTTTGTTTGTTTTGTTTTAAGGACTTCTAATGTAACCCAATAATCAACTTTATATTATTTGAGCGCATACTTGGGATATCTCACTTCATTAGTATACAATATCAAATTATCCATTGTTAAAACATATTCTTTTAGAGCGTTGTTCAACTTGTACAAAGGGTAAAGATTTACGTTGATAAACAAAGGATGAATAACGTCAAATAAACAATTGAAAACGACAATCATGCGATATTTAGGGCTGCGTCCAAAGAAAGTACATTTTATTTTAGGGAGTTCCATTCTATATGGTTTTCCTCTTAAATACCTAATATTTTCTTTAAAATCACATTTATTCTGTAGTATGTATTTCCCCAAATTAAAGGTGTAGAGCTGGTGGATGCTCATAATATTCAATTCTTTGAACAAGGCAAAAGTTGAATACCTTATATGTCTGAGAAAGCCAACCTTTAATACTTTTTTTTTTGTAAGATGAAAAGTGGGTCCTAAGGAGGGTTGCCCGCGTCAATGTATTCCTTATGGGAACCCTGGCGAGGGATCGCCTACTAGCATGAGTCTTCTCCTCTCAGGTAAAGGAGTTGGATGGCCTTAGTAGCGTGGGCCCTGGTCCTGCTCGCTTTCTCGGAACCAAATAGTAACACGTGTTGTTCTGACGCAGTTCCAGGTATCATTTTTCGAAGAACTTGGCCGACATGCGCAGTTACAGATGAGATTGGGGCACTTGACGTTCCGGAGCTAGCTTGCCCCCCCACCATAGGCGCCTGGTCACAGTTGTTTCCAAACAGCTCCCATAGGTTTCCGTTCCCTGACCGGAACGGCTCCGAACTAGTTCTTCGGGAGCTGTTTCTGTTTGAACGAGAACTAGTCCGATATCCGACTCGTCCGAACTTTTTATCACTCTTGCTCGACCGGTTTTTCGTTCTTTTTTTCCTCAGTTTAGTTAGTTCTGTTTAGTGTAGTTAAGTTTTATATTTATTACCTAAGTATGGATGGAGGTTCCTTCAATTGTATGTGATGTGTGTGACAAGAGTTATTCTAACGGGCCAAATTTCCTTCTCACGGTGCATGGCATCAACCGGTCGGTTCCTCCACCAAAAAAGATGATGTGTGGCACCTGTATTTGCGAGTACGCCGACAATAAACAATTTGAGAGACATTTGTTTGATGAACATTCAATTGGGGTGACGAAAGAGAATCATACTTTCGTGTTGAAATCGGTCAAGTTCGTGTTGAAATCCAGGAAAAAATTGGATGGGCATGAGATAAATTATTACCGCTGTAATCGCGATGGACATTACATACCCCAAATACCCGAATGTGACAGGAAGCGGGAACTGAAGATGCAAGGTACTAGAAAAATAAACTCGCACTGTCCTTCTAGAATGACCGGGAATCAGTACCTACATGTTCAGAAATCTTCTGCAAGTCCTTCTCACGAGAAATCGTTGAATTGAATTGATTTTATCGCCTTTTTTGTAAAATAAGACATTAGGTAGGTTGGTATACGATTACCATCATCTCTGGTGCATGAAAACCGAGCTGGGACCTATTACCTATCTTATCCAAATCCAAAGCCAAACATTGAAAAAAGAAAGAACGGTTTCCTCGGGTTGTCAAGAAGCGGGTAGAGTGGGGGGACAAACTGAAATGAGGTGACCGTTCTTCGGAACCGTTCCAGTCAGGGAACTGAACCTATGAAAGCTGTTCGGAAAAAGCAGCGTCCAGGCGCCAATGGTGGGGGGACAAGCTAGCTCCTGAACCTCAAGTGATTTGGGCAGTACAAGAAAAATTTTTCCAGTCTTCTCCGATCCGTGGCATGTGTTAGGTCGTTGGGTGGTCGGATCGCCTGGGTGCTGGCTGTCTGCTACAAGATGAAGAATCTAATCTACAGCAGCTTCGGTGCCGGTAAATTGTTAGTTGAATTTGCTTCGTACTCGGTACGCGTTTCCGCGATCGGCTGTGTAGGTAAAAGGCAATCGTTTTACGTAGTGGAAAGTGCAAGTGTAGTGTTCAATTGCATCAGCACATCTTTATCTGCGGCTCAACTGCGGTATTCGTCAATCAACATCCATTTTCAAGGTACCTGCATGCCGCATGACCATAATATCGGCTAAATATTCATTGAAATAATGCTGTTTAACTTACCTATGCATGTACCTGTACTTCATTATACACGGATTTGTGTAAAAAATATTGGGTACACAATCCATTTTATATACCTAGGTTTAAATATGATTGCTGACGACCTTGCTGGAGAGTAAAATACTGTGGTCCAGCACGGAATAATTTTAATCAGGGTTTGAAATGGATGATTAATTTTTTCTTGAAATTAATCAAATCATGATCATTTCATCTAATAGTTAATTCCGCGTGAAAAAATCATTTTTTGATTTTTATCAAATATTGATTTTTATTACTAATCAAATCATGATTTAATCAAAACTGATCAAATTATTTAAATCAGAGAATAATGATGATTTTTTATTTTTATTTTTCTGATCAGAGAATAATGATTATTTCGTGATTTTTATTTTTCTGATCAGGAAATAAACATCATAAGCTCTTGGCCACTGAAGAGCTAGTGACTTGAAATTCGGACCACACAATCTTAGGACTCTCAAATATTTTTTGGACACCTTGGGTAGAGGGGGGGGGGGGGGGGGGGTTATAGCTATACATGCATGGGTACTCAGATGAAAGCTTATGAGAACGGGATTTCAAATAATAAAAATAAGAAAAAATGAAAATCATGAAATAATTGTTGATCTCTGATCAGAAAAATAAATAAAAATGGCCATATATCTTCAATTTTTATTCTTTTGATTAAAAATTAATGATTAATCATCGATTTATGTTCGACCAATAACAAATTAATAAATAATCATTATTCTAAAATCTTGATTGATTTTTTATTATAAAAATCAAAAAATAATTATTACCTATTTCCTGATTATTTCGGAAAGCGTGATTGCTATTTCAAACCCAGGTTTTAATATCTTTGTTACCTGCTGATTATTTAGATTCTTGAGATTGTAAAGTTGTATTGAATTTGGGAAGGTATCTACAGGCGTGTCTCTCGTCTGGACCATTGAAAGTTGTATTTGATTCTCCCACAGCTGCTACTAGTGTGCTGGTCGCCAATCGTTCAGCTCGACCCCCGTTGCTTTATGCAAGTTCTGATAGAACCCCAAACGAACGCAAATACTTAAACGAAGTCAGAGAAGAGCTTAAACGTAGGATATCGGCTGGTGAACCCAATCTTACAATTCGTTATGTCTCGGGTGTACCAACTATTGTGGAAAAGATCTCTCTTCCAAACTCTGCGCTCTCTCAGTCAAAAAACGATTAGTAGGGAAACCCCTTGCGGGTTTCTATCAAAACGTCCGGGGACTAAATACTAAATTGTCTACTGTTTCTCATCAGACCTCTCATTTTACATCCGATATTATTTTAACACAGAATGTGTTTTTACGGAGGGTTATTTGGTTTGAAGGCGTCCCACCCGTAAGATCCCCCCCCCCCCCCCCGCGAACCCCACCACTCACCAGTACGAGCTGCTACCCCCACCGCGCGTCCGCTCCACCACCTACTTCTTTCGCCTTCCTTCACTCCCAAAATAAGTTATTGTACCTTATCATTATTATATAACTTTGCAGTAGGATTTGAAATCTCAATATTCACTTATTCAATGAAACTTAATTAGCGACAATCTGAATAAATAAATGAAATAACTCGGAAAACAAATAATTACGTTGATTGTTCAAATCAAGCTGACGGAAGAAAAGAACGATCCGAACACCAAAAAGGATCGGAAAAAGAATCGGGAGTCGTTGGTCTAGTCCAGGTTAGGAAATGGTAACTATGACTTGGGAGTTGGTAGATCAAAAGAATCGAAAGTCCGGAAAAGAACTGGTGAATTGAAGAATCGACTCGAATTGAAGAGTCGTTAGGAGTTGAAGAATCGGGAGTCCGGAAAAGAACTGGTGAATTGAAGAATCGTCTCATTCGAAGAGTCGTTATGAGTTGAAGAATCGCTAAAAGAATCGAATCCCAAAAGAGTCGAATGACTAAAAGAATCGCAAAGTGAGTTAAGAGTCGGAATCGGGATGGACGAGAAAGTTGAGATAGTGGGGGAAGGCAAGAAGAGTCGCAGTTCTTTTTCAAGGACTCGCTCAGAAGAGCGCTCTTTTAGATGAACGATTCAAAAGAATCGATTCTCTTGCCCACCTTGTACCTTGACCGCAATCCGCAACCGTAATCGGTAAAAAAAGTATCGATTTTTTTAATCGTTTCTGAATCGGTTTCAAACAATTGATTTCCAAAAAATCGTTCCTCTCAAGTATCGATTTTTTCAAAATCGAGTTTTTTGCGATTTTTACTTTTTTAGGGGTCAAAATCGATCATATAAAATAAACCAATCAACTGTAGAAATAAACAAATATAGGTACATATTTTTTGTTCGAGGATTCTAATATACTTAATGTATTACCTGTGTAATAAGTAACTAGGTACATGTGCGAAAAAATACTTTCAAATTCAAATCTTTTTTTATTTGGTTCTTTTACAATTAATACTAAAAAATGCACAAAAAAGGAAATAAATGTTTTCGATATTCAAGCAAACCACATTTCGTCCTCCACATCCTGCAAAAATAATAGTTTTGAAGCATCTTTCCACTCAGTCTGTTCCTAGCTGCAGTTATCGTATTCCCTGCTTTGGAGAACAAACGTTCACTGGGAACCGACGTAGCCACGGTTGGTAGATATTTGAAGGCGATCCGGGAAATGTTTGGATAGGTGTCACGCATGTTATTCCAATATTTAAGGGGATCTTCCTGAATTTTCTCTGTAGGCGCATTCATATATACAAAGAGAGTTCGGTGAGGAGACGATCTGATGGGCAAGCTTCCCCTGCTCTCAAGAACTTCTGTTGAATTTTACTGTTGTGTTCGGAAAAAATTCCTTTCTTCCTTTTTGATTGTTCGGAATCTGACTCTGATGAACGGTCGGGGGAACCTTCTTCTGACAGGTGAGCCAGTGCTTCCTTCAACAAAGTGTTCAAACGCACGACGTGTCTCGCACATGCAACCTTGTCGTTAAAATACATTTTTTTGAACCGGGGGTCCAAAAGTAATGGCTTACATGGAAAATCATCGAAGGAAGAAGGGAGATTTCGTTACTGAGAAGTATAATGCGTTGCAATGTGAAACGTAGGTCCATGCCTAACATGCTTAACGACTTTTTTTTAAACCGAAACCTGGCTCTCTCTAATGGTAAACTCCAACGAACTTGGTTTGATGAACTACAATGTTTATAGAATCGATCGTTCTCCAGTTAAAAATAAGGTTAAGGCGCATGGTGGTGGCGTTCTGATTGCGATCTCGAAGGACATAAAATCTGTAGGTACCCTGTTTCCCATCTGAATCAATTGAACATATTTTTGTTATTTTACCGGATTTCCGACTTATTCTTGGTTGAGTTCACATGCCGAACTAGCATGGACCTGAACTCATGGAACTCCATTTTGAGGATTTAGATATTTGTACCTACTGCATACAAATGATGCATTTATTTCTATTTTTTTCCATTCTGTATTTTTTCATTCCATTCCAAGTTTGAAGTTATTTGTGTATTTATTTTTTTCCTAACATAATTAGTACTCTACTCCTGTGCAATTGGCGAAAGAGTTGCTTATAAATAAACAAATAATTGGATACCCCACAGGGACGGATTTCAGTACGTGCCGCCCTTAGGCATTATTCTGAGAGAGCCCCCCCCCCCCCCCCCCCCCCCCCCCCCCCCCCCCTCAAAATTATATGCAGATTGGTTATAATAAATGAGGTTAATGGGGTTGTCATGGTGAGACGGATATAAGCAGAAAAAATTCTTTTCTGAGTTTATTTATTGGCAAGCTTTCCACATCAAAATGTCATCTTCAAGCCTCTCCATTTCTGTCAAGTATCCTCTATCGCTCATCCGCCTCTGTTCCACGGTCAAGTGCATCAGTCTCCGGAAGGTATCTTTAATTTCTTTAATTTCCATAGGAATTGCTGCCAGTCCCGAGATTTACTTCTTGGGTTGTCTTGTGTGATGTTGAAACTTGAGTCGAAATATGAAGGATTTTCTGCTGCGGTTTTAGCTCTGACTTTTCGGAGATGATGAAATTCAATTTTGTGCTGTGCGGATTCATGAATTTTACTGATTTATGGAGAAGAAATTTAAAAAAAATTTCTGTTCTAGAACCAAAAATTTCAACCATGTATCATGTTTTCTTCTCGATATTGATTCGAAATTCTATGAAATCATCAGAAATTAACAAGCGGTTGCTATCATGTTCACAATATCAATTATTGAGAATGATCACCTGTGTGTAAACAATTATTTATATAACCATGCTCATAACTCAGTTTGTTGGACACGCACTTCGCAGTAGTTAACATAATATGGTTGGATAAATCGAGAGCTTTTGAACGAATGGTCAACGAATTTTGTGGGATGAAAAACGACGAAGTACCATTTCCCTAGCAACGACTCGGGTGTAGGCGGAAATCAATGTAACACTATATCGTGCGCGGAAAAAATTGACTCGCAAAATTAGCTAGGACCCCAGGGCTAAAACATGATACATGTTAATAAGAAATTAAATTGAACGGTAACCCTTCCTCCGAAACCTTCACACCCGACCTTCTCGGAGGAAGGGTTACAGTTCAATTTAATTTCTTATTTTTTAAATTTCTTCTCCATAAATCAGTAAAATTCATGAATCCGCACAGCACAAAATTGAGTTTCACACGACAAATAGAATCGAGATTAGAAGGAATTACCTGGGTAAGTAATTTTCCCTTATTATGGTACGCGTCTACAATTACTATAACCAAGATTAACTTCTCAACAAAGTGACATCAAAACAAGCGGTATTGCTTACTATATCCATTTATAACACAAATAAATAAAAAACTACGTCATGAATAGAAGAACAAGTACGAAAGGAATGCGTGATGAATTGAGAGCTTTCCAACGAAATAGTGGAGAACGATTTTCGTTAAATTTCGTGACACATCCGCGTAACGTTCTTCGCTAGTTAGTCCAAGGCTAAAGCATGTTCGAAGCTAAAATAATAATAATAAAAATAAGTGAATAAACCAATAAAGCACACCAACTAAAATCAATCGTCCAATCACGGTTTCATGACTCAAACTTGCGAGTAAAAATGTAAGTGTAAATGCTGCTTTACCCTCTTTCGGTAGAGGTATGATAATACATACTGATAAGGGAACTCTGAAAACCAGACTAAAATTCTTCTCCAGCCACATGGTTTCAACACATGGTTTGGGTGGGAGTAGAAAATTTTAAAATCGCTTATTATGCACCCTTTCCGAGAAATCTAAGAAATCCAACTCGTAGACCTCTACCACTCAGCCGTTTGGCAGTGCATAGCTCGTACAGACAGACAGACAAAGTTTCAGATTTATAATTTATAGTAAGATAATACATTAAAATCTACACTATAAACTACAACTGTACGAACTTTTCGGCTCTTCTTCTTTTGTTCTCTCCTCTTCTTCTCGCGTAGGAAACTGCACTTGCACTTGTTGCTCCCGAAGAAAGTGCCTGGCCGCTGAGGGGTCAACGGAATGTTGATGTTCTGCCCTTTGTATAAACTGTTGATTATTTTCAGATGCTCCAAAGGCGGAAATGTTTGAGTGCAAACCCTTTCGTATAGCTTCGCCTTTCTTGTCTCGCATAAGAAAAATCGCCGTTCGTTAAAATTGTAGAGAAATGTCTCGGCAGCCATGCCGCCCGATAGGGCTTACGTGCGGTACCATTGAATCTCCATATGAGATAGGTGTGGTTTTGTGTGTATTTACTAAAATTTTTAACAAATAGCCGAATGATGAATGTGGTTCAGTACGGCCTCAGTGTTTACAATGTTTATGGATTCATTTTGTTTTAATGCTAAGCACCTCAAAGTTAAAACTCCTGTAGTAGCCACAGAAAAACAAATTTGATAATCCATCCCAAATAGCGCTCCTTTCAGTACACAGGGTAGAAATCTATATCTATACTATTAATAAGAATGAAACTCCGTCTGTCTGTTTGTTTGTTTGTCGTGTCTATGCACGGCCAAACGGCTGAGTGGGGGGATCTTCTTGGGATTTTCCGATAGGGGGAGCGAGCAAATTTAAAATTTTCTAATCCCAGCCGAACCATGGGCCGTAGGGCGGGAGGGGGGTCGAAGTAAGAATTAATGTGCGCTTTTTGGACTTCCCCGCATCCTCTACCCCTCTAAACGGCCGTCGACAATTCCGGAAAAATACCGGTTTCGTAGGTTTTTGAACGAGGAAGACGACGGCGCGATCGGATCGCGAAAAAAGTATCGGGAAATGCGTCAAAAAAATGCGAGAGTACGGACCCGTTTTCTCGAAAAGTCCGCCGAAAAACTTGGTTTTTTCCGATTAAAATATACCCCATAAAGGTACGTTTTTCGGAACGGTTTTCGCGGGCGAAATACAGCTTTGGGTCCGCCGAATCTGAATCCGAAATCGGATATCGAAAAAAGTGACGAGAACTCGGTCAAATTGCGAGCAGAAGCGAGCAAAGCGATTAAAATGATTCTGCCGTGGACGAGAGAAGGCTCAAGAATTGACGTGAAGGGTTCGATGTCACAACATTTCGAGGCGAGCAGGTATGCCTACATAGGTACCTACCTTGCGAGCGAAGCGAGAGCCATTTCAAATAATAAATACGGACTTTGTCCTACACATTTACAGGTATACCTTGCGAGCGAAGCGAGCAACATCCCCGAATAAACTTTTCGTGGTTCCACGTAGTTTTATAAGATTTAATTTGTTTGTAATAATTCCCAACTGAAAAAAACGTCTGCCAAGTTGGGTGGGCAGTATAACTTCCTCAAGCGAGCGAAGAGCCATATCAACAGAATAAATTCGGATTTTTTCCTACAAATATACAGCAATACCTTGCGAGCGAAGCGAGCAACATCCCCGAATAAACTTTTTGTGGTTCCACGTAGTTTCATAAGATTTAATTTGTTTGTAAGAATTTCCAACAGAAAAAAACGTCTGCCAAGTTGGGTGGGCAGTATAACTTCCTCAAGCGAGCGAAGCGAGCAGCATTCCTTACAGAAGTTAAACCTACCCTTAGGGATCTATCGTTTGCGAGCGAAGCGAGCAACATCCCCTACATGTTTCAATAGTAATACATCGCATCTGCACAGCCACACCTTGCGAGCGAAGCGAGCAACATTTCCTACATGCCAGACTTTGCGAGCGAAGCGAGCAATATTCCCTCCACGTCACACTTTGCGAGCGAAGCGAGCAATTGAATGGGGGGTCCGGGGGGCTTGCCCCCCGGCTGGACGTGGAGGCGAGCGTAGCGAGCCGGAGCGGCTAGTGCAAAATAAACCTACGCATTATAAATCATCTTGCTTCAACAAAATGTATCCAACTAGGGATCGGACATCGAAGCCAAAACATCGATGTTGCCATCGATGTCAACATCGATCAGAGACCCTCGATGTGGGGACCTGTTTATAGCCTAATGTTCCTTTTCTTGAAACCTTGAAAATTCACAATTGGCATCTATGCCATCTTTCATGTACTTGTCCTTCTATTATACAGGTGTCTCAAACGCAGTATTTGGGAGTAATGAATGGACCAGTGTCTTACATGTTGAATTTCTAACTAATAAATTCTAACTAATAAATTAAGAAGGCTCATTCTGATGTGTCTGGCAGTCAGAGGTTTCATGTCTCTTAAAACTATGAAACTCATGTACCTTGCACTCATCCAGTCTGTTATGTCTTACAGCATTGAAGTATGGGGTTCAGCTTACCGAGTGATTTTACATCCGCTGTACAAGACCCAGAAGTAAAAATAAAAATTTCACTTCAGAAAAAATCTATTACGCCAACAAATTTAATATTCAATGAGTTTCAGGTTCTGTATTCATGGCAAATTATTAGAAAATTCAATTCAATTTACATTTATAAGCAAAAAGGTAATTATGTTCTAGTGGATGTCATTACTCGGTTGGCGTCTGATTTTACTTTAAGATTACCTCTCAGATTGACGACATTGGGTCAGAATTTTTTACATATAGGTAATGGCGTTAAAATGTTTAACAAGCTTCCTGGTGACATTAAAACTTCAACCAGCTTAAATCCGTTTTCAAGAGTGCTTTACAAAAATATTTACTCAGTGATCCTTAATACTAATACTTGTTTTCATTCATTAATCGTCAGTGTTCATTTACTTTTTTCTTTTTGGTATTTGATGACTACTTTTCAGTTCATGATAACATGTTTTATTTGAATTGTTTTAATTAGTTTTTTTCAATTTGTTAAATTAGTAATTTGCACAACTAATTACGGCTCCTCCCCCAGCACAAGTTTCACTTAACGGGTTTAGTAGCATAGTACTTCAAATATTTATTTATCCTTTTCGGCGTTTATTTAAGTTTATACTGTTCTTATGTTATCATGTATAAATTGTAAATAAATGCAAATTATTAATAAAATAGACACCGTATTTTTGTCACAAAATGACACCTACTGTTTTTTTTCTCGCAAACTTGAATTTCTCTATGAAATCGATAAGGAATCGCAAAGTTGACCTTACCGTTAGACTAATTAAATTTTCAAGCTTTCCTGAAATTGGACAGCTTCCAGCTCGAATTTTAGAAAAATGCAGTTAATGTCTGGACTTGCGGCCTTATGAGACCGTTTTTTATTATGAATGCGCACTAAGCGTATGAAGAATTTAACGCTAAATCCAAAAATGTAGTAAAAAGTAGAAAAAAAGTGGTTTGAAAAACGAGGATTTTTATGGAAAAAAACGTGGTTTTCTCATAAAAACTTGAAAAAAATCATTATCTCGAGAATGGCTTGAACGGTGCGGTTTGCGGTATTCTACTCTATTTTCAGTCTAGTTTTATCCTTTTTTAGGACGTCCCTCAGAAGCTAGGCCATACAGGCAAGAGGCTTCTTATTTTAGAGGCACGACCTATCGGAATTAATCCAGGATGGTCGGGGACAACCCAAGCATGAGAAAAAAGCTACAAATTATTACAGAATGGTTCATTATTGGTCTATAATTTTTAAACTTTAACGAGTTTTAGACGTTTTCAGTAATTTTTAGTGATTTTTTAAACGTATTTTTGAATTTTGACCAATTTAATGCGCTGAAAAAGTGGTGGCTAACGAACTCATCCTTTCGTTTGGTAAGCTTGATTTTTTGGCGCAAGAACGGAATTTTATCTAAATCCTAAGGAGAGTTACCTATTGTCTGGATTGACATATACAGGGTGTCCAACGAGACGTTGACCCCCCTGTTAAAATCGTTATTTGTAGATCAAAATAAAAAATTTTTTTTTTTCAAACCATGTTTTTTTGTGAGGATTTCAGAAATGACAAAATTGCGCAGCGCGCGATTGCGCAACCATGCACAACCAACATCAACTTTGTTTTTTCAAATGGGAACGCCCCTTTTTTCCAGAGTTATATCTTACATCCCAACTTTGACCCTCTGTTTTGATGATACTCCTCTCGTCTATTCACTCACAAGAAATAATTTATTTTTCTCTTGAAAACTTAGAGAAAAAAAAAACGAGTTGCACTTGCGCGAATCCGCGTTTAATAACTATGAAAATTCAACACACACACCTCGGAAGACTATTTATTGCTTAAAATAACCACATTTTGGGCTGTAAAAGCGTTGACATTTAGTCAAATGAAAAAACGAATAGCACCACGTGACTCAGCGTCGAAAAATTATGAAATTTCATGTGTCACACATGGGTTCTTCGTACATCCGAATTTCGGCGCAACCACAGGGTTGCGCAACTTTGAGCGCTCGCTAAACGGGTTGCGCGTGGTCGAAAAAATCGAATGAGGGGAGAGAGAGATCGAATATATATATACATATGAAAAAGCGTTAAACTTTAGGATTCGTTTCAAAATGTCTCGAAACGGATTTCAATGAAGCAATTTTTCGAAAATTTGTATTTTAAAATTTTTGGAGCCTTTGCAATAGCTTAATTTAATACGAAAATGCTCTAAAACAATAATGAATGTAATAATTCGCTCACAGTAGAGAGTGTTTCGGGCAGAAGTGATATTCAATGAGTTATTATTCTCTTTTATTCACCTTCGATACATGTTTTCAGTACTAGATAGGTAAGGTACAGGACATTAATTTAAAATGTTATACCCTCAACATAAACATAATCATTAACATAATTAGGAACATGATTGATTCCATTCTAAAGATCACTCCGAAATACACAATTTTTCATTGATGGGTGATCTAGAACGAGTGACAATATCTTAATTGGCGCCAATTCACAACACTCAGTTTTACACAGATAAACATTATATACAGGCTTGTAGGGTACTTACATCATATTTGCAACATAGGCTGACTATAAATGACATTCACAATGCACATTTAAGAATAAATCCTCAGTGTCATCAGTTCTTAAAATAATGGGAACGAAGATGGGAATTCAAAGGATGGGAACAAAGAAGTAGGTACCTAAAGATATTCACTAAAATGCCATCCCATTTTGATTGCCCAGTTTTATTTCTTCCGAAACCACCTCTAAACATCTACTTGATGCAGATATGTAATGATATGTGACATTTATTACCACATGCCTCACTCATGCTCTAATAAGAGAGTTCAATCAACCAAGGACGACTTTACCAATGTTTACTAACTTAAGTGTTAGGGTGGTTCAAAAAAGTCCAGTCATGCAGCATGACCCCATGAGCGAATTTTTGAAGAAATCTTCGACATTTCAGTCGCTATTTACAACTAGCGAACGGCATTATTTCGATTTTTGACTGATTTTTCAACTTTGAAATTTTTGAAAACTTGATACATATTCTTATAGGAAATTTTACGCTGATTCCGAATATACCACATGTTAGTATGCTGAAAAAATTATTTCGCACAACAAATCGCAAAAAACAGGCTATTTTGAAATTGTTGACTACATTTTTGAAAATTTCAACCCGAAGATGTAATCCGATCATGCTGGCCAACGAACTTGAACTTTCGTTTTGTGTCCTTAACATTTTAAAATTTGTTTGAAGTTTCTAGCACAATTCTACGGACAGTTATCGTCTGGAATGACACATACATACATACATACATACATACATATATACATATATACATACATACATACATACATACATACATAAAAAAATGCGTTAAACTTCAGAATATGATTCAGAATAGCCTGAAACGGATTTCTGCATAAAATGTTTTCAAAAATTCACATTCTACAAATTTTGAGGCGAGAGCAATAGCTTAATTTTCTTCAAAAATTCGCTAAAAGAAAAAAGTTCTGGGATTTCTTGTCCTCATTGTTTTTTTTTTTGCTTCCTGGGTATGTCAGGATGACCCTCCTAAAGTTTTAGCAAAAATTATTAATCCTAACCACTTTACCTGGGTCGATTTTGGCCAGTTGTCGACCGCTATCGTAAACCAACCTCTAAATTGGTGCCAAGGTGATGATTTGAAGGATGGATTTAAATTTTTTTTTTTTTTGGGTCAATTTATGGGTTTTTGCATCCGCTGAACACAATGAACTTATTTATTTTACGCTCTGTCCACTAGTTATCCGGTAAACTGGCAGAGGGCGCTGCTAGAAGATGAGTAAAAACCGAAAATTTCACGGAAAATGCTGTCGCCTGGTTAAGAATTGTACTGGAAACATGCCATAATGGTCGGATAATATGCTTTGGCATGTTCTGAACATGATCTTACTATACATTTACGCCGATGATTGCTTCGTTTATCAGCCATAAACCTCAAATTAATTGTAGGGTAATAGACAAATTCACCCTAATTTCACCGGAAATTATGTCGCGTTGATAATTTAAGGTCCCGAAATACCTTGTGCCGATAAAATTTGGTATTTTCCAGGATACTCAGTGCAAAGCCAAATATAGCGGCAAAATGGATAAAATAGCTAAAATTTTCCCATTTTTCTGTAAAATTCCTTAGTTCCCATCGGTTTTCCGGGGTCAAATTCGTAGTTCTGAATTGTCTGAACTTTGATTGGATCGTTAAATAAAAAATGATGTAATATAATTTCAGTTTCACTTGCTCGAGGGACAATCTGTAATTTGGTCGATAAGCTGAAAGAATTCATGATCGTGGAACATGAAACATTACATTTTAACGAGAATAACATATAATAAAAATACCTATAAAAAAAAAAAAATAAATAAATAAATAAAATAATTAACCACGATAAAATATCGAAACATAAAAAAAAAAAAAAAATTCAAAAAGTCTTCTATCGTTATATCCCGTTTACGGCAAGTTTTAGGAAAATTCCTTGTTTTGTTGTACAGTTATCAATAAGGCTTGAAACGATCCAATTAAATAAACGAAGCAATCATCGGCGGAAAAGTATAGTAAGAAGTAGTTAAAAGTTAGTAAAAAGTATAGTAAAAAAAAAAAAAAAAAAAACCCCATATGCAAAAACCAAAGTGCCATTTTTTGAGTAATACGTTTTTTAACGGACAAGGTAAGACAACTGCTCATGAAGTTTATGAGCGATAGTATAGCTCCGAACGGTTCGTTTATCAATTTCAAAGCAAACAAATTTAAGTGCCCATTCTGCTGCACAACGTTACATGCGTTGTTATGCTTTCTCCACGATCCCCTTCGGTTTAAGTTAACTTTTCCCACATCCCAAATGTATTGTAGCAGACAACTGGCGTGTATCAACCTTGGGATTCACATCGAAGATAGCTGCGGTGAAGACTTCTTCTGCTTTGAGGACAAGACAGAGGGAATTCGGGGCTGTAATGGAATCGGCACCTGTATTCATAACGGTGGGGGGTGAAATACAAAACAGGGAATTTCGGTAATGTTAGTGCTAAGTCTGTTAAACAGTTTTTACGACTGGATGACCATTGCTAAAGACAGCGGTCCTTCAGTCCGCTACCTACCTAAAAAAAATGGACTGCCGGGAAGATGAAGGGCGTTGAAATCAAGATTTTTATTTAGACCATCCGGTTATCCGTGCAATGCACGGACCCACATCTGTGGGTCATTTTTACCAGGTATCTTGTCATTTTTACCCAGCAGTCCCCAAGAGGCTTCAACTCAAATGTCAGCAATCAAGTTTCAAGTTGTACCGAATTAATTTTTCAACTAAATGCCCCCTCAATATTACCAACTCATTATTACCTCAGTTACGTTAAAACTATTCCCGACCAACATTGCTGCAGTTAATAAGGCGTTTTGAATATCAGTTTTTGAACAGGTATCTTACGAATAAAAAATGCTCGGCACAACCCACCAAAATCGTTTTGGTATCGTAGAATCCGTTATCGAAAGTTCTTTACCCTTGAACCCGCTCCATCCTTATTTGACGTGAGTTCGACGCATGTCGGCTTTTTCCTTCATTACAAAATTGTTAACGTTCTTACCGGGAAAGCCAGTATAGTCTTTGCGTTAACCAGGGACCCTATGAATGATCATGTACAATGTAAGCTCAATCGGTCCAGTATTTTTTACGTGATTGGACACCATTGGATTTTTATATTGGTACCTAATAGTATAGATTATATAAAAAATGAGAACAACTGTATGTTCTTATTTTTTCAAACTGTTTTGCGTCTCATTTTGACATGGATATGTCTTTGCTCTGGGGGTCAACCAAAAATTTTCGTGACGCAAAAAATATGTCACAATTTCTAATGATGTTCACGTACAACCAATCCGTTGCTAGGGGAATGGAACTTCCGTTGTTTTCATCGCACAGAAATCGTTCGCCACTCGTTGGAAAGCGCTTGATTTATGTGATAAATGTTCACATCTCAAGCTACCAATTTCCCCCTCCTTACGTACCTGGCTACATTCCTAAACTAAGTTGATTGGACTATAAACAATTTTAATAAGCCGGTTACAATATTCTTAACGTAAAGCAGTAGCATCATTTACTCCACTCCATAGGAAACATTATCATCCTCTTGACAACAGTCGACTGTAAACAACTCATTGTAGTTTTGTAGTGACTTCTCTCCACAATTATTTTCAACATTAAATGACGTTTTACTTATATACATTTTATATAAGTAAACCGTTGTTTTCTTGGAATTAGTCGGTGCGGCCCAGGGAAAATAAATGAAATTATTTCATTTATTGTTTTATTTGATAACGTTTCATCCTCTTACTGAGGACATCTTCAGATCTTGGTGTGTCCAGGAAAAAATTTATAAACATCCGAGTATAACGGATTTGTCAAATAAAACAGTGGCTCACCAAGTCAACTCAATGTCAAGAAAGCAAGATCTGAAGATGTCCTCAGTAAGAGAACGAAGCGTTATCAAATAAACCAGTAATGATGTAATTTCATTTATTAATGAAAAATCAGGCTATCATCAACATAAAAATGATAGCGCCTGAATTGAAGAAATAACTTCAATAGTATGTATAGTATGCTTATTGTGTCTCCAAGAATAATAGAATAAATAAATTCTTTATCCTACATTTCGTCGCCTACAGTCCAAAGTTAAAGGATTTGTTTACAACTCTCGAGGACAACCGTTATGAAATCCCCAATCAAAGACATATCCATGTAACACGGTATCTGCTTGTAAAGCAGATAGTGGAACTCGTTTACGAGTTTTCTTACATTTTAATTACTTCCTTTAAATACAGTTTTGGTGCAATAAAAGTTTTAATTACGTAACTTCTTCATATTCAATCCTTTCTTCAACATTTTGTGATATAAGAATCAGAACACAGGCTGAAATGTATTCAATAAACTAAAATGTGACCTTCCTGGTTACCAAAATAAGTTATGCACTTAGGGTGTTTTGGTTGGAATTCCCTAAAAATAGGATAGTTAATTTTAGTTGTTGATTTATTTACTAATTAAACAATAATGAAATGTACTACTGACATGGAAAACTACAAAAGACATTTCATTCATTTTTTGCTCGGCTATGGACAGTAGTGGAACCTAAGATTTGGAAAGTACCCAGTTCAGGTGAGTCCCTAGTCTGTTGGTAGTCATAAAATACATGTTTATTCAAGGGTCTGTATCATTCTTCACAATATAAACATCAACTTTGTTTAGTCAGAGATCAACAACAAAAGGGGTACATTGCTCAACTTACTGACTCACAATAGTGTGGGGGCACATATGGAACTTTTTGACTCGGCAACTATTTCTGTACGTGCCCCCACTTTCTTCAATTCCCTATTTCTCACATACGCGAAGGAGAAAGTTGATTTATCATGAATCCATTGGAAAGAGGAGATTTTGAGGTTTCCGAAACAGTCATCAAATTCATTTTTTGATAGGTTTGAAAGTGGGGACACATACGAAACTACACCCGTTATGTGTATCTTGTAATTTATTTTAGGGCACACAGATAGACTGGCACCAGACCAAGTTCGATCGCTAATCAAAAACATTATTTTTGCTCGAAAATCTAAATCCAGCGTTGACTGAAAAGCAGCAATTGAATAAAAACATTAAATACAATGAAAACAGATTCTTTAAAAAATACTGATAAGTTCTACGGAGAGAACCCTTACCAAATTAACCAGGATGCAGTATTCAATGGAAACAAATCAAGGTATGCAGGTCTCCTTGGAAGGTTACCTCAACAGGTAAATTCTTTAGTATATAATTACTAAATTAAATCATTATCAATATAGTCAATATAATACAAGTGACCATTATATCAGTAAGGGGTTAATATCATAAAATTATGCATTTATTTTACACTTTACTCAGACCATTGTCACCGTCCGATAATTTTGTCGTGTGATTTGTCAAACACATTTATTTTTCCATCACAAATTATCCAGCGTTAGTTGTGGGAAAAATCTCGTATTTTCGGCCTAATGCGGTAATGATTTACTGTTTTTTTGGCCTAGTCAAGTTTTCTACAAACGAATAGAAAGTAAATAAGACGGGATTTTAAAAAGCCTAATGTCCAAAAACCAAAAAGTATTGAATTTTTCTGTTTATTATTTTCAATTGCAAAATTAAAAGTACCTAATTTATTCAAATAGTTTTGGTTATAACCTGTATTTTTTATATACACAGTTCCAACTGTTAACTTTCACTGAAGATACAAATTTTTTACAAATATTTCTCGGATTCGTTACTGCTTTTTCAGTTTTGGTCCTAAATTAAGTACCTATGTATTGAAGAGACCCAGAAAAAACCATTTCAGACCAATTATTCAACTTCACATTCGTTCATCGTTGCCTTGGGATCTAGTAACTTAATAATTAGAGTTCCTAAACGAGTAAGTCAATTTGGAGTAAATTTCGATGAGGTGCTTGGTGATTTTGTCATCTGGGAGGAGCCACAGCGGATGGTAACCTGATTAAGTCAAGAGGGACAAATTAGCAGAGAATGCCTAGTCGATCCGTAAAACACAATACGTCGTGTGGTATTGACGATCCGGCGCCGTAACTCTGACGCAATGAGTTACGGTGACGCATCCTTCCGTACAGATACCTACGTTAACGGATCGCAATCCGGAAAAAACGTAATCGTCTAAAATAACCTCCTTCCATGGACTCAAATAACCTCCTAGGGATAATTTCCTCCTTCCATGGATTTAGCGTTATAACTAGATCCGTTAAGGACTTGACGTGACTTTAAGGTGCGGTAAAGTTTCTCGTTACCGCACGCCGTATTGAGACCGACGGATCTCTTGGAACTCTCTAGTTAATCATCTTAGCGTGACGCTACTTATTTTCAAGTAACGCTGAACCACCAAGGGGATTTTCCCGCCTATCCCGTGTGTTCAGTTTCCAGCATTTCTAAGTTTCCTAGTTCTTTTCTTATTCAAGAAAAAGGTTTATTCAAGAAAAGGCAGATTTTGAAAATTTATGAACAAGAGAATGAATATAATTTTGATGAATCATGAATTCCAATAAGAAATGAATATCACTGTTATCGATGTGTAAGTTTACTTTGCGATAGGGAGGAAAAGATGTGATAGGTTGGTTCGTGATAAAGCGTCTTTTGTTTGGGTGAAATAAATTTGTCTTATTGGAGATGAGGCGCCTCATCTGCCCGCACATGCGCAGTAGTGTTTTCCGTTCACGATAAGGCGCCTCATCACTGTCTCCCTATTGCTTTAGGAACTCTCTATAATCGTTATGTTTTATTGATTAACATTTTCGTTTTTAATTTTCCCAAACCTACGAGGGAATCTTACGTTTTCATCACACCCCTAATTGAAATTCGCACCAAGTGTGAACTTGCGATCCTTAGAAACGTCCGTTCTACTTAACATTCGACACGAATTTATGTTAGGCCTAGAATATTTTCCTCAGTTTTCCCTCATTTCTCAAGGTGTTGGTTCACCTTTACATGGCCAAATTTGCTATTTCATTTTATATTACCTTATATCAAAATCAATTGATACAACATAATTATCCCAAATCAATAATACTAACAACTTTAATTGATATATATATATATATATATATATATATATATATATATATATATATATATATATATATATATATATATATATATATATATATACATATATATCAGACACATCATATATCATCTTTGATTCAACAGGAGCAAAGACTTAGTAACTGAATTTCCTACTAACTTGGAATGACGTTTTAATTTTATTCAAACTAAAAACTAAAAATTATGAATAGAGAAGGTAGAGGGAAGAAGACTTCCAGTCTCATATTGTCAAGGGTAATGATTGTTGTTGATGGTAACCCATTGCACTATTATGATATCTCTTATAGCTTGGTTCTATTTTTCCATTGAGGAATGAAGTACACATCGATAAATCATGAATACCTAGAATACAGTGCCTCAAAATAAAATTATATTTTGAGCATGCCAACATTTGAAAAAACCGTCTCAAAGTATTTTGAATGGAGTACAGAGCCTTTGGGATGAATACGTGCACGCTGCAATGCCAACATCCTCAGGATTTAGAAAAATATTGTCACAATTGTTATCGGAAGAGCCTTCAGGTAAATAAACTATTGTGAAACAAACTTTAGCTCAATGGGGCATTTTCTTGGTTATTTTTCATTTGCGCAATACAAAGATCCTATTGAGAGCTTTCCGAAAAGGTGCAATATGATGAGTATGACCGGTAATACAGCACTCGAAATTCATTAGCACGATGACGCCAGGGGTGAACCCACAGCTCCATTGCACTACTACGTCACGCGTGATCTTCCGACCCGTTTATTGTCCAAACTTTACTGTATTTTGAGCTGAAAATTGGTTCATGGGGTTTCCAAGTGCGCAGAATTCGAATCCGAAGTCAAAAATGTGAAATTTCAACACATGAAAGATCCCCATTTCATAACTAGGTAATAACTGAAAAGAATGATTTTCGCCGAAACAAATGTTTCTCAGTAATGATTATGTTTTTCCGAGAAGATTTTTTATTCTTTCGATTCTCTCTCAAGGAATGAAAGAAAGTCAGTAATTGATTATTTTATAAAATCTGGTTTCTGTACATGAACATGATTAGTGGTTTTTTATTGGTAGGTTAATAATGTACTATTGAAATCATTCTTATGACAAGATTAATTTCTCTGTAAGGGGCTATATTAAGCTATTATTTTAAAATGGAGTAGAAGACCGTCACCAGATGATTTCTATCCCGTCCGAGAATATAGGATAATATTGTACTCGTAGGTACATAATAACATGGTAATTACGTGATGGTGAAATTGGAATTCTTTCCAGTGGAAAAACTTGTCTCGTTTGAACACAATTTCTCGAATTGGAGTGAACCAAATTGTGTGGTCTCGCTCCTGTATCAACCCGTATAGTAATTTGCACATCACTGCACTTCTACAAAACGCATTCACTGATACAGTGAATAAGGTAAATAAGCTATTGTAAAACAAACTGTAGCTCAATGGGGCATTTTCTTGGTTATTTTTCATTTGCGCAATAAAAAGATCCTAATGAGAGCTTTCCGAAAAGGTGCTATATGATGGGTATTCGACCGGTAATACAGCACTCGAAATTCATTAGCACGATGACGTCACGGCCCCCACCCGCCAGGGGAGAACCCACAGCTCCATTGCACTACTACGTCACGCGTGATCTTCCGACCCGTTTATTGTCCAAACTTTACTGTATTTTGAGCTGAAAATTGGTTCATGGGGTTTCCAAGTGCGCAGAATTCAGATTAATTTCTCTCTAAGGGGCTATATTAAGCTATTAGAGAGTTTTTGGTGACCACTAACGTACCCTTAACGTCACCCTAACGTACCCAAGAGTACGTGACCTTGAGGGGACGTTAGCAACGTCGTACGTTAGAATGGCTCATTTAACGTCACCCGTTTGGGGCCCTAAAGGCACACGACACCAGCCTAACCTTCCTGTAAATATAACCCTACTGCTCACCTCAAAATAGAATACTGCTGAAGTAAATATCATAGTTTTTCTTTTCAAATGCCTCATTACCAACTAGTTATGTTGATGTAGCGGGTAGGTTTTTGAACACCCCTCAAACTTGGTTATTTTACGTTTCAAGTCGCGTAGAAACCAAATGTGCCATCTGAAGTCCGCCTCCGCTGTCCAGCTTTACTAGCCTTCAACTCGATCGAAAAGTTCCGTTCTTTTGCGCTCAGGCTCTATTTGGTCGATTAGAGCCTTGTTTCTATTTATTTCACATATTTTAAATGAGAAAACTGAGTTTTAAGACACTAGATACTTCTTCGCAGTAGTGTTCTTAGTTTGCCTGATCTCTCAGCTATTTTCTCGAGAACATTGCGTGAAGTGCTGCCTCCACTGATGATTTTGTCAGTTAAAATCCTGTTTAAATGTCATAGAGATAAATACTTTTTCATACTTGTTGATAATTTGCCCAACGGAAAACCCAAAAACATGAAGTTCGTAACGACTAATGACCTATAAGTGCAACTAAACCGCGGTGTTCCACACTTGAGGCTTACTATCCATCCCCTGTTTACGAATTGAAAACTAAAAATGAGAAATTAGCCCGTATTTGTATTGAAACTAACATGAAATTCGAATTCAGGATTGAATATCGGCGTTTCATATCGAAATGAAGAAATTGATTAGTCAACCAGTAGACAACAAGACAGCTGGGGGGAAAATATCGCGTTACCCAACCACCGTTAACTGACATCAAAATTAAGGCAACCATTCTCCCGGTTCCATTTGGGTTAGCATCTTCGTTTGCTCCCTCAAGACTACGGTAACGGGTGACGTTAAGTTGAAGTCGCCAAAAACTCTCTATTATTTTAAAATGAAGAAGAAGACCATCACCAGATGATTTCTATCCCGTCCGAGAATATAGGATAATATTGTACTCGTAGGTACATGATAACATGGTAATTACGTGATGGTGAAATTAGAATTCTTTCCAGTGGAAAAACTTGTCTCCTAGTGTTTGAACACAATTTCTCGACGTCAATGTGTTTGGGGCAATCGGAAGTGAAAGTTGGCTAGCTTAGCCGTGCGTTTGGGTCAACGCTCTTTTCCACCTCAAATTTGGGCTGCTGCTCCACCAAACAGCTCATTGAGAACTACTAATGGAGCCGAGGCTTTCCATACTGATTTCAACAAACAGTTCTATTCACCGAAACCTAATGTTCATATAGTCATCGAAGTACTTGAACCTAACTTGTGAAACCTAACTAATGAAATGAAAATAAATACAATCAAAATACAATATACCATAACAACTTTGGGCTGAGTATGTTACCAACAAAAACATTTCAATGTACCTGACGGCGGTGAGTAACCGCTACAACAAAATTGACATTCGTGATATTACTGATTACTACGATACCAACTGTGATTAGGTAACACGTATATTATTGTTTCATTGTTAATAATTTGCAACTATTTATAATATTTCATAATTTATTGATAAGTACCTATGACGAAGGATGTTTTCATTCAATAATACTTAATGCTTGATAACTTACTTTTATAATACTATGTTTGATACAACAATACTTCACTTGACCCAAAGTGACATCGTTTTCCCGATTTCTCGTTGCCCCAAACGCAACGCGATTCCAGTGGTGAGCTGACCCAAAGTCATTGACTTATTGACCCAAAGTCACTGCGTTTTCCCGTCATTGCCCCAAACGCAAGGACGCCAATTTGACGAATTGGAATGAACCAAATTGTGTGGTATCGTTCCTGTATCAACCCGTATAGTAATTTGCACATCACTGCACTTCTACAAAACACATTCACTGATACAGTGAACGCGACATTGTCTGGATGGGTTACTCGGAAGACCTCGAGATGGTTTTCGCCAGTTGACTGGCTTATATCGTCCCTAAATGAACAGCTCGCGGCGGTCTAGTCAGGACGTGTTGAGTTGGCCCATGTAGCTCGCAAGTTCGACTCCCGTGTACTCCGTGTCGTCGACGTCTTGCAGGCTGCTGTTGCTGATCGCTGCTGGCTGCTTAGCCAGTCGAAGTCTTCTCCCGTCTGTGAGCGTGTCTTGTCTGACCAACCCGTTGACACCCTGAATACGAGATCATATTGAATAGAACAGAATATATTTATTAGCCAATACATACACAATAATTACAGAGAAATATCATTGCTATCCACGAAAATGGGTAGTCATTACGTACAGGAATATGCACATAATAAAAGAGTTTTTTTTTTTCCCGTACGATATTCCCCCGTTAACGCGAAGAGCAGCGTCTAGATCAAGCTACTGCAGATGCTAGCTCTTCGCATATTACTGCACGTATTTTTACACGTATATACACGACTAACCAAACTATATCGTCACGTTAAAGTCTCTTTAGTATTTCAAAGTCAACGATTCTCTTGAATTTGAGATCGAATAGAAGAATTTTGAAATAATTTTACACTGCTTTATCAGCCATCTTCAAAGGCATCGAATAACTAGTTTCGACCTAAGAAACAATAATGTTTGCCAATTCATATTTCGTTGAAAACATCTTTTCTCGTCTGAACACTGAAGTTAAGCAACATCGGACTTGGTTGGTACTAGGATGAGTGACCGTCTGAGAGCGCCGCGATTACGGCATCTTTTTTATTATTTGTCTAATTATTCAATTTTTTATCTAGCTACATCAAGTTGACGTATTCAGGCCTCGTGGAATAGTTCGATTTGAGTGCCTTCCCTGCTTTATCAAATGGTAATTTCCAGGATCTGAGAAGGTATCTACGTAGCACAGATTCTACTACCAACCTACTCAATTTATTGTTGAACTGACAACATCTTTTGTATGGGTGATTCTCACAGAAAAGGTCAGTTTTGAGTTTGACTTTTGAAAAAAGAAAAAGTGATCGAATCGAGCTGAAAAAAATCACAGATGCTCTCTATATCGTATGTATCGAAATTCGAAGCAAATCCAAACAGTAGCGCTTTTATTAATCCAGAAAAAAAATATTTAAAAATTTAGGCGGACAGGTCGATGACACTAGGACAGGGCGATGATGCTCACCATTTGCATCACCACCCTGTCCTGGCATCATAAAAGGAAAATTTGCTATAACTGCCAAGAAACTTTAACCCTCAACATTTCAAGTCAAAATTCCGAAAAACGTGACCACTGTAGGGCGAAACCAACAAACGAAGAATGACAGAAATTCTCGAATAAGTCCTAGTAGACCTTCACAACGTTCGGCTAAGTAGATATGTGTTTTGAAAGGTCAATACGAGAATATTGGATTACTAAATGCGAGAATACGGGAATACTAGAAAATCCAAAAAACAATAGATTTGCCTTTTTCCTCATCGTCCTGTCCTTTTCGTCATCGTCCTGTCCTCGAATTTTCAGGAGAGGACAGGTTGATGATGGACAGGTCGATGATGATTCTTCAGTTTTTCTCAAATGTTTCACCTTGTGGCAAGCTTTTTCCCAAATTCGGCATATAACATGAAACTAGACCGTTCGGTGCACAATAAAAATACCATAAGAAAAAATTGAGTTCAAGTACTCACTTAGAAAAAGTGGACAGGTTTCTGACAATTGTGATTGACCAACCCACGGTCCAGCACACATCTGCTCCCGCTGACGACCACGAGTTGACTGAATTAAAACGAATGGCGGTTTTTCTGGTAACTGAGAAGGGCGCGAAAAAAAAAGCGGCAAAAAACCCGCTAAAATACAATTGTGACCGCGAAAATTCGAAAAACAATATTGGACAGGTCGATGACGGCGATGCTCCGGACACACATATTTCCATCCAAATACACTTTTCTAGCGGTTCTACAGGGTGGGGCAACATAACCCCCCGATTTTGTAACGCAATAAATAAAAAAGTATTAGAGATATTTGTTTACTTTTTAAATTATGTGTAGGAAATATCTTAAAGTTTTTTTTCACATAGTTTTGAAAATCATATCGGCCAAGCGACGCCCTCCGAATCGCCTCTGAGAGAGATGAGGCGTCCAGGGAAGTGCTCCCTCAACCCAGGAGTGGCCACCACGATCGCCTGATTTAACCCCGTGCGACTTCTTTTTGTGGGGTTACCTCAAGTCCCGGGTCTTCAATAACCGTCCACGGACTCTTGATGACCTTAAGACCAACATCCGCGAGGAAGTGGCGAACATACCGGTCGACATGTTGGAGAGGGTGATGCGAAACACGCGAAATCGGTTCGTTCAGTGCATCGATAATGGAGGGCGTCACTTGGCCGATATGATTTTCAAAACTATGAGAAAAAAAACTTTAAGATATTTCCTACACATAATTTAAAAAAGTAAACAAATATCTCTAATACTTTTTTATTTATTGCGTTACAAAATCGGGGGGTTATGTTGCCCCACCCTGTACATTAATTTCATCGATCAGAAACGCATCTCAGAAATCATACTGATGTAGAAAAATTGAATAAAATCCAAACTCAAAAGCGGAAAGACCTTTAATTAAAGCTTGAAGTTGGGAAGGTCGCATTGGGACAGGACAGGTCGATGACGATTTGACTATATTTAGTTAATTTTCTATTTAAAGGAATAAACATAACCTAAAAATGGAAAAAAGGGTTCTAGATAAAAACCTATACTACAATTTAAGACCTTCGCCAGCTCCCAAATCCTCATTGGGTCGCCGCAACTGGTCCGGACATCACTTCTGCCCCTTTCTGTGAGAATCATCCGTATACAAACTTATTATTTAAACACAGACCTGCTCGATATCTCAATCTTTAGGTATGTTGGTAGATGCAACTTTGTAGTAAGAAATTTACTTGCGAATGCTTACTGAAGAACAGGTATCTAATTTAAAATCGGAAAGTATAAACGACTACACTTATTCCGAAGTAGGTGAACAGGATATCTGGCTGTCGGACGAAGTAAGTACTTTGTTCACATAATCAACGGAATTTGATTTCATAATACAATTATATTTATCACAGTTTTTTACTTTTTTTCGACTAGGTAGGACATTGTGGAAGGGAAACGTTATTAGACGACAGTGAGGGAGATCGAAGGGAGACCAAATACCTAACCTATTCTTAAAACTGTGGTCACCTTTGCGTCAGATTATGACGACTACGCGTAGGACGGGATTCCAACGAAAGTATTTTTCCTGCCTACGTGTAGGCAGGCCTTTTGGTTTATTATTTCCAATAATAAGCCTATGTGATCGTATAGCAAAAAATTTTTATAACCCCGCCCCCTCAAACTTTGTCACTTTATGTTTCAAGGTCCGTAGAATCCAAATTTGAAATGTCCGTCCGCCGTCCGGGCCATATAAGGCCTAAGAATTGACTTAAAAAAACCGTTCTTTCGCACATAGACTCCATTTGGGGTCTAGTTGGTCCTAACGTTTAACCATCCCGATCGCTTTACTCGCATAGATGATATGGGCCAAAAACGGGCGAAAAAGTGTCTTTTTCGAGGTTTTGAGTGTTAGACTTACGCACGCGCGCACGCCTGGCACGCTTGGCAGGGGGTCACGGTAGGTGGTGAGGGGGATGAGTGGGGGGGGGGGGAGGGAGTGAGAGGAGGCGCCGCGGAACCTTGTGGGGGCTGGGGTGGCCAGGGGCGTGGCAGAGGGGTGTAGGAGAATGGATATTTATTAGATATTTTATATTATATTTTATTACTTTTACCCCATATAAAATTTAACCTACCTCGAACACACTAGTATATTTAGTATATTATATCATACTATGGTATGTTACAAAAATAATCGATCCAGCCCATCTAAAATCGTTCGTTCTTCTTCTTCCCAAAATCTTCTCAAATAGTTCAAAGCAAATCGTTTTTAAAATAAAATTGCATTACATGGGCAGGTTGGAGTCTGAACCCTCTGGACGAATAGCTGTTTACTTAGATTTCTGCCATAGGTAAGTGGGGTGTCGTCACCTAAATAATTTCGGACGCAGAATCCACGGGATAGGTCCCAGATGCTGTTGGAATCCAGTGTACCAACGGTTTTAGTTTGATTCTTATAGAAATTAGCTCCGTGGATTGAATGTGACCACTCGGGTGGCTGTACGATCATCCATTTGCTCCCCATCGGGAGCGCAGCCTGTAAAGCAGGGTCCACACTATGCCGGGGTAGGCCGGGCGGGCTGACCCGGGCGGCCTAAGCCGCGTTGATGTAGACGCCCCGGGCGGCTTTGCCGGGTTAGAAAATGCCGGCCCGGGCCGTGCCGATCCCAACCCGCATAAAGTAGGTACAGATCAAAGGAAGCCGAGCCGAGCCGAACAAAAATATAGAGTGGGGACGTGCCGAGCGGCCCCGAGCGGCTTCAGTTACAATTAAACCTCTGACCGAACTAGACGAATTATTTTATTTTCGACTCAGTTTGTTTAAGTAGGGTTTTTTATTGTTCATTTTAAGTAATGGAGTGGAATGACGAACAAGTTTTAGTGTTAATAGACGTCTTTTTAGAAGTCTTTTTAATAGAAGTCTTCTTTGACGTCTTTTTGGGGGCTGATTTAAAGCGAGTATCACCACAGCCATGGCTGACATAGCGACGTCATAGTCGGTAATCATTTTGAAAACACTAACACTGAAGGACACTTTAAAAAAACTTCTAAAAAGTACTCTTCAACGAAGTCACCAGTCTTGGTGTTGAAACTAAATAATGTAGGTAGAAATAACCCGGTCGGCTTCGTTTTCGGTGTGGACGTCGTGCCGGCCCGAACGTACCCGCCCGGCTTAGCCCACCCGGGTCAACCCGCCCGGCCTACCGCGGCATAGTGTGGACCCTGCTTAACGCTAGAACAGAGGTGGATACTAGAAAAGAGACTGGCGAAAGCCCCAGAGCATGCTGTTCACTATAGCTGGCTATCTGATTCAGAAATAATAACTATTATGTAATAATTTGCAGCGTTTTTTCCTGTACACGCGTAGTTCTACGCTTTGACGCTTAAATTGGCGCATGCGCAGTTGGTATTTCACGGGAAGAACAAAAACTCTCTAATAATAACTGACTGGTCCAGAAAAAGAACGATTTTAGTAACTTTTTTTTTCCATTTTAAGCTACCTACATAGTAATGCCTAGAAGTAGGTCACTTGCAAACCTTTCAGATCCCTGAAGCCTATGGGAAAGAACGAGCTTAGTCTTTGAAAAACAGAGATCAAAAATGCAGGCACTGGGGTAGAATGTTCGAAGTCACCCTCATGGGAGATAGGTGACGCATGTATGATGTTGGAAAATAATGATCAAGGTCATGAACTTGTTTAAAAAAGTTTTATTTTAATTATGTTTTCTTTTTATAAACAACTAGCTGTACCCTGCGACGCTTCGCTGTGGCACATTGTGGTTGTACGGATGAGAAATGAGAATCAAAACAACATAGTTAGGTACTTATATTTTTGATGAGTTTGCTTTAATATTGGTTTTTATATATGTTTGGATACATTTGAAGTTATTTGTGATTTTTTCAATCTTGACACATTTGTCCTCCATTTGGATGTTTTGTCCTCCCTCAAGTCCTCCAATCGTGTTTTTCTATCTGGTAACTCTATTCTACGAGTACACCCAACGGAATCCTATTCTAATGTTCAGTATCTCAAGTTGAAAAAGGACAAAAATAGTTATAGGTATATTAAATAACAAAACAAAAAACAGTTTTCTCGCGGTGGCGAGTATGTCACTGAATTGAGCTTACTCAGGTGATCAGGATGGATTGTGCCATTTCAACCGATTCTTGTTGTTCCAGAGAGGCTATCTGACAAATTGGAATGTCCTAGAGTGAACAGGAGAACATTCATCTCACTCAGCGGATCAGGAAAGAGCTCATAATTTTATTCATCTTTCGATGTCACAGAGAGGCTCCTTGTTAAATTTCAAATTCCTAGAGTGAATAGGAGAATTTACCTAAGTCAGCTGATTGGAACCCGTCATTGCATTCATCTCTTAATGTCGTAGAGAGGCTCCCTGTCATATTTCACATTCCCAGGGTGAAAAGGAGAGAATTCAGCTCACTAAGCTGATCCGGAACCATTTTCTTCGTTTCTCGATGTTCCTGAGAGGCTCCCCTATCAAATTTCAAATTCCTAGGGCGAATAGAAGAAAATTTAGCCAAGTCAGCTGATCTATTTGAAACCTGTCATTGCATTCTTCTCATAATGTCGTGGAGAGGCTCCAAGTCAAATTTCGAATTTCTGAGCTGAATAGGAGTGATTTTAGCTAAGCCAGCTGATCTGGTTGGAACCCGTCATGGCATTCGTATCTTAATGTACTAAGAGAGGATCCCTGTCAAATTTCACATTCCTAGGGTGAAAAGGAGAGAATTTAGCTCACTAAGCTGATCAGGAAAGAGCCCACCATTTTATTCGTCACTTGATGTCCCAGAGGGCCACCCTATCAAATTCAACTCCCTGAACAGGAAGGGTGAACAGGGGAAAATATCAGGTCTCCTTTTTATTAGAAATTGGTATTTTTTCAAGCAATAGGCGCGCCTTTTTCTAGCAATAGTAAAAGCGTCTCGGTTTCTTCAACGTCAATATAACCCTAGCTACGTTAAAGCTCCCCTGACCAACATTACTACAGTTAATAAGGCGATTTGAATATCAATTTTTGATGATTTATCTTCACGATTAGAAACTGCTCGGCTCAACACACCAAAATCGTTTTTGTATCGTTGAACTTTTTTTCGAAAGTTCTTTACACCCGAACCCACCCAATCAACTTTTGTCGTAAAAATGTCGATGCGTGTTCGGTTTTTCCTTAATTACGAAATTGCTTACCCGGGCGACGTCGGTAGGACTGTGACACAGCCTACAACCATCCCTGAACTTTCTCTTCAATTTATACCCACCTGAATGGAAATCGGTGAACTTTTTCAGATCTCGATCCATACAAAAACCAACATAACATTTTTATAGATAAAGATTTTACTATTCCAATCGCGTTCAATTCACTTCTCCAAAGCAGAATATCGAAAAAATTATTTTTTCCTTCATTTTTAAACCCCAAAATGAATTTTGAAAATTTCAAAAGTATTTTTCTCTAAATTTATAATGTTAGATGACTAAAATCGTTCTTTCCCTGAGCTTGTGATCTTAGGTAGAGTCAAGGACCTTAGTACAAGAAATAATTGGTACCTGGTACGTACCTAAACTTTCCAATATTAGTGTTATTATAAAATTATATTAGAATTAATGGTGATATTGTAAATAATATGAAACTAAACAAAAAGACGGAAACGCTAGAAAAAAAACTAGTCTTTCGGGTGTTTACCCGAATTTGTTATTCCTCTGATAAAATGGCTTGTTGTATACAATTTTGTAATAATATTTTGTGACAATTTTATCACACATACCTTCGTGCTTTTCATCAGTACACTGTAATTCCGGCCTGGTGTACTAATTTTATTACCCCTTCCACACATTCTGGCCAATGTGCCCTGAAAAAGACATAATGCGGATTATAAGCTGATTTGAATCAATTAATGATATAATACATGGAATTAGTTAAGTTGCTAAGATTAATGCATAATATAGATACCTACAAATTTACCTGAAATAAGCCGATTGAGTCAATCAAAATAAGTTTAATTTAATTTGTAATATATATTGGTAGTTTCCAGCTAATTAATTCTGTCCCTAAGCCAGGAAGGTCATGAGGGTTATAAGATGTGGGAACCATTAGGTTTGTTCGAACAGGCAGTCCTGGACCGTTCTACTCAAACCACGCCCCTTTTTGTGAATTCGGACAGCGTCGGAACTGGTCCTGGACCAGCAGTTTGCTGTTCGATGAGACAGATCAGGACAGTCCACGACTAATCCTAACAGTTCTGGATTTTTTCCGAGACTGTTGGTCCCGCACATGCGCACTCGATGTGACAGGCCCCTCTTCCTGTTTCTCCATTATCTTTTCTTATCTGTTGTTTCGCGCTTACGACACGCGGCTATATCTTAAAAGTCATAAAAATGTTAATAAAACTAATTTTTCCAAAAAGTGGATATGTTCCCTTTTGATGGATTACCTACACCACAGATGATATTCTGTGGAAACATGAACCTAGGAGTTGAACACATGAACATGAACCCTCCAACATTCATGTGTGGAAATAAGAAATGAGGAAAGTTTAACTTCAGGCTAAGGTTCAGGTTAAAATCCCATAAGAATCATCCGAATGCGTTCGGACAGACTCAGTCCAGGACTCGATCCTGGACGGTTCTATCCCCTCCCTTTTCAGAACATAGTTCTCTGTCCGAACAAACCAATTAGATTTTCATCCTAATTATTATATCTTGGGGTTGGTGGTAAAAGTGATCAAGTCCATTTGGCAAAAGTGTTCAGGAGAGCCTGTTGAAGTTCTCCAACACACGGACTGATGGAAAAATGCGGATTGTGAGCTTAAAATTAGGTCAAACCAAATAATTTCGTGTTATGTGAGCTCAGTAATACCTTTGTTATGTGAAAGTAGTACCGAACCTTATACAAAATAAAATCACTATTAATTGTCCCCGATTTTTAGTGAAAATTGTAAGTTGAATACTTTTACCTGAATAAAAACTGTTATGACTTGGACATGATCACTATAATAAAACTTCAAATTCACAGTAAATTTTACCAGTATTATCATTTTCAGGTGTTCAACCCTTCAATATCAATCCCTCGGGATACTAACAATAAAAAAATAACAAATTTTCATTAGATTATCCCTTACAACTGTCATTTGACTGACTTTACTTGTAAGCTAAAGTATTTCTACAACCACATTATGTAGGAGTAATGACGATCAAATGACAGTTGACATTTTTTACTTTTAATGTGTTGGTACTTACAATCAGTTGCTGTACATGTAAATCTAGTTAAATGCCATTGGATCATATGTGATCCACTGGTTCATTCGGGTAAATATAAATTTTTTTGATTTTTGACATTTGTCGTCATAAGTTGTTTTGTTTTTCAATTCTCAGCTGTAGATATTGTTTTATAGTATCCGGAGAGACCAAAACCTCATTTTCTAAAAAAAATGCACTTGATCACTTTTACCACCAACCCCGCGATGTGCGAAGCTATGCATTCCGAGTGGAAAAAGGAACTTCCGCTCTTCATCATGCCATACATAAACAATAGGGTCAGTATAATGTACATAGATGCAATCCTGGGGTCTGGAAGGGAAAGAAACAAGAAACTCCACATCTTATAACCCTCAAGACCTTCCTAGCTTAGGGACCAAAGTACGAGCAGTTAATTGGTAACTACCTATTATTACAAATAATAAATTTCAACCAGCTTTTAATCAATTCTATGATATATAATTTAATTTATTATTCGGAGATATTTGTTCCATTTCATAGATGCATAAAGAACATTAGTCATTTGTTTCTTACGTGTACATTACAATAAAAAATAATCCAGCCAGTCTCTCTTACTTTGAAGGCTTCTCTGAATTTGTGAGACATGATGTTGTAGAGCAGAGGATTGACGGTTGTTGAAAAGTAGTAGAGAACTCCTGAGACGTGCGTTAGAGCTTTGTAGATGAAAATGAATGTTGGGCTGCTTGCATATCCAGAATAGTTGGAGTAAACTGCCAAAAGCCGCTGAGCGTGGAAAGGTGCCCAACATATGAAGAATGCGACAACCACTGCAACTGGGAATTAAATATACTATTAAACAAATGATAATCGAATAAATCATAAGGAGTGAAAAAGTTTTTCAAGGCATATTAGGTACTTAAAGCATTTCACGTATTAAATAACTTGATCTTTGTTAATAATAGTTGAAGTTAATCCAGTGCTCGTCTCGCATTGCCAAGCTTTCAATAAACTACAACGAGACGCTCTGATATGTAACAAAGTAGAACTTCAGCCCCTTCCCGGCATCACCCTGTCCGCTCAAACTTAATTTTTCCTTTCTATACCCAGGGAGGGGCATGCCCCCTAAGTTGCCTCATGCCAAATATGGAACGGTAGATCGTTTATTTATATAAGCTAAAACGAGGCGTCAAAATCCTGACCAGCCATTCTAAACTCCTTGTAGATCAACAATAAAAAAAAAAAAAAAAAAAACCGCATAGAAAAGATGTCAAACGCCAAAATGCATGATTTCATCCCGTTCGGGCCAAGCCAATGGTCGGATCGCCGTCTCCTAGTACCTACAGTACAGTGCATTCTATAGAGAGTTTCTAGTAGATCCGTCGGCGTCGGTCTCAATACGGCGTGCGGTAACGAGAAACTTTACCGCACCAAGTCCTCAACGGATCTAGTTGTAACGCTAAATCCGTGGAAGGAGGCAATTATCCCTAGGAGGTGATTTGAGTCCATGGAAGGAGGTTATTTTAGGCAATTACGTTTTTTTCGGATTGGATCAGTTAACGTATCTGTAAGGAAGGATGCGTCACCGTAACTCATTGCGTCAGAGGTTCGGCGCCGGATTGTTGCTACCGCACGACGTATCGTGTTTTACGGATCTACTAGGAACTCTCTATTCTCTCACTCTTTTCGACTGCGTTGGAGTGACTCTTCTCCAACGGCTTGACCAATTTTCGCCGAATACACAATAAACACCGCTGCTGTTCTCCATATGTGGATAACGAACGTCCACAACTGCGACCTGCCCGAATTTGACGATTTCTTCACTTTTCTTGACCTTGTTGCAACAATCGACCGATCAACACTGCATAATATTGTTGACCAATCAGCAATTTTATGACTCATCACAAGGTTATTCACAATTTTCATCACCTGATCATTGACTAGCAGACTCTCTTGAGGTTCCTAAAGCATTCGTTCAAAACCTCTATAATGACCGTACTGTCCAATCTGCTGATTTTTCTCATCAGCTGCCAGTTTCTCCTTTCCCGGAAATATGTCACGATCGAATTATATCTTCTGCTAACTTCATTGAAGCTATTGATGACCAAAGTCTAGCCCGTTCTGGGCTCATCGCCTCCAGAGTCAACTCAGCCTCCTCTGCCGCCTCAACTTTTGCAACCATCTCTCTAGAATTGTTTCGGCCTCGTCTGCAGCCAGTCTCCCATTTTTGGTTTACCCCCCCTCAAACTTTGTCACTTTACGTTTCAAGGTGCGTAGAATCCAAATTTGAAATGTCCATCCGCCGTCCGCCGTTCGCCGTCCGCCGTCCGGGCCATAAAAGGCCTAAGAATTTACTTAAAAAACCCGTTCTTTCGCACATAGACTCCATTTGGGGTCTAGTTGGTCCTAACGTTTAACCATCCCGATCGCTTTACTCGCATAGATGCTATGGGCCAAAAACGGGCGAAAAAGTGTCTTTTTCGAGGTTTGAGTGTTAGACGCACGCCTGGCACGCTTGGCAGGGGGTCACGGTGGGTGGTGAGGGTGGTGAGCGGGGGGTGGAGTGAGAGGAGGCGCCGCGGCACCTTGTGGTGGCTGGAGTGACCAGGGGCGTAGCAGAGGGGTGTAGGAGAATGGATATTTATTACTTTTACGTGTTACCTATACCCATATAATACACCGCGGCACCATGAGGTGGGTACAGCGTTCCTTCGAGGCATGAATATATGTTTTTTTCTAGGTCATATTTTTGTGTTAATACCAATGCTTTTCCTACGCATATTTAATAACATATCCTCTCGACTTTTCGTACGTACTTAGATAATGATATTATTAAGGCAATAACTATTTGAATAGATAGGAGCTCAAATCGAGAAATATAAACATGCGTATATATTATAGAAGTATAGGTTGTGGCAACTCGAAATAGGACACGCCGAGGAGTCTGGACGGGCCTTATGACGTACGCATGCCAACTAAAACTACGATCAAACTCAATTGAAAAAATAATAAACCTTTGTGAAATAATTTGCAGCGTTTTTATAAAACGATCCTAAACTATGGTTCATCGGATTCGATGCTACTTTCCTAGGGGCTAGCATTAAATTCCTACAAGCCAAATTCTGTAGAGCTTCGCCTCCTCTCCCTTGTAAGGCCAACATTTCCAAACCTTACGATTTCCTTCGAAACCAACTGATTGACTTCTTTCAGTCTTCGATTCTCTTGCCTTTATACTATATTACCGAATCCTGCAGTATAGGAGACCTCAAGCTCTCTCAATTATTCTGCAAAATGCTTCACGATCTGGGAGATCTACTCTCTCCGCAGAAGTTGGTAAAACCTTTTGGATCAAGGCCCTCACCAAGGGGATCCATACTTCGTTGTCCCCGTGGCTCTCTAAAGATGTTAATTTCTTGTCGATATTGCCGATAGAGTTCATGAAATGAAATCTAGCTTTACTGTCTCGTTCGTTTCCTATAAGAATAGCTCATGAAACAATTTTCTCCACCTAGAATCGGCTTCTGGCCCACTGTGCGACAAGTGGGCCAATAGAATCGCCAATAGAAGAAGCAGCTCACCATCCCCGGGCAACTCTATACCCGGCGTCAACAGCTCCAAATCGTTTGTACTGCTAGTTTTACTCGAATTTCGACCAATGGACGTTCAAATGCACCCGATCATGCAGATTTAAGCACTTCACGAACTATAGCATTCGCACTTTGAATTAAACCTTTCGCGAATTGTTAAGCTTTCCGCAAATTGAATTAGTCTTTCCGCAAAATGAATTAAACTTTTCCCAAAATGAATTGAACTTTTCGCAAATTGAAATAAACTTTTCGCAAATTGAATTAAACTTTCTACAAATTAACCTTAGGCGAATCTGTTGTTTTAATCAAGACAAAATGTAAAACTTCAACAAAATGTATATATTGTAACAAATCGTGCAAGTGATGAAACGAGCACAAAAATTGTAGATTTAAACATTATCCAGCACCTCATGAAGTTAATCTGAAGGTAAATTCTTTATTTATTAATAACAAAACTGAGCTCGCAACGTATCCATTTATAGTTGACATTCTATATAATTTATAGGCATTAGCAAGAAGACTTCTAAAAGCAAAAGGTAATAGAGAGGTGGTCCAAGAGCAGCAGTTGTCAGCAGCAGAAACATATCCATCACGTTTGCACAAATGCTGGGCCGTCCTAAAAGGATAACTTTGGTACCTAGCAACAGAGAGGGATCAGTATTCCTTTCTTGATGTTTTTTCTTTTTTATTTTAAATTTAAGCCGCGTCTCAACCGGAAGGGTTTCTCAATGTTATTGATCTTTTCACGTATGTAGGTTTAATTCGATTTGCGAAAAGTTTAATTCATTTTGCGAAAAGTTTAATTCAATTTGCGGAAAGTTTAATTCAATTTACGAAAAGTTTAATTCAATTTGCGAAAAGTTTAATTCATTTTGCGGAAAGTCTAATTCAATTCGCGGAAAGTTTAATTCAATTCGCGAAAGGTTTAATTCAAAGTGCGAATGCTATAAATCACTCGCGACGGAGTTGTGGAAACCCATTTCAAAACGGAAGTTAGTGAAAAAACGTCTATTTCCACGAACAATTAAGAGTTACAATGTTAAATCGAGTAACAAACAATAACTGTTACTGGATGTTATTGAATGATGATAGCCTAACCCACTAACTTCCCACTTTTCACCAGCTTCCTTCTGTATTATTTATTTTGCTTCCGAGTCTACCTAAAGGTAGCGGAAGCATTGTATTCACTTTCGGGGGAAAAAAAAATTTTTGGTTTACAAAATCAAGATTTTCACTCGCATTTTACGTTTTAGACCATTCTGAACAACTTTGGTTCCGTGTCTGTCTGTCGTGTGTCCGCAAATCCTTGTAACAAGCTTATTTTCCACAGTTTTCATCCGATTTGGATGAAATTTTCAAGGGGTGTGGGCTACGGGGCAGACGGTCACCTATCAGTTTCATCGGTCTTGACTCAATACCTCACTCTGCGCATGCGCAAACGTATATTCTACCAAGCATCATTTTCTCACGCCCTAGTCGGCCGATCTCCCTCAAATTTGGATGATAGTTGGGGGATGATAGTTTGATCATCCCATATCAATATCAACATAATTGTATCATTAATAGCTACTGCGCATGCGCCTATGTGAAATCCTTGTAACGACCTTAATTTCCACTGTTTCCAACCGATTTCGATGAAATCGTCAAAGAATACACGGGCTAGGTAGTAGACGGTCCCCTATTAGTTCCATTGTTGCCAAATCAATACTTCATTCTGCTCACTTATGCTTCATTTTTTCACACTCTAGTTGTTCGATTTTGCTTAAATTTGGATGATAGTTGGAAGAAGATGACTTGATTACCTCATATCAATTTCAACGCCGTTGAATTTAACCTCAGAATAGGCAGAAAAGTAAATCAAATTAACTAAGAAAATATTAAGAAGATATTTCGGTAGACTTTTCATGAACAACTGTTTTATTCAAAACAATACGTATCTACGTAAATAACCAAACATACGAAGGGGTTGAAAATAGTTACTGGTCTCAATAAACACAATTGTATAATTAATAGCTACTGCGCGTGCGCCAACGTGAAATACTTGTAATTACCTTAATTTCCTCAGTTTTCATCCGATTTCGATGAAATTGTCAGCGAATGCGCTGTTTAGGTTGTAGATGGTCCCGTAGCTACGAGTATTTAATTGTTTCCAACTCATCAGTTCATTCTGCGCTTGCTCAAACGTAAATTACATTGAGTCTCATTTTTTCGTTTCATAATTCCAATTATATGTCATTTCACGCTACTTCTTGTTTTACCCTTTTCCGCTATGGCATTTTTCTAGATCATTTAAAACTTTTCAATGATCTATACATTCTTGATAGGTAAACGAGAAAGCTATGTGCCACACCCAACTTGGCATCATTTTTTTTTATTTTTATATAAGCACGTCAGTTACCAGGAAAATTGAAGGTCCCGCCGGATCGAATAAAGTCGGTGGAGGCACGACCTCGTGCAAACCGCTTATATCCGATGTAAAAAGTCAAATCTCCCCTTTCTATTGAACACGGGAGCAGCCCTTTCAGCCATACCGAATTCAATTCTCAAACGGCGTTCCACATCTCCATACTGTTGCTTCCTCACTACCGAAGGTAGCTTTGTGTTTGTGATAGATGTCGAAAAAGTGTTTGTCCTCCAAAATAAAAATTTCCACACAGTTTTTGCGTTCCAGAACTTGCTGATAAATCTTGATTCCGTTTCTGGCTGTCTGTCTCACTGTCTGTGGTAAATACGTATCACGCCCAAGACTACACCAAGATTTTGGTGATATTTTCGGTTATGCGGGTTATCTCGTAGAGGGTCCCCTATAACTTTCATTGCCTGTACGCATGCGCTAATATGAATGTCTTATAACGTCGATTTCTCATCAGCTATTGGTCCGATTTCGTTCAAACTCAGGGGTGGTTGAGTTTATGTTCCAGAAAAAGGCCCTACCAATTATATATCACGATTGGTGGAGTAACGAAAATTCGCTCATACGATCATGATACATGACTGGAACTTTGTTTTATCGCATTTGGTTGAATACTAACTATAGCGCATGCGCAAAACTAATATTGGTTGTCACTTCAAGAATGATGGACCGATTTTGACAAAATTTTCGATTATTGTAAGGGTTTTATATTGCATGTAGGAGATTTGATCCTCAATGCGTATCGGCAACATATTGATGGAGTTATCATCAATGACTCTCGTCGTAAGGGCACACTCATTGCCATGAATACCCACATGGCTCGGTACCCACGTAAAAGTTGTGGTTGAGCCCAATGTTGTGGATTGGTGTTGCGATACATGTGGGCTTTGCATTACGGGATCATCAGAATATGAGTCCCTAATCGCCTCGATGGTACTCAGTGAATCGCTACAAACCACATAATTCCCAACTCCCAATACTTGGCAGTGTCGAACAGCCAGTGTTACTGGCCACAGCTCTGCTGTGAACACAGACGCAACTGGTGGTAGGCGTCTAGTGACTTGGAAGCTGAAGCTCCATACTGCAAGACGTACACCATCTGGTGTCTTTGAGCCATCAGTGAATAGAAGAGTGTGTCCAGCATATCGCTGGATTGTCTCAGTGTAGCGACATGAGCAATGACGTGAGCACTGGCAGGGTGAGGTCACTGGTCTGCGTGGTGTCCTTCAGGATTTGAGCCCGGTGGGCCCTTTCGTAACCCTCCTTCCAAGAAGGGATCGAATAGTAAGTAGTCAACCAAGTTGCCACTGGCAATACCAGTATCAGCCCCCTCGGTGGGTTGACGTTTCATCTGGACCAGACAAGCTCTTAACCCTGTTGTTGTACCTGAGAGCCGCTGAGCTCGACTACGAACTGTGATATTTGATCTGTGATATATTTATATACATCTAGTCGTAGTTTTATTTAACTTTGCTGATTTGTATATAGTTATTAGAATATTTTACATCTAGTCCTAGTTGTACCTATTACTTCATTTTTGGGGTTTTTTTTCAACCATTTTGGGGGCTGGACACTGGTCATCACTGTAGCTTTCATTTTTTTCCCCCATTGAGTTGCCGTTGGAGTCCATGACGGCGCTCCTTTTTAGTCAAGGATGGCAACATGGCTCCCCTTGGAGTCGTGCCACTTTCAGTGTCACTTTAGACACCTTGTTCAATGCCGCTAATGACCCTTCTGGTTGAGGTGCGGCTAAAACTTGAAACATAAAAAAAAAAAATTTTTTTTTATTGTGTGGGTTCACATCTAGGTAATATTCGCATGTGCGAACATGAATTAAAGTCAGTGCCATTTTCAAATTCTCTGAATTGTTTTTTTTTCTCTATTTGTGCAAAAGCACAATAAATTGTTCTTCCGAGGCTCTCAGCCTCTTGGTTTCTGTTTTTCTACACATCCCAGTAGGGCCTTTCCATTCTGTTATTAGTATATCTCATAATTCTAGATATGTTAGTACCACCGAGAAAATATCACTACTACATATATTTATATATATTGGTTATTCCATATCTCCGACTCAGACCGAATTTTCTTCCCTGCTGGCGTCTTGCAAACCTTCACCCAGACCTTCGTCCATTAGATAAAAAATTTAACACTATGAAGACACCTAAGGCCCATCAGTGCGCGAAAAATCCCGCCGTCTCCATCCGCATCACTTTCGCCAAGGACACCAACACTTCGATTAACTTGTAAAGGACGGAATAATTGAATGGGTGTCTAGAAGAAGGGCGTATGTTATTTTTCGCAACTTTTCAGGAGGTCGAAAAAACTTTGAAAACTCTCTTTTTCAGATTTTTCCAAGTTGGTTGATAACATACGCCCTTTAGCGTATTATTTCCATCACAAGTCTCTTCTCTTTGACTGCATTTTACTGCATTCTATTGATAGTTTACGATACCAAAACCGTTTCCTTCTCGTTCGTTTTTTTAAACATACGCGCTTCTTCTAGACAATTAGGCCATCACATTCACCCTGGTCTACTCCTCCCCGTATCGTGTCTAAAGCGGATAGATCTATTCGAGCATGCGGGGACTGCAGAGGGCATACAATCCCAAAACCATACCAGATAGATACGCCGTCCCACACTCTGCTATTTCAACTCTCACCTCTATGGATGTAATGTACAGGGTGCGGCAGAGAGGACAGACGTTTTAAAAAAAATCATAAAATAGTTAATTTTTACTCAAAAACAAATTTATTGAGGCAATCAGGTTCGCAAGGAAATAGCATTTGAGACAGTCAAGTGTCAAAAATCACATCAGGCATGTGGTGTCCGAAATTGTTGATGCAGTGCTGGAGGCGTTCTTGGGCGTTCTCTCCAACATAGTTCTCTCAACTTGGTCGACTTCCACGCGAATCGCGTCCTTCAATTCGTCCAGAGTTCGAGGCTTGTTCTCGTATACTCTAGCCCTGAGGTGTTCCCATAAGAAAAAATCGCATATGGATAAATCAGGGGGCCAATGAACATCGCCAAACCTGGAAATAAGGCGACCAGGGAAGAGAGGGCGAATAACATCCATTGATGCTCTGGCTGTGTGGGCGGTCGCCCCATCCTGCTGGAACCACACACGTTGGGTTGGAACACGTCGCCGTCGTAATTCAGGGAAAAAGAAGCTGGTGGTAATTTTGACATAGCGTTATGTTGGAGAGAGTCTACGCGAACTTCCAAGAACACCTCCTACACTGCATCAACAATTTCGGCCACCACATGCCTGATGTGATTTTTCACACTTGACTGTCTCAAATGCTATTTCCTTGCGAAGCTGATTGCACCAATAAATTTGTTTTTGAGTAAAAATGAACTATTTTATGATTTTTTTAAAACCGTCCGTCCTCTCTGCCGCACCCTGTATTTTCTACCCCCGACATTTCTAAAGCATTCCACGTATTGATCTAAGGCCGAACGACTTACGCGAAACAACTATTATCACTCCTTTTGGGCTATATGATTATACGAAAAGGAACAGAAAGCAGCCCAATCATGCCAGAGATGCATGGATGACATCTTAGGAGGCCTCCCGTTTGTTTTCTGTATTCATGATCTGACATGGATCTGTAATCATGTTTTGATCGCGTCTCCATCCATACAAGAGTACTACGAAGACGTCTCAAAGGTCATTGCAACCTTTGAGAATGAGGGCAAGGAAGTCAACAAAGAGAAATGCGTCCTTGCAAAGTCAGAAGTTACTTGTTTCGGGCATAGATTCACGCTGGAAGGGATCTCACCGGTTCCCTCCAAAGTTCACTCGTTATCCGCCTTCCCCTTACCTAGTAATGCTGAAGATTGAGGTGATTTTTAGGGATTCTCAACTGTTATCGTTGTCGCAGTGCACCTCATGCAGCTGAACATCAGCGACCTCTGATTGCGGCGACACCTCAAACCCCCGAAGAAACGAGACAAGAGGTTACTCCAATCTTCAACGGACCCTGGAGACGAAAGAATTCATTCGATCATTGCAAACTCGATCTCCAAAAGCTGCCTTTTTAACCCATCTTTCTCCATCGGCCCCACAATCCATAACTGTAGATGCCTCAGATATTGGCACAGGACCAACCACGGGTTTCTTCTCTCCGTGTAGACTCGGAAGCAAATAATGTTAACGCCGTATATTGACATGGATATGTTTTTGCTCAGGGGGGTCAACCAAAAATTTCCGTCAAGCAAAATTGATGTCACAATTTCAGTGTTTTTCACGTACCTACAACCCAGCCGTTGCTAGGGGAATGGAACTTCCGCAGTTTTCATCGCACAAAAATCGTTCGCCACTCGTTGGAAAGCGCTTGATTTATGTGATAAATGTTCACATCTCAAGCTACCAATTTCCCCCTCCTTACGTACCTGGCTACATTCCTATACTAAGTTGATTGGACTATAAACAATTTTAATAAGCCGGTTACAATATTCTTAACGTAAAGCAATAGCATCATTTACTCCACTCCATAGGAAACATTTTCATCCCCTGACAACAGTCGACTGTTAACAACAACTCATTGCATTGCGTCTGTATTGGAGAAATAACTTTAATTTATAGAATGCTTTTTGTGCCTCCAAGAATGATAAAATAAATTCTTTATCCTACATTTCGTCGCCTTCAGTCCAAAGTTAAAGGATTTGCTTACAACTCTCGAGGACGACCGTTATGAAATCCCCAATCGAAGACATATCCATGTAACATGGTATCTGCTTGTAAAGCAGATAGTGGAACTCGTTTACGAGTTTCGGTACGGTTTTTTTGTTTTGGATCTGGACTCACCAATGCTCCTATGTATCCATGGATTCTGTCGATTTGCATAGCTATGACTGTATAATAATAGTAATAAGAAAATAATAGTAGTCCAAAAATTGCAATATTTCTTGAATACTATGTTAGGGATGGTTTTGTAATCCTTGCCGCTCTCGGACATTCCGTGCCAGCCTGTTCCCGTCATAAAGAACTTTATGATGAGAGTGCTATTACGTGTACGTAGATATTATTTCGAGTGAACACGTGAGAAAGAGCAAATGGAACAGAGTGAAACGCCCGAGGATCTATATTCACATTGTTGGGAGCAGCGAACGTTCTATAAGTAATTGTTCCAGAACCTATGAACTTTTAGTAGACATTTATGTGAAGAGAAACTTTTCATCGAAACTAAAGCAACTAACTTTATCTTTATCCCCTCAGGTTTCAACGAATTTTGTGAATGACGTCACGTACAACGTTATTAGAGATTTCCTAGTGGATCCGTAAACACAATACGTCGTGCAGTATTGACGATCCAGCGCCGTAACTCTGACGCAATGAGTTACGGTGACGTATCCTTCCGTACAGATACGTTAACGGATCGCAATCCGGAAAAAACGTAATCATCTAAAATAACCTCCTTCCATGGACTCAAATAAACTCCTAGGGATAATTTCCTCCTTCCATGAGTTTAGCGTTACAACTAGATCCGTTAAGGACTTGACGTGACTTTAAGGTGCGGTAAATGTTTCTCGTTACCGCACGCTGTATTGAGACCGACGGATCCACTAGGAACTCTCTATTAACTCTCATTTATTTGCAAGGACATGGCAAATCCCACATTACGAGTAGGATTTTCCCTAAATTCATGAAAAGTACTATTTACTTTTACTACTAGTAAAATCACTATTTACTTTACTTTATTCAACATTTTTGGAAAGGATGAATGTGACTTTGCTCCAAAATATTGCTGGATCAGAGACTTTTTTGACTCTTTGTTTTCGCATTATTAAATTTCAAGATTTGTCTCGTGTTTTGTACTTTATGACATTAAAACGGCAATAACTCCTCTTAGAATCACTGTAAATTCAAAACTACGAACACCGTTGGAAAGAGCGTTAAATTTCCTATACTCCAGATATAAATTCAAGTTTTTTAAGTTGGTTTTAATTGATCAAAAAAAAAAAAAAAAAAAAAAAAAAAAAAAGCCAAAGTACAAAATTTGTAAAAAATATTTTAAAATCGACGTTTTTTCTTCCGATTTTCTATTTCTAGTATGGGGGTTTCCCGGCGGGCGCTCTTCGGAAAAAACTTTCTCTAAATGTCAGCTTTTGAACGGTTTAGTCAAATTTTCTTTTACTTTGCTAATTAGGGGAGAAAAGTATGATTGTATGTTGAAAAACATGGTTTTTCTATGAAATGGAGGGTTTTCTTGAAAAGTTAACGTCTAAGAAAATTCGAGTTAAGGACCCGTTTCTATGCATTTCTTCAAGCTGAATTGAATGGAAATATTTGTATTGTATTTTGGATTTTGAATTTTATCAATTTTAAAAGTTTTTTTTTTAAATTTTTTTAACTTTTTTTTTAACATTATCTCAGTGACTTCACAAAATTTACATTATTATTATCCATATTATTTTATTGCATTATTACAAAGTATAACGAGTTATTTCCTATTAATTACAAAAATAATTATGCATTATTCTTGGGTTATTTTTTCAAGTTGTTCGTCTTGTTCAATTCAAATTTTCTTATTCATTCGCCTTTATGCGATCCTTTTTTTCAATTTTCATTTGTTTCACTTTTTCTATTCATTTTTAATTCATTCCTGATTATTTCTAATCGTTTTCGGTCATTACCTTATCCAGGCTTTTTGCCATATATAAATATTTTCTCATTGTAAATTTTCATGTACTTCCGTCCCGGGTTTAAATCTAACCCCCCAAATACCTAATACGGTGACCTCCACTGTCAAATCGTGGGATTTTTTCTCCGGGAAATTGATTTCAAATGTTTTTTCTTCTGTATCAAATTTTAATAGGTGATGGTCAATGGGGTAAGTTTAAAGTTTTAGCTTCACAGAACGAATAGCATAGGAAATAGTAACTTCGGCAGATTTTGGTGGTCCCGCACTATGAAATTCAATTCTACCTGTCTCTTAGAGGCTCTGTTTCAAATTCCAGCTTCATAGATTTAGCGGCATAGAAATTAGCTTACGAGCTCAATCAGCAGATTATGGTGGTTTCGCACGTTGAAATTCTATTCTAGCTATCTCATACAGACCCTGTTTCAAATTTCAGCTTCAGAGATTACAGATCACTGAAATCAGCTTTAGGAACCAATCAGCAGGTCAGATTCATCGTCTAATAGGTACCTACTACTCAATAGTATCAAACATGTAGTGCTTTCTTTTTGCGTTATTAGTTTATTATGGTTACTTAGCAATATTAGTTTATAACGTAGCGTGATAAATTAGCTTTTTTTCACACTACTGCGGCTTAAGGATCTGAGATATTGTGATTAAATGAGAGCATTCCAAGAAGTGGCGAACGATTTTCCTGCTATTAAAACTTGTTACACTTCCTTTTCAACGTATTGGTTGTACGTGAAAATCAATTGAAAACATGTCGGCTGAATTTCGCTTAATTTTCAACCACAAAACCCAGAGGTAAAACATTTTAAAACTTGAAGAGAGAGCGAATGAAGAGGAAGTTATTAGGAACGGCTAGAAAAGTTTATCTTTACACAAATATCTACATAAAGATCAAAGGCATTAAATCTGCAACTTACAGAATGTTTGTTTGTCTTTCCCTTTCGTCCCTTCTAAAGTGGTCCATCGATATAGCTTCCAGCTATGTGAGCTTGTTTTGATGAAGACCACTCGCATGGAAATTCAGAAACACCTAAAGCCCGTAGGAGGCATGGGATATCGTAAATCCCTTCGATAGTTTGGAAGGGACTACCGCTATCCCAAGGTTCATGGTATCTATTCTTTCCTTACTGTTTAATCAAGCAAATTGACATGACTCGCCGAATAAAATAACAGTTTTAGCCCGATATGATCCAAAATTAGAATTTTTTATTTGAATGAGTTGTTTGAGGAAGATGATTTATTTATTGATTTATTGCTAAATGGTAGAAAATAAAATATTTGTTGTGTGTTTGTTATGTATGTCGTCGGGAACAAACGGTCTAGTAGAACGTTATGTTGAAATACTTGAAAAAAAAACTAGCCTGCATGAAGAATGAAAATGGGTCCGTCAAATCAATGGTACGTGAAATTTTATTCCGCTTCCAACCCACCCTCTTAAATTTAGGGTATCGAAGCTTTTTTTTTTTAAGGCTTAAGCCGCACCTCCACCAGAAGGGACAACACATGGTGTCTAACGGGACACTGGAAGTGGCGCGATTCTAAGGGGAGCCATGTTGCCATCCTTGACTAGAAAGGAGCGCCATCATGGACTCCACAGGCAACTCGGAGGGGGGACGATTGAGGGATGCAGTGATAACCACTGTTTAGCCCCTCAAGTGGATAGAAAAATAAACCCAAATAAACACCTAAGACTAGATGTAATATAGTCTAATTACTATATACATGCTATTATACAGGGTGTCTCAACTTAAGTAGACAAGACTTCGTTTTCGAGTTATTGACGATCTAAGATTTTTTTCGTGTTTTCGACCTTATCTTCTAAAAATGGCTGTGACCCCATCATTCTTTGAGTATTCTCAAACCTGAGGATACGGTTGGAAAGAACGTTAAATTTCCTATCTTTTTAATGCCAAATCATAATTACTCAAGAGAGTGAAGATACCGAAAAGAGAGGTCAAAGTACAAACTTTGTAAAATTCTAAAAATTTGGGTTTTTTTAATCTGATTCCTCCCTCTATAAAAAAAATGAACAGTCGTTTGCAAGTACATTAAAAATTTTAAATCTTATCTGCTTTCTAACGGTATAGCCAAAAAATTGATAAAAGTAACAGCAAGGAGAAAAAACGGCTTTTGAATGCGAAAAAACGTGGTATTTTTAACGAAAATCGACGGATTATTTCAGGAAAAAACGATCTCCCACAACTTTATGATTTAAATGTCGAATTCTACGTAATTTTTCACGCTGAATCGAATGGTGACACTTGCAGACCTCTACGACTAACGAATAAGGGCGAAAGTGCCCTTTGACCCTCGAAACTCAGAGAAGTTTACGTTGAATTCGACATTTAAATCATAAAGTTGTGGGAGATCGTTTTTTCCTGAAATCCATCGATTTTCGTTAAAAATACCACGTTTTTTCGCATTCAAAAGCCTTTTTTTCTCCTTGTTGTTACTTTTATCAATTTTTTTTCTATACCGTTAGAAAGCTGATAAGATTTTGAAGTTTTTACTGTACTTGCAAACGACTGTTCATTTTATTTATGGAGGGAGGAATCAGATTGAAAAAACCCAAATTTTTAGAATATTACAAAGTTTGTACTTTGACCTCTTCTTTCGGTATCTTAACTCTCTTGAATAATTATGATTTGGCATCAAAAAGATAGGAAATTTAACGTTCTTTCCAACGGTAACCTCAGGTTTGAGAATACTCAAAGAATGATGGGGTCACAGCCATTTTTAGGAGATAAGGTCGAAAACACGAAAAAAATCTTAGATCGTCAATAACTCGAAAACGAAGCCTCTAAAAAATAACACGTTAAGAGACACTTTTTGTTGCAAATTACTTGTAGAATTGATCCCTGAAGTCTTGCCTACTTAAGTTGAGACACCCTGTATACAATCAGCAAAATGAAATAAAACTATGACTAGATGAATATATCACAGATCAGATATCACAGTTCGTAAAAGAGCTCAGCGTCTCTCAGGTACAACAACAAGGATCGGAGATTGTCTGGTCCGGATAACACATCAACCCACTGAGGGGGCTGATGCTGGACTCGGAGGTCCACAAGGGCTGGGCAATCCTCCAGAAAGTGGCGGATGGACAGATCCCCCCCCCCCCCCCCCCACACACACACACACACAACATCTTGACTGCACTAAGCAGGTGTCTGTGAGTAAGACGGGTATGGCCAGCAGCAACCCGGTTGACCACATTCGATCCCTCCTTGGAAGTTGGGTTATAAAAGGGCCCACCGAGCACAGGTCCTGCGGGACACCACGCAGACCAGTGACCTCACCCTGCTATTGCTCATTTCAGATGGAATTGGCTATCAAGAGAAATATTTAGGGTATTATTTAGCGTATCAAACTGGACCTACTACGTCCAACTATTTCACATGACCATACATCTGATACTGCAAACCCACCTGTCAAAAAACTAATTGTGGGAAACAGAGTGTATGTGTAGAAATGACCAAGAAACCCGATTATGGAGACTGGACACGGTGGTTAAAATTCTAGGACGCCTGCACTACGTTGTGAAACTCGACGATGGGTATAATATCAAACGGCATATTTATTGATCAGTTAAGGCCCTGTAAGGTCTCGTAATTCAATCCAATCGTAAATCTATAAGGAAGAAGAGGAATAACATCATATGTAGCTCCTTCCAGTGGACAGACAAATGGTACACTAGGGACCGAATGAAATACATGTTTGCTGTTAACAATAATGATATAATTCATGATTTCGTAATGTTTAATTTATCATTGAATTCGATAAATATAACGTCCAAGTTTATGCTTTACTAACTAGCTAATACCGGTGTATTCGAAGATACAACATAGGGAAAAAATCAAAATTAGAATGATTACCCTTTCTTAGCTGAATAAAGTAATAACTCCTTAACCAGGCAATCCAATCCTTTATATCCGTTTGTTCCCATGGTGATCTATATAAATGGTGAGTGAAGGTTAAAGAAAGAAATGACTCGGATTTCTTCTTTCACTTCCGTCGTAGTTATAGATACTGTACGACCGAATTTGTCTTTGGCACTATCAGAGAAGTTGTTTAATCATAATTACTTTGAAGAATCAGGGTTATGAGGCTCGCTATTATTTCCATCCATAACGGGATTACTCAGGGGGTTTTGCGGAGATGCTGAGCTCGAGTAACTCCGTGGCTGAGTGAAGCATTGATTCGGTATTGATTGGATTGACAACGAAAATGATCGGTGACCATCTACTCACAGGGGGAGAGAAAGGGGGGGAGAGAGAGAGAGGGGAAAGAGAGGGAGGGGAGAGGGAGGGAGGAGAGAGAGGGGAGAGAGAGAGTGAGGGGGGGGGGGAGAGATATACACCTATATAAATTTTGCAACGGATTCGTATTCGGTTTTTTTTCTCATTTTCGGGTTGTCTTGCTCCCCTGGATAAATTCTAATAGGTAGGCCCTCTCTGCCTATATTCTGACCATCTTCAGAGGGACGTCCTACAAACCCCTGATGAGGCTGAAGGCGAAACCAGCCAGACAACATACGTAAATTAAAACATGAAGCCAATTACTAATTTTTTATCCCTAAAACACCATTCCTTTCTTTTCTCTTTGTTCTTAACCCAGTTTTTAATGCAACTTAAATTATCACAATTTTTCTGAAATTGCCGTTTTTTGCGAAACAGTCCTTAGGTAATTGCTCTTCATACTGCCTGCCATGAATATTCAACGTTGTTCGGCATGTAATTTCCAATATTGCCCATCCGACGACTAATTTGATCTTAGAGAATATTGATCCCTTTTGAGCGACCCAAGAAGATGTAGGGTCTGTGTGGACGGGACGGAAGGGTCGGTTGACGTATGGCGAAGATACCCGTTCCGTTTTCATCTTTCCGTTTCCGAAGTCTAATTACAATCTCAGATGGTATAGGAAAGGGGTAAACAGATGAAAGGTCCTCAGAGTGTCGTGTGGGGGTGCAAATATCCCGGGGCTCAGTTCGTGATCCTCTTACTCAGTCACCCCTCGCTTCCTCTTGACCTGCAAGGGATGATGAAGACCGACCCAGGAGTTGGAAGCCCACAGAAAGGGTAAAAGGGGACCTCACGTTTCTATTTTGGGCAGCTATAAACCAGAAACCTGTAGCATTCGGTTAAAACCCTTTCTTTCCTCCTTCATTAACTCCCCTTTTGGTCGATAAATTGCGTACTAGTCTTTGTTTGTACAGGGTGGTCCGTAATAAACAGATACATTTTAAAATCCTGTAACATTCACAAATTCGATCGTAGGGATTAAAAAATAAGCAGAACGTGTAGAGAAAATCAGTAAGTTTTATTCACAATCGAAAAATCGGAAAAAATTATCAAGTTTTAAAAATTATGTCATTTAAATGACGACCCTGTTTGGTAATGCACAGTTCAAGACGGTCCTTGTAGTTCTGCATCACTCTTTGCACCATATCTTCCGGTATTTCCGCGATTTCTCGTCTTATTGACTGCTTCAATGCTTGAATGGTTCGTGGTTTGTCCACGTACACTTTAGATTTCAGGTGGCCCCATAGAAAAAAGTCACAGGGGGTGAGGTCTGGGGAACGCGGAGGCCAGGGAACATCCCCATGCCGGGAGATCACGCGTCCGGGAAAAATCGTTCGCAAAAAGCCACCTGAAATCTAAAGTGTACGTGGACAAACCACGAACCATTCAAGCATTGAAGCAGTCAATAAGAGGAGAAATCGCGGAAATACCGGAAGATATGGTGCAAAGAGTGATGCAGAACTTCAAGGACCGTCTTGAACTGTGCGTTACCAAACAGGGTCGTCATTTAAATGACATAATTTTTAAAACTTGATAATTTTTTTCCGATTTTTCGATTGTGAATAAAACTTACTGATTTTCTCTACACGTTCTGCTTATTTTTTAATCCCTACCACCTCCTGTATTTGTGGTGGTGAATAATTGAAATCAATAACACAGGTTCACAAAAGAAACGTCATGTTCCGTGACGGAGATATCAGTATCAAATCTAGGAGTTCTTGAGAGTACTGAACACGAATGCGAAGCCTGTTTTTTCCAACTCATCAGGATTTTGTGATATTGTCAAGATATGTCCAATTTTCTCCCAATGTGTTCAATTTTCCCAGTTGTTGAATTTGAAGAGTGTGAGGCGTCGTTTCCTATAGTGTTTGACCTCCTGAATCGAATGCAACTAAACACAGATCGCTAGGATTAATGGTTATGGAGCTGGGGCACTTTAAAGCCCTAGAAAGTGATTATTTCGTATTTTCTTCTTGGTTTTGGGTTTTTTCAGATTTTGAAAAAGGTTGTGACAGCATAAAAAAAGTTTGGTCTAGGATCGTATAGACGAGAAATTTCTGTATCACGAGTAGTAACGGGGCTACGATTTTTTTTCCTTTATACATTTTCCCACTTCGCAACAGGTGTGCAGCATAATTATATTCTGCACACCCTTAAAAATCGTAGCTCCGCTACCACTAAAGCCACAGAGCTGCGGTTAGTCGCATTCGGCGTAGAAATGTCTATCCTAAACGATCTTTGTATCCGAATTTTTCCTGCTACCACAACCGGTTTCCTGCTACCAAAATCTGAAAAACTCCCAAAAAACAAAGAGAAAACATGGAAAAAAAAACACGTTTTTTGGGCTTTAATGTGCTCCAGCTCTGTAACCATTAAGGCTAAAGGGGACGACAGTTGTGTGAGAGAGAGGGAAGATACAAATAGTTAATCTTGATTATCTCCACACCAGTCAATCAATTTTCAAATCTAAATATATATTTGAGTTTGTCTCATCCCAGGCTATCGAGCGAACATAACAAAGTTTCCAAAAACATTTTTTGTTGTTGAAATTTTGACTTGAAATTTTAATTGCTAATTTATTATTATTTTTTTTTTTAATTAAAAAAATCGCTAATATCCCGTGTTTGGAAACAATTCAAGTGTATAATGGTATAGGCATGAAATTTTGATTCTGAAAATTAGTGGCCGCATGTGAGAATTGGGAGCGAAAAACGTGGTTCCAGGAAGACGAGTGTATTTGAGGGGCGCGTGCCTTGGCGACGCCCAGCAACTGATCTCATCCGCGCGCGCGTACGAACCCGCTTACCGAGCCGTCTCTCGAATTTTTGTACTTACTGCTTCTTCCACTTTTATCAAATATGCTTTATCAAAGTGTTAGGTGGGGTTTTATTTTCATTTGTTATAGGAACCTCCATGGTAATAATTAGTTAGTATAGTTGGAACCTTTGTATTCATGTGAAAACAACTGGAAGAGTTTGACGCACTGAACCGTAATATTCATTAGGTAGTATCTACCAACCTCGTACCTTCCTAACTACAATCAGAGATGAGCAAACACATATCCGAAAATACAAATATGTATTTATCCTTTATATTTTATTATTTAGAGTTGAATTTCTTTATAGGTACCTACCTATATTAATAAATTTGTATTCATATTTTGGCTACGATTATTCAAAATTTATACTCGAAACTATGAATATAGGAATTATATTCAAAGAATATGAATATTTCAATACTTATATAGAAGTACATATTATTATTCAATTATTTTTGAATATGAAATAATAATATTCACGTATTCAATCAATATTAATACCTCGATAGGTACCTATTCAAATTTATATTCATCATTCAATTTCACAAAACCTAATTTTTGTCTACTTGATGCACTATTACAAAGATGAGTGTGGGAGCAAAATTGCATTCTAGTTATTTTTGGTGTTTACCACATAAGTGAAGGGAGTAGATCTCAAAATTCAACGTAGAATACCGAGAATTTGAGTAAACTTGCCTTTATTGGAATATCGCCTATTAGGCATCATAAATAGAATGGAAAGAAAAACGAAACAAAAACACACACGAATCTGGGTGCTAACAAAAATTTACTTTTTAAATTTTTTTTTGTATTTTGTTCAAAAATATTATTTTCAACAATTGTTTCCTGGAAAACGCTAACATCCCATATTTTTACATATATCTCAACTACCTAAGTACTAGAATTATCCTCATAAATAATTGTAGTGGGAATCAGACCTAAACGCAGTGCAAAATTGATGGTGATAGTGTCCTCTAGAAACTGTATAATGCTTGTTGCTAGGCGTTGCTATGCGTTTGCCGGCCGCGTCGGTTACGAGGGGGGTTCGCAACCACTGCAGAAAGGCGTGGAGCGGGGGGTTTCGCATTCGGGTTTATTTTGCTTCTTGATTTCTTGTTTACATTTTTTACCCGCAGACCAACGCTCGCTTCTTGCCTATCGCGGTTAGGTACCGGCGCCCAGATTAGTTTGTGTTTTTGGTTCGTTTTTCTTTCCATTCTATTTATGATGATGAATGAGGAATTGATGATAGTAAATAATGAATTTTGTTATGATTTATTGTTTGAATTATGTGAATTACTTATTGTTGAATTTGTAAATGATATTCATAGTATTTACCTGTTATTGTGCAATACTTTACCTGAAAGCAGAATTTCGATGTATTTTGAAATGTAGTCCATTTACCTATCTTGTAAAACAGATAATCACTCAAATTCAAGGATCTTTAGGGTGAATTTCATCATCTTATTTTGAGAATACCTACAAACATTTAAAAAAAAAAAAAAAAAATACTCCCTTCACTTATGTGGTAAACACCAAAAATAACTAGAATGCAATTTTGCTCCCACACTCATCTTTGTAATAGTGCATCAAGTAGACAAAAATTAGGTTTTGTGAAATTGAATGATGAATATAAATTTGAATAGGTACCTATCGAGGTATTAATATTGATTGAATACGTGAATATTATTATTTCATATTCAAAAATAATTGAATAATAATATGTACTTCTATATAAGTATTGAAATATTCATATTCTTTGAATATAATTCCTATATTCATAGTTTCGAGTATAAATTTTGAATAATCGTAGCCAAAATATGAATACAAATTTATTAATATAGGTTGGTACCTACAAAGAAATTCAACTCTAAAAAATGTTCGAGAGACGGCTCGGTAAGCGGGTTCGTACGCACGCGCGGATGAGGTCAGTTGCTGGGCGTCGGCGTCGCCAAGGCACGCACCCCTCAAATACACTCTATTTTCCCTGGAACGACGTTTTTCGCTCCCATTTCTCACATGCGGCCACTAATTTTCAGAATCAAAATTTCATGCCATGTTTCCAAACACGGGATATTAGCGATTTTTTTTAATTAAAAAAAATTAAATTAGCAATTAAAATTTCAAGTCAAAATTTCAACAACAAAATTTTTTTTTTAAACAATGTTATATGATCGCTCGAAAGGTTTACTCGTCCTGATAATGATTCTGAAGCCAGATTTAAAAAAATGAGTACTCAAGTTGAGATTTGCCCGATAAACTTTCATCCGACGCTAGCGCCATCCGTTATCTGAGAATCACACTAAACACCCGTCCCCTTTAGCCTTAACCTTAGCGACCCGCGGCTGGTTTCATTCGATTCAAGAAGTCGAACACTATAGGAAACAACGCCTCACACTCTTCTCATACAACAACTGAAAAAATTTGACAAATTAGGCCAAAATTGATTGAACAACTTTTGACAATATCTCAAAATTCTGACGAGGTGGGAAAAAACGGGCATTGGATTCTTGTTCAGCACACCCAAGAACCCCTGGATTTGATAATGAGATCTTTGTCACGGAACATGACTTTTCTACAGTAAACCTGTGTAATTATTACTTGGTAGGGTTGCTTTAATGAATCATGAAAACCTATAGGTTCTCAGGTTTGCACTTAGAACTGACTAATAGGAAATTATTTGCATGCTTATAATATCGTAATGAAGTTGTATTGTCTTCAACAAAAATAGTTCGATTTTGATTTTAGGGTTTTAGTAAGATTTTTGCAGAATATAAGATGTTTCCAGCGGGCGGTAAAAGAGTGTTGCGTAATACCAAATTTCAGCTTCCTCAGTCTATTAGGAGAGAAATGAGCTCCCGAGCTCACTCAGCTGATTAGGGTGGTTCCTTATTTTGTCAATAGTATACAGCAGGCTTATAGAGGCTCCATGCCGAATTTCAGTCTCTTGGGTCAATTAGGGGAGAAATGGTCTCCTGAGCTCACTCAGCTGATCTGGGTGTGTCCTCATTTTGTCAATAGTATACAGCAGCCATACTCAACCTGCGGCGCACCAAGCTTTTCTGTGTGGCCCTCATAAGCTAGGGTCACTTTTTGTCCGATAGAACGAAATTTACCTACCTATACTAGTTTCCTCCTCTATTTAGTCATTTTATAATTCTTCTGTTTTCGGTTCTGTTTCACTCCTATTTTAACTTACCGAACTGAATCAATTAATTTTTGACGAAATGAATACCAAAGATAACCCACGTTGAAAGCGGAGACACTGATCTGTTTCACATAGTTAAAAGCCTGTCACAATACCAAAAATCACATTAATTTTGTATTACTATGATTTTTGTAATATTGATTTTGTAAATATACTTCTTTTTTTTTAACTGTATTTTACAGTTCTACTGTACCTTGACTAAGGTATTCGTATTACAAAGATTTGTAATACCTGCTTGTGAACTGTGGCCCGCTTCAACTACGGAACACACAGATGTGGCCCGTGAGACAAAAAGGTTGAGTAAGGCTGGTATACAGCAGGCTTATGGAGGCTCCATACCGAATTTCAGTCTCTTAGGTCAATATGAGGAGAAATTACCACCTGAGCTCACTAAGCTGATCAGGGTGGCTCCTAATTTTGTCAATAGTGTACAGCAGGCTTATAGAGGCTCCATACCTAAGTTCAGCCTCCTATGTCTATCAGGAGAGAAATGATTTTCCGAGCTTACTCAGCTGATCACGGTGGGTCCTCACTTAGCCAATTGTGTACAGTAGGCTTATAGAGGCTCCAAACCAAAGTTCAGCCTCTTAGCTCAATTAGGGGAGAAATGACCTCCTGAGCATACTGAGCTGATCTCGGTGGTCTGTCAATTCGTCAATAGTATACTGCAGGCTTATAGACGCTCCATACCAAAGTTCAGCCTCCTATGTTTATTCAGAAAGAAATGAGACCCCGAGCTCACTCAGCTGATCATGGTGGTTCCTCAATTGGTCAATCGTATACAGCAGGCTTATAGAAGCTCCATACCGAATTTCAGTCTCTTAGGTCAATTAGGGGAGAAATGACCTCCTGAGCTTACTCGGCTGATCTGGGTGGTCCGTCAATTCAATTCGTCAATAGTATACAGCATGCTTATAGAGGCTCCATACCAAAGTTCAGCCTCTTAGGTCAATTAGGGGAGAAATGACCTCCTGAGCTCACTCAGCTGATCTGGGTGGTCTGTCAATTCGTCAATAGTATACAGCAGGCTTATAGAGGCTCCATACCGAATTTCAGTCTCTTAGGTCAATTAGGGGAGAAATGACCTCCTGAGCTCACTCAGCTGATCTGGGTGGTCCGTCAATTCGTCAATAGTATACAGCGTGCTTATAAAGGCTCCAAACTAAAGTTCAGCCTCCTATGTTTATTAAGAGAGAAATGAGTTCCAGAGCTCACTCAGCTGATCATGGTGGGTGCTCACTTAGTCAATCGTATACAGCAGGTCTAAAGAGGCTCCATACCCAATTTCAGCTTCATGCGTCTATTTGGAAAGAAATGAGACCCCGAGCTCACTCAGCTGATCATGGTGGTTCCTCAATTGGTCAATCGTATACAGCAGGCTTACAGAAGCTCCATACCGAATTTCAGTCTCTTAGGTCAATTAGGGGAGAAATGACCTCCTGAGCTCACTCACTCAGCTGATCTGGGTGGTCCGTCAATTCGTCAATAGTATACAGCAGGCTTATAGAGGCTCCATACCGAAGTTCAGCCTCTTAGCTCAATTAGGGGAGAAATGACCTTCTGAGCTAACTCAGCTGATCTGTGTGGGTCCTTACTTTGTCAGTCGTATACTGCTGGCCTATAGATTCTCAATACTACAATTCAGCCTCCTACCTCTATTTCAACTTTAAAAACTGCTGCTTTTTGGAATGTATGCCATCACATTCAATGCTAAGAAGTGTCTAATTTTACGAGTGGATGTACCTGGTGTGATGTAGAAATGCAACGCGAGCCTGTTTACCATCAATAGTGGTTTCACTTGCACAAATATCTCCAACACCTTCATGTGCTGTAGAAAACGCTTCACAGTCAATTCTTCTTGATTAAACTTCGACAGGTGATGGTCAATAGGCTCAGTTTGAAGTTTTAGCTTCATAAGTCGAATAGCATAGGAATTAGCTTTAAGAAATCACTCAACAAATTTGGATGGTTCCGCGCTATACGGTACTGAAATTTAAGACAAAGCTTCATTAAGACATCTAGAAATTTGGATTCTACGCATCTTGAAATGTAAACCAAAGATTATTATTAAAGTTGTAGGTAAATGCTTGCATACGAGCCTGCAACACATTGGGACATTTTCATGTGTGTTTTCTTATTGTATTTATTACTAGGCAGATCTCACCCGTGCATTGCACGGCGGGGCGTACAGATCAATTAAATGGGCCATGAGAGAAACTGCCCACCCGTGGGTATTTAATTGACTTCGCGATCGTGTTGACTCATTGGTCCGACACCCGTGGGTACTTTATTGAATTCGAGCCAGGCTTCATCACCTACCCCCCCCCTTTCAGACTCGTATGCAAGCTCTATGAGCCACTCAGCTGATCCGGACCCTGGGCATCGTCACGTAAATGTGCTAAAGAGACTACATACGAAATTACAGCTTCCTAGAGTGTAAAACATAGAAATTAGTTTCAAGAGCCACTCATCTGATCCGGACCCTGGGCATCGTCAAGTAAATGTCCTGAAGAGGCTACATACGAAATTACAGCTTCCTAGAGTGTAAAGCATAGAAATTACCTATTAAAATGATTTAACCACCGCTTCACAAATCAAACCGTTCTCGCAATATTTGGATCACCTGCTATGAATCAAATCATCCAAACACCAGCTCAATGAAATCATCAGAAATTAACAAGCGGTGGCAATCATGTTCACAATATCAATTATTGAGAATGATCACCTGAGTGTACACAATTATTCAAATAACCTTGCTCATAACTCAGCTTGTTGGCCACGCACTTCGCAGTAGTTAACATAATATGGTTGGATAAATCGAGAGCTTTCGAACGAATGGTCAACGAATTTTGTGGGATGAAAAACGACGAAGTACCATGTCCCTAGCAACGACTCGGTTGTAAGCGGAAATCATCAAAATATTTTCGTGAGCAATTTTCCGTGACTTTTTTTAGTTTATGTGCCATAGCAAAGACATAAAGAAAACAGTTGATTGTTCTCTACGCAACAAAGTGAGTCTATTTTATTTATTGGTATCGCGTGAGCAAGTTTTCGTGACAATTTTTCAGTTTATGTGCCAGAGCAAAGACATAACATGTCAAAAATAACGGTTCGCGCTTAATTTTGCTTAAATTTCGAGCACAAACCCCAGCGGTAAAACATGATAAATGTTAAAAGTGTTGTTAATTGTTGACTTTTATTCGCCTTTGCTTTGGCACCCCCGTAACAAGACCAATTTTCCGTCGCGGAATCGCAGACGGAAATATATTGTGAGCGAGATTCTCTCCTGCTAACCCCAGGAAGTTCAAATTTGACAGGGAACCTCTCCGGGACATCAAGAGACTTGAATATTACCATCTATTAGACCAAAACAGCAGCTCAAACATGGACAAATTTGAAAAAAATAAAATTTTTGAGAATTTAAGACGTTAAAACTCTTCCAAAATGAACCCAGGAAACTGGCAAATTTCATGCTGTACTTTATAATATGGTTTATAACTTAGTAAGCGAAAATACACGCAATCACATCAATGTACCCGTGTTTTAGTTCTAAGTTCAACTGTGGCCCAAGTCAAATTTCAATGGCATAACTTTGTAAAATCCTCGCTCTCAATCTTTTTGGGCCGCTTGGAACAGCTCTATTTCAGCATGCAGAAGCTCGCTGAGGGATATGAAATTCCTTATGAGAGGAAACAAATGTTCAGTTCAATTTTCTTTGTTTCAATTACACCAGAAGCGGAAAAAGTCAAGAGCTACGAGAGAAGCAAGCTCTCGAGGGGGCGAGCCTTCATTTGTCGAGAACTACCAGGCAAGCCTTATTACTTTCTTCTGACTCACAGAGTAGGTAAACCGAAAGCGTAATTGATGGCTCTGTCAACGCGAGACAAATAAAAACCCCCAAAAGATTGATGAGCAATAAACTTCCAACTTCAAATCGGCTGCACGCTCACGTATCGGAGAGCTTAAAAAAAACTTAAGAAGATGAATTCATTATCTTATAATATATTGAAAAAAACAAAATCTAATGGCAGTTAGTACGGTGGTTCTATTCGGCCGATTTCATTTTTTTTTTTTTTTTTTTTAATGAAAAGTATTTATGCATAGATTTGTCATCAAGCACTGAAAACCAGGTTTGTCCATATTTTATTGATTCGTCCTTCGATATATCTCAGGTTCTAATTGAGATAAATTGTTCCTTTTGGTCTAAGAACACCCAGTGAATCATGCTCTTTCATTTGAGATATCTTATGACTTAATTAGTTGAGTTTGAAAGGATTTATGCGCGGAAAATCGATTTGTTTAGCTCCCGATATGTTATGGTTGCCAACACGCAAGTTCAAGGCCTTTCTTCGCGCGTCTTTGTTTAGTCGATTTTGATCAGCTGAGTGAGCTAAATTCTCTTCTGTTCACCCTAGGAAGTTGAAATTGATTGGGTGACTCTTTGGGACATTAAGAGCCGATTGAAATTATGGTATCTTTTCTAATTTGTTGAGTGAGCTAAATTCTATCCATTTAACCCTAGGAAGTTGAAATTCGATAGGGAGACTCTCTGGGTCATTAAAAGACGACGGAAATTATGGGGTCTTTCATGATCAGCTGTGTCCGCTAAATTCTCTCATGTTCACTATAGGAAGTTGAAATTTGATGGGAAGACTTTCTGGGTCATAAAGAGATTAAAGTGATGGGCTCTTTCATGATCAGCTGAGTGAGCTACATTCTATCCTGTTACTCTAGGAAGTTTAAATATGATAGGGAGACTCTCTGGGTCATTAAAAGATGATTAAAATGATGGGGTTTTCATGATCAGCTCTCTCTGGGTCATTAAAAAACGATTGAAATTATGGGGGTCTTTCATGATCAGCTGTGTCCCCTAAATTCTCACTTGTTCACTCTAGGAAGTTGAAATTTGATGGGGAGACTCTCTGGGTCATTAAGAGATTGAAATGATGGGCTCTTTCATGATCAGCTGAGTGAGCTGCAGGTGTCTGTGAGTATGACGGGTATGGCCAGTGGCAACCTGGTTGACCACTATTCGATCCCTCCTTGAAAGTTGGGTTAAGAAAGGAAACCACGTAGACCAGTGACATCACCCTGCCATTGCTAATGCCAGATTTGGATGAAATTTTCAGGGAATGTGCGGGCTAGAGGATAGCCGGTCCCCTATCAGTTATTGTTATGTTGTTAGAATATTATTGTTTGTTAATGATGATGGCCTAACCCACTAACTTCCCACTTTTCACTAGCTTCCTTTTTTATTTTGCTTCCGAGTCTACCTAAAGGTAGCGAAAGCATTGTTTTCACTTTCGGGAGAAAAAAATTATTGGTCTCTAGAAGAAAGAAGAAAAAAGTTTATTAAGTATATTCATACAAGGATATGTATTGCAATAATTGCAATAATTTCTTATCTCAAACAAGATAAACATTACGGCATGAAAAACCGTCTGCCGGAAGTTAGGACCTTTTAGCGAATTTTTGAAGAAAATTAAGCTATTGCTCTCGCCTCAAAATTTGTAGAATGTGAATTTTTGAAAATTTTTTATGCAGAAATCCGTTTTAGGGTATTCTGAATCATATTCTGAAGTTTAACGCATTTTTTTAATGTATGTATGTATATATGTATGTATGTATATATGTATGTATGTATATATGTATGTATGTATGTATGTATGTATGTATGTATGTATGTATGTGTCATTCCAGACGATAACTGTCCGTAGAATTGTGCTAGAAACTTCAAACAAATTTTAAAATGTTAAGGACACAAAACGAAAGTTCAAGTTCGTTGGCCAGCATGATCGGATTACATCTTCGGGTTGAAATTTTCAAAAATGTAGTAAAAAATGTCAAAATAGCCTGTTTTTTGCGATTTGTTGTGCGAAATCATTTTTTCAGCATACTAACATGTGGTATATTCGGAATCAGCGTAAAATTTCCTATAAGATTATGTATCAAGTTTTCAAAAATTTCAAAGTTGAAAAATCAGTCAAAAATCGAAATAATGCCGTTCGCTAATTGTAAAAATCGGTAATATTTGCATGAAACATTGCCCAAATTCAGATTGAACTACTCTTATGGAAGTATCCCTGTATAACCAATCCTAGAACCATGCTGTTTAAGGCTGGAACCATGCTGATGATAGAATTTGATTCCATGTTTGTCAATCAAAATCATAAACTAAAATTTCTCTACACGATCAATAGCGACTGAAATGTCGAAGATTTCTTCAAAAATTCGCTCATGGAGTCATGCTGCATGACTGGACTTTTTTTTTTTTTTTAAATTAAATTATTCAAACTTCAAAAATTGAATTCTCTCACAAGAAAAGAACGATAACGCCAGGCTGATTCCAAATCGGAACTCCGACAATATCGGGCATCTAATACAGTAAAAGTGGAACACGTCCTCTCGCTCGTGAAGATTGCACATCGAGCACTCTTCTGGTCTATCCGTATCATAGGGTTTGGCATATAAATTCAAGGATTCCGCACGAATTTTAAATGCCCAACGTGCAACATGCAGTGGAATCCCAGCGTCAGACTGAAGACTCGCACATCTGAATCCAGGATCCAGCTCTCGGTACAGAGTGAAATACTCGAAACCATGATCGCCTATTGACACTGAATGCAGCGACCAGCTGATCCATGTCCGACTTCAGAACTCTGTGGTCAGGAGATGATTGTCCGGATGGTTGAACTTGGTACAGAGTGCTGCATAACCTGCTTATACTTAGCAAAACCTGCTTATTGGTATCTAAAATCAGACAATTCTGAACAACTTTGGTTCCGTGTCTGTGTGTGTATGTGTCTGCCGTGTGTCCGCAAATCTTTGTAACAATTTTATTTTCCAGTTTTCATCCGATTTGGATGACATTTTCGGGGAATGTGCTGGCTAGGGGGTAGATGGCCCCTTATCAGTTTCATCGTTATTGACTCAATACCTCACTCTGCGCATGCGCAAACGTAAATTCTACCAAGCATCATTTTCTTACGCTGTAGTCGTTCGATCCCGCTCGAATTTGGATGATATTTGGAGGATGACAATTTGATCATCCCATATCAATTTCAATATGATTGTGTCATTAATAGCTACTGCGCATGCGCCTATGTGAAATCCTTGTAACGACCTTAATTTCCACTGTTTTCATCCGATTTCGATGAAATTGTCAGAGAATGCGCGGGTTAGGTTGTAGATGGTCCCCTATCAGTTTCATTGTTGCCAAATCAGTACTTCATTCTGCGCATGCGCAAACGCAAATTCCATCATGTTCCATCTTTTCACTTTCTAGTCGTTCGAGTTCGCTTAAATTTGGATGATAGTTGGAAGAAGATGATAGGTAAACGAGGAAGCTATGTGCCACACCCAACTTGGCAGACGTTTTTTTCTTGTAATTGGGTTCGCCCGTACTTTTAAAATAAATAAATAAATAGATAGTAAGAAATCGACGTTATACGACATTAACGTTTGCGCAAGCGCACACACTAATAGTAATGTGACGCAATGAAAGTTATAGGGGACCGTCTTGGAGCTAACCCGCACAATCCCTGAAGATTTCATCGGAACCAGACTGAAACTTGGTATAGTTTTACCTCAGACAGACAGACAAGGAACCAAAATTGATCAGCTAGCTCTGAAAAGCAAAAAGCAAGCCAATTTTGATTTTGGAGGACAAACACTTTTTTGACTTCAATCACGAACACAAAGCTTCCCTACCTTCGGTTGTGAGGGAACAAAAAGGAAAAAAAGTTTACCGTAAGGACATCTATACCTTAGGGTACATACGTATCTTGAGTAATTGAGGGGAAGGTACATAGCAAAAGGAAAGTTACAATAAACAAATGTATACACAATGTACGATTACAAGGAGGTCTAATGTAGAAGAAAATCGGTCCCCCATGAGTGCTAATGGTCCAGTTTTCGGTCTTCAAATCAGTTTATGAAATAATAATATTTCAGTCGTAACCGAACATGCAACATTTGAGGTTAAGAAAAAAAAAGAAAATTATAAAATTGAAAGTTTGTGAGCCTCAGCTGGGCGTTGAAGGGCTTCTAGTAGATCGTGTAAGCACCAGAATAAGCAAATTCTGGGAACGGCTTTCCATACCTGGTCCATCTATACTGGTCTCAAATCGCTGCAGCCCTGAACGTAAGCTTGAATTAAACGGAGATGTGATATGTATGAAATACTGGTTCTAGCTGCTACAACTAGCATTCCAAGAAGAGTGGTATTTAAATGTCTGAAGTTTTTTTTTTTTTTTTTCCTTTTAATTTTGGTATGGGTGTTCTCCCATGTCGCCAAGCGCACATTTTATCAATTAAATCACAAAATGAGAGTATGCGTTAAAATGGTACTATCAATACACTTTTACGTAGTACACTATAGTATAAAAAACTAATAGTCCTCATATGGTATTCAAAGAAAAATCAAATGTCTTTTTCAGCACATTCCAAAAAAGTAATCAGCATCATGTAGGTTGTTTTCTCTTGTTTCTCCAACAAAGATGTCGCAGATGTTTCCGGGTCTTGCAGCAGTGGGAAAAAATTGCTGACGTGATCGTATTTTCTGCATTCCATCAAGATATGCTCCACATCTTCCAAAATTCCGCATTCCTCACAGAGTTGTGAAATCGCATATTGATATAGGAACAAAGTCCTATTGAACAGACCATGTCCCGTTCTCAACCTGATAAGAGTTGAGAGTTTTCGTCGTCCAAGTTCCCATTTTCTGTGCCATGACTTGAGGTTTACCGTTGGCGTAATGGTAAAATGAAAGTAACCTTTTTCGAGGGAGTTTAACTCGTAGGCTAACTGCCATTCTTTAACCATAATCTTTTAATGTCTGAAGTTATACAAAACTCATTCTCAGGCTCACTACAATTCTTCAGGCGGAGTGTACTGAAAGGAAGGTCGTATTAAACGAACCACAGACCGCCCATTAAGTTCAACATCTTCTGACATATATTGCTGCGCTACGTAAATAACTTCTCCATCCACCAATGGGGACGTTGAGAGACAGTTTTATTAACGTTTTCGCATTATTGAAACCTCAACCACAATATTGAGAAAAGAGATGTTGTGTAAAGAGCGATCTGGGTCAAGGTCATTTCCCATCACCAACTCACCAAAACTGGAACCATCAATAGAAATAAAAGTTCCAGTCATGCAGTATGATCATATGAGCGAATTTTCGTAAATGTCGTATATTACAAACAGAGCCCTTTAAGTGCCATTTTGCCATGGCGCCATCATTAAGTGCCATGTTTGGCCAATTTTTGGGTAAAACGCCATTTTTTGCCAATTTCTGGGAAAATGCCACGTTTGTGCCATTTTTGCCTGATTTTCTTGAAAATTTGTGAGAAAAAAAATTTTTTTCTGGGAAAATTCGCTAAAAGTTGGGGTTTCAAGTATTTTTTCAAAAATTTTTCAAAAAAGGCAAGCTAACAAGGGCTCTTTTATGTGGGCAAGCTCACAAGTCAACGACCGGGAATTCCCTTCCGAGGATTACAGCCATTAGTGCTTGAAAGGAAGTCATTGCAAGGTCATGGGGGAAAAATTGAAAAATAAAGAAAAAAAATGAACTGAGGGCCAAAGAGATGATTTTTTCTAATATGACTACAGATGTATTTATTGTTCATTATTTCGATTTGAATACTATATTTATTCAATTGAATAAAGTGGATTGGGCTGATTAGATATGAAAAATGAAATAAAACTTCAAAACTTGGGCAGTTTCGATTAGTATAAAACGGTAATTAAATCCCCTATCAGTTTCATCGTTCTTGACTCAATAACTCACTCTGCGCATGCGCAAACGTAAAAAAGTTTGGATTTTGAAGAATAAATGGCATGTTTGGCCAAAATAAAAGCCACGTTTGGCCAAAATAAATGCCATTCTGCCATGTTTTTTAGAGCCATTTGGCAAAAATAAATGCCATGTTGTGAAGGGCTCTGATTATAAAGTTATAAGGTTTTGGAATTTGAGCACTTTGGGTGTAAGGAAATTGTTAGCTTTCAATTTTAAGGGGAGGGGGGCAAACTCGTTCTAAATAAGATTTCAAAACTCAAAAAGATTTTGGATTTTAACTTTTTTTGACAGTTTTTTTTAAATCGCAAAAAATTAATGAAATTTAAGTAAATTTTCAAAATAATTTTGTGCATCAATTTTTTGATGTTTTAGTTTATTATTGATAATCTTCTTTTAAATTCGACTAAAAGACTAAAATTCGGCTGAAAAATATAGATTTAATAGTTTTTAGCCGTTTTAGCAATTTTTTATGATTTTTTTAACAGGTTTTTTGAAATTTGACCAGTTTAATGTACTCAAAAAGTGCTGGCCAACGAAGTCATCCTTTTTTTTGGAGAGCATGATTTTTTGGTGCAAGAATGGTACTTTTATCTCATTCCTAATAGAGTTATCGTCTGAAATGGCGCACAAACACTCATTTTACTTTTTAACTTTGCATTTCACTTTTACTAAATTTGCTAATTTGGTTATTCTTAGGTGCGGCCGGCACTTTTTCCATGAATTTGCTCATATTGGATTTTGGATTAGTGCTTTGATCGCCAACACTGCAATATCACCCTTCTGTCCTTGCAATGGTTCCCTATTGTTATATCAACTGATCATATCTTTTGATTAGTAATGTTTTATCTAAATCATAAATTCATTCTTAATTTACTCAAGTGTTTACTTACTCAACATTTTTATAACGTGATTTTGACTCCGTAATGGCTCTACGGCGAATGATGGTCGCTTTATTTGCTTAGATCTCCGTAACTTGAGACCGATGAGAACATACAAGACTGTTATCAGGGACATGGGTATGATGAAGAAGAGACACGTTGAGATCTCAAAGGCGTGCTCCATCCAGCTATTGGGGTATTTGTAGGTACAGAAGGCTGTGGAGCTGATAAGCGAGCCGTTCCTATCGTGGTAGTCGTACGTGACAACTCCGAATTGTGAGGCCTGCAACAAGAGATTATGTTCAGTTTAGAAGTAAAATTCACCTTAGGATCAATTCAGAGCAAATAAAAAATTGGACCATGACATATTCCAAAGTCAGTGTTCAAAAGGGCTATCTTCAGCTGGAAGAATCGTGAACAGGTTCAAAGGAAAGCCAGGTTTCAGCCTGATACAGTTTTTTCTGTAACTTAGTCAATATGAGATCCTCGACCTACAGTTTTTTTTTTTAATTTATTTATTTGGCATTACGTTCTGTATACAGCCATACATATTCTTATTTACAATTCAAAACTTGTAGTAAGTGAAACAGTTTTCTTACTGTTTAAATACCGAATAAAAACTTCGTTCTTTGGCCAAAAAATCAAGCATTTCAAAAGAAAGGATGAGTTCGTTAGACAACACTCTTTCAGCACATTAACTTGGTCAAATTTCAAAAAATGTACCTACTAAAAAAAATCACCAAAAATTACTAAAATAGGCTAATCATGGGTGTTTTTATTTTTATTTTTTTTAAGCAGAATATTACTCAAATAAAGTTTATCAATTATGAAGTTGGTAATTTAAAAATTAAAGCTCAAACCTATGCTCAAAATTGTAATTAAATTTCATTGAAATGTGGTAAAAAATCGATAAAAATGTAAAAAATTCTAGAAATCCAATATTCTTGTTTAAATAATAGAATGTTATTTAGAACAAAATTTTCAGCAATACAATTTTTTCTTTGTCCTCAAATTGCTCAAATTTCAAAACAATTTATCATACTGTAATAAGACTAATTAAGTAATTTAAGAAAGTTCGCTCATTCAATCATGCTGCATGACTGGAACTTTGTATATTAATACTACAATTTAACATAAATTAAAAAAGTTCTTTATAAATTATTATATTCCTTGATGATAAAATGGATATTCCAAATTTACATTTGTTTTCTTGGCTAAAATAGTAAACAAAAAGTGTCTCTCCCGTTCAGGGCAATCCATTATCAGATGACGTAGAGATTCATCTGGATGTCCAAATTTTCCACATTGTTGGGATTCCCGTTGTCCGATTTTGAACAGATAGGTGTCACATATACCGTGGTTGGTTCTAAGGCGAAATAATGTTCGACATAATTGTTTGGGAAAGTTTTGGTTTCCGAACCAAGGAAGATGAGGTGGTTGTGATTGAACTTGTTTATAGGTCTCTCCATTACCCGAGTCTATAAATTGTAATTCCTTGTAATTATAATTGTAATTGCTTTGTAATTCCTTTGTAATTGTAATTCCTCTTAATCAAGGGTATTCGGTATTCAACCATCACAGGATAATCTTGTACCGTTCCCAATACCGATCCCTCTCTAGCCACGAACTATTCGGTTATTCAACCATCACAGGATAGGAGGTACAACCAATCTTGTACTAATCGATTCCTTTACAGAAATGGACCTATCAGTGGTGAAATATATTGAGGTATACCGGGCAAAAATGATCAAAATTGTAACCTTTAGATGTTTTGCCAATGTAGACAAGGGTAAGTCTACATTTGCAAAACATCTATAGTTACAATTTTGATTTGCCAAGAATCGATCTTGAAAATTCACCACCTCACCTTTGGAATTTTAGCCCCCTTTCACTTCATCTGAATGAGCTTTTATTTTTCTTGGAAATAGACTACCAGACGATACACCACTTCATTCGGAATTAGCCCTGAATGATCTTTTACCCAGACAGATATGACCTCCTGATTTCTGTTTTTGCACAATTTTAGCTTCTTGAGTAATCTGACGAACAGAACATTCTTCACCCTTTGTATGGAAGTGGACTTCAGGATTTGCAATGTGCTTAGAGAGTCTGTGCAAATCAAGTGTGGTCTGATGTTACTTCTCTGATTGCTAATGTATTCCAGAGCTTTCACAATTGCACTGACTTCGGCATTAAAGGACGTTGACATGTGAGGCAGCTTATACATTTCTTTTGTAGTCCGTCAATACTTTATAGAATGCGGATCCTACTAAATTACCTAATTTTGAACGGTCAGTGAAAATAGGAATGGCATCTGGCCATCGAGTGTTAACAAAGTTATAAAATTTATCATTTATTGTTAAATGCTCACGGTGTCCATAAGTAAAGACAAACATTCTCACTGATACCATCAACTCTTCAAAAGTCAGCAGGAATGGGCAGGGTTTGTTACAGCAGTGAAGATTCGACAAATCCACGTCTTCCTGTGTGAAGCTATTCACGAGTAGCGATATCTTCATCCTGGTACTTGATGTCAGTAAATGAGTACTGAGTCTGCAAACGTTCTGGTCTATTGAGCGACTGTGTGAGCGTTATCTCAAGATATATCGATCTGCCAAGATTTGGAACCGGAGGTTTAGTGGTTGTTCTCTAGATTCAGCTAAAATTGCATCGATTAGCGATGACTGGAGGAAACCCATGCACTGGCGGATACTTTTGTATTGCAGTCTCGACTTACACTTAAAACGTGTAATATGAGTTACTATACGAAAAAAAGAAAATTGCTTGATAATCCCCCAGTATAGCGTAATTTTAAGATCGTTTTTGGTTTTTACGTGGTTAGACACACTGGCTATCTCTTTTCGGATTTGCACTAAACGTTTTTGTAAAATGCAACAAATGTGTTCACATCCTTACTGCTTGTAGGACCAGTCCAGTCATGAACCTACACGACCGGAGGTTTGTTGTCCTGCACGACCAAGGTGGCGGTGGCAACGAAACTGGGAACTACAGGAAAATGACCTGGCACAAGAAAATACATGTTTTGTTACTCTTCAAATTAAGAGTGGGTTTGTCCCAAGCTATTGATTTTCTCAAGGGGAATCAGTTGATAATTAGAATGCCTTCCCGCCTGGGAAATTTTTGGGAATGGACAGGGAAGTTCACATTTATCAGCCCTATTCCCAAACCTTCTGTGAAATCTAGAACATCCTCCTTTACATTGTCGGTTCCCACGCTCCTGGTATGGCTGGACTTGTGCTTGTAGTGCTACTATTTAATTTTTCAACACTGTAATTTGTTTTACTTCATGGTCATTAAAATTCAATTCTCTAACATTTTCAACGCTACTTACAGTACCTAAATTTTCTAACAGGAATGCCCTAAACTTCTGCTGCATGGCGTGCTAATACAATCTCACAATCCTGTTGCCATGAACAATTAATACTGCCCTCAATGTCTCCGGCAATCGCCTCAGCCAGAAGTTCCATAGATAATCTACTGACACCAAATTATGGCCTATATTGTGTATAGGCGAATAGCCACAATGACAGTTCTTGTCAGCGTGGGATGGTTTACTTGGGAATCAGTTAATAATTAGAATGCCCAGTTGTACATTAATATTCCATTAAGATGCAATGAGGCACGGTACTCGAGTTTTCTTTATAATAGAAATGAAAATGAGAGCATTACAATAACGTTATTTGAAGAATATTTATTGCATTTGAGGATAGTTCCTATTTAACATGAAGCTAGTGAGCGTTATTAGTTGAGGCCAATGAGCGTTGATTAGCTTGAAGAGTAAATATTTTATTTTTCACCACCTGAAAACGCTGTATTTGATCTTGAGTGGTTCTATACCTGACTACTTGGACAACCTGACCACTAGAGTTGCCCCTTCGAGGTCAAATGTCCTAATGATTACTCGCCATTTCAGTCGAAGCATGGCCAGGTCCTTTCTGGTGGCTGGGGCTAGGGTTTGGAACTCTCTCCCATTTCCTGTCCGTGCATCCCCTTCCATTGGTCGGTTTCTAAACTATCTTAAGCAACACCTAAATCCGACAATTGAATACCCTAATTATGTGTACTCCCCCCCCCCCCTTTTCACCCCCTTACAATGGATGCTCAATTTCCTTCCTATTTTTCTCTCAAATTCTTCTTTTTTTCATTTAAGTAATCACATTTTTGTTTCATCTAGTTCACATACATTTTTCGTTGTTTTCCTCTAATTTTTCTTGTTGCAATTCGATATTCGTAATTAATTCTAAATTTTTGCCGTCATGTATACATAGTTTATTGTAATTTTACCATTCGTGGTTCATGGATGTGGTGCTATGGACAAAATTTATATGGCATTGGGCCAATAAATGTTTTATTATTATTATAGCTCGGGGATGTGCAGTACATTACAGTCACATTGGAGGATATTTGAATAGAATTAAGCGTTGTGATGGATAGGATCAGCTCCTCCTTCTCGATTCTTGTAGATGCTCTACCTTGGCATATTCTTGAGGCATATTTCTAAAATGAGGGTTTTTTCAATGAAATTAAGGGTTTTCTGGAATCATGACCCTTGATGAACCTACGAGTTTGGGGTACTTTTTCACGCTGAATCGATAGTAACACTCACTATGGCCAGGCCCCCTGCATTGGAGTAGTCTCGCGATTGAATTTTGTCTGATTCGTTTCAAACTGTAGGGAATTCAACATACACTTCTGGTAAGTTAGTGGTGGTTAACTCCAAGTTGATGCGGTGATTGCTACAGGGAGTTGAGATTTATGCTGGAAAAGGCATCTTTCAGTCACAATTATGCGTGATTGGATTTTGGTTGGACGGTCTTCGATCTAGTTTTACGGAAGGCTAAACTGCAACGTTATGAAATCTTTTCATCAAGCCCAGACTAAGTGGAATCGTAGCAAGTTTTCTGTAGCCCAGACTAAGTGGAATGAAAAACAAACCATGTAGCAAGTTTTCTTCACTATCATTATGTACATAAACAAATAGATAGGAACAAAAACTCTTTCAATTATCCCGAAATAAAACTATAAATAGATTTTAAAGGTATCGTGTTGATAGGAACCTTTCCTACTTTATAGTGATTAATGAAAAACAAACCATGAATACCTAATTATTAAAATTGAGACATATTTATGTTCTTCCATCCCTTCCAGCTGAAATGGAGTTCTTTATTGTACAAAAACTTCTTGTTTATTATCCTTAAATAAAGTTCCAGCATGAAATCATGAGCGAATGCAAATTAATCTGTTGAAATTTGAGCAACAAATAAAAATTTTATTATATATTTTATAGCAAATTAACTTTTTGTCAGTAATATTCCAATGAACAAACGATTTTGTGGATTGTTACAATTTTAACACAGAATGTGTTTTAGCCATGGACTAACTAGCCGAAAATGGAACGCGGGATGGGAACGAAATGTGTGACGGATGATTTTTTTTTTCGTAGTTTCATACTATAACTATATAAATTGATGTTATAAATGAATAGTAAACAATGACGCTTGTTTGGTTGTCACTTGGTACCGGGGGTCCAGGGGGCTTGCCCCCTGGCGAAAAAGTGTTCCTATCGATTTTTAGCAATTAAAAAATAGAAATTTGTTAATTTTTAGCGGTTTTTGCCCTTTTTAAGTGATTTTTTAAGTACATTTTTTGAAATGTGACCACTTGTTTATTATCCCGATGAAATAAAATTTTTATTTTAAAATTTTTGGAGCCACTCGCATCAGTGGCGGCCGGTGGTCTGCAAAAGGAGTGGGGCACAAAAATATTTACCTATTTGACAGTCAAGAAGAGTATTGAGGTTTTTCTTCCATTTGTTTTGCTTTCAGTGTGAATTAATTTTGATCTAAACACATGAAACATAAATCCCACTTGGGTCACGTCAAATGCCATGGGCAACCGTTATGAAAGAATATGACTACTGAATAATAATAAATCATGATCATAAAATATTATTGATAAATTAAATATAAATAAATTAAATTAAAAATACTATCTTATAGGTACCTACTTACTAAGTATCTAAAACTTTTAGAATGAACTGTACTATTACTGAAAGTACTAAAAATTATCAAGGCTTCGATTGTATTGCACTAGTGAACTACTTAGGAGAAATAATTCTGAAGGAATATTAAAGAACTCAAATTAAATTACGATGAAATGATAGAAGTGTGAGGTCAGACGTCAATTAAAAATCGGATATTTCAAAAGTCTATAGAAATGTTGTCCAACCCCACAACCACCACTCACTTATGTATGAATTTTTTCTTTAATGCAACGTATCCCGAATGATCAATATTCTACTGAAAATATTTTTTTGAGATGTTTTCGTTAGTCATTCTGTTTGGTTTTGGAGGTGCCATTGAACACTGTGGCTCTTTCCCAATGTGACCTCAAAATGTCATCAGTTTTGGCGTTGGCCTGCCCATTCCATTCTAATTTGAAAAAGTCCAGTCATGCAGCATGACCCCATGAGCGAATTTTTGAAGAAATCTTCGACATTTCAGTCGCTATTGATCGTGTAGAGAAATTTTAGTTTATGATTTTGATAGACAAACATGGAATCAAATTATTAAAAATAATTAGGAGGTACTCATACTTTATTATTATTAAACTAATCTTGTAGATTTAAAGACAAATGTAGGTAAATATTCATAGATTTCGATGTCCAATGTGGTCAGTATTGAAGGCAGTTGAAATCTTAACAGTATCCTATCATAACATCATCAAATCTTGACATAAAATTGGTTAAAATTGGTTATACAGGGATACTTCCATAAGAGTAGTTCAATCTGAATTTGGACAACGTTTCATGCAAATATTACCGATTTTTACAACTAGCGAACGGCATTATTTCGATTTTTGACTGATTTTTTAACTTCGAAATTTTTGAGAACTTGATACATATTCTTATAGGAAATTTTACGCTGATTCCGAATATACCACATGTTAGTATGCTGAAAAATTATTTCGCACAACAAATCGCAAAAAACAGGCTATTTTGAAATTTTTGACATTTCAACCCGAAGATGTAATCCGATCATGCTGGCCAACGAACTTGAACTTTCGTTTTGTGTCCTTAACATTTTAAAATTTGTTTGAAGTTTCTAGCACAATTCTACGGACAGTTATCGTCTGGAATGACACATACATACATACATACATTACATACATAACATACATACATAAAAAATTCGTTAAACTTCAGAATATGATTCAGGATAGCCTAAAACGGATTTCTACATACAATTTTTTCAAAAATTCATATCTACAAATTTTGAGGCGAGAGCAATAGCTTAATTTTCTTCAAAAATTCGCTAAAAGAAAACTAATAGATTTTAAGGGTGTTATTTCCTATTTTACCTATAGTGATTAATGTAAAATAAACCATGAATAATTATTAAAATTGAGACATATTTATGTAGAAATGAAGTTCTTCCTTCCCTTCCAGCTGAAATCATCCTGCAAATTAATCATAAACAAATGCAGATGTTTTTATTGTACAAAAAACAATTTCACTTGTTTATTATCCCGAGAAATAAAATCACTCGCATAAATGAGGGAAGCCCGAAGAACGAGGAAACCTGTTTTTTTATTTATTTTTTTTTTTTATTGAGTATTGCTTGGTGGATTTATATGATAATGTGATCGTCGGGAAGCGAACATCAACGTCTTCGTTGAATAAGCAAGTTATCGATTGTGTCGCTCCCTCGCATAGGAAATCCAGAACAACTCTCCCATTTCGGTACCCTCAGAATGTTGTCCGATGTTTGTTTCCTTTTTTTTCTCTTCAATATAAATTCAGTTCTTCTGTAAAAGTAAGTATTTCAATCCCTAATCCAACAACTGAAGGCTTGAATAAATACAGTATGAAGCAGAACTAAATCACTCGTGACGAAGTTGTGGAAACCCCATTTCAAAACGGAAGTTATTGAAAAAATGTTGTCTATTTCCACGAAAAATAAAGAGTTACAATGATAAATTGATTTCGACGGTTAGGCCATCATTAGTAACAAACAATAACTGAAGGCCCATTAGAAAGAACACAGCTTATATAGTCACAGGTCAAAGGAGATTGAATCCCATTGGTCGAGAGAAAGGAAAGGGGGCTGGAGGTACAACCAATTAAGTGCAAGCAAAGTGAAGGGGGATTATAGCTAATGAATTGAAAGGGGGGGAAGAATTACTGGTTTCAGCAGTTTGAAGAGATGATTCCAACATTTTAGTTTATAAACCGCACTAATTTATCTTGAACATTTATTTTGTCTTTAACGGAACCTAGTAATGCTCCAAGACTCTTTCTAGTTTTAAAAACCACTTTGTAACCTCGATGATAGAATTTTGCCTGTTTTATCAGAAATTTTCCCGTAATAATGTATACTTATCCATTGTTTTTCTTCTGAAGTTACATCTTCCCTAACCGGATTGGAAACCATCTCTACTCTTTTTCCTAAGAACTTTATCCCATATGGTATCAACGAGATCTCCTCCGTAGCCATTACTAGCCGCTATGCTTTTGATAATGCATTTTTCTTTTGTTAAATTTCGTTCACTCATAGGAATTAGATAGTGCTCGGTTGATAATCCCATGGAAAGCTGCATGCTTATGGACGAAAGGGTGATTTGAAGTATACTATGAATCAGTTATCGCTATATGTATCTTTTCTATAAAAGGAAAAATCATGCTTCTCATTTACCATAGAGATGGACAGATTAAGAAAATTTAGTTTATTCCCGCCGAGTTCGAGGGTGAATTTGATAAAGGGAACTAATTTATTGATTTTTTTGTGAAAAGAATTTAGTTGTATTTCTGTGCCCTTCCATAGAATGATGATACCATCGACATATTTCTACCAATAGAGAAGATTATTTGCGTTACAAGTTGTAAATATTTGTTGCTCAAGATAATCCATGTAATTTTCATTTTAAACTCGGATTTCTCCACTTTGCCTCATTTAATTTTAACTTTCAACCTCATTTTCGGTATCAGCATTAAATTTCCTATAAGAATAGTGTACTTGGGTTCTTAAAAAGTACCATCCGAAGACCCTCACATCAGCTCGAACATTGACGATTTTGAAAAAAGAATATTTCTGAAAATCTCTAATACCCCATAACAAACAAACTATACATTTGCGATTTTAAGTGTAAAACTCGGTTATAACGGAGTTGGAGAGATCTACAAATGTTACCATTCGATACAGCGTGAAAAAATACATTGAAACCGACCCCATACTCGTTGGTTCATGGAGGGTCATCTTTCGAGAAAACCAACAATTTCATTGAAAAACCCACATTTTTTAACATTGAAACATAATTTTCTCCACTAAATAACAAAATAAAAGTAAACTTGACTATACCGTTGGAAAGAGTATTAGACGAAGCAGTTTTCATGAGATGTGCCAGTTTCCAGGATTATATCTGCAAGCAGAGGAGATAACGGAGAACCCATAGCAACCCCTAGGAGCTTGAGGAATATGGATTTTAGTTAGCTCTGTGTGTACCCCAACTCTAATTCGGTTTTAATTACGTAAGATCCATCAAGCATAATTTTCTCATAGCCTACTAATCCAATTCCGGTTATATTCGGAAGGCCGGCTGGCGGAAAACGACGATTTAATCATCCCATATCAATTTCAATACTATCGTTTCATTATTAGCTGCTGCGCATGTGCGAATGTGAAATCCTAGCAACTATAGGATAACTTGTAAAGTTTCCATTCGATTTGGGTGAAATGTTACGGAAATGTGCGTGTTACGCTAAGGATGGCCCCCTATAAATTCCCTCACTCAGAAATTGAAAGTTTTACTGGGCATGCGCAAATGTAAAATCTATCAAGCATAATTTTCTCACGGCCTATTTTGCGATCTCGAGCAAATTTTAAGGGTAGTTGGAAATTTGCGATGCGTTCTTCCTATTTGAATTTTATTAAAATAATATCTTTAGCAGTTGCTAATCTCAAATCCTTGTAAAAAGCAGGACTTACACGTCCTGCTTCCAGGACTTATAGAGATGATTCCAAGCTTTATAGAAATGGACTTATCAGTGGTGAAATGTATTCAGGGATATCCTCATTTAAACATTTACCAGACCTGTCACTTTGATAATTTCGAATTTTTCAAGTACGTACATTCAACATACCTCCCTTTGGACAAAAATGAAGAAATTCTACAAGCTGTCCATCTTTCAAATCAAAATTGTAATTATGATTGGATTCCTGAAGATGTTTTGTAAATATATTGAAGGATATCCTCATTTTAACATTTACCAGATCTGTCACTTTTGATAATTTCAAAATTTTCAAGTGCATTAAACATACCTCCCTTTGGACTAAAATGAAGAAATTCTACAAACTGTCTATCTGTCAAATCAAAATTGTAATTATGAGAAACCTTTTCCATATCAAATGAAACCTTTTCCAACCAAATAAAACCTTTTCCAAACCAAATGAAACCTTTTCCAAATCAAATGAAACTTTTTCCAAACCAAATGAAACTTTTCCCAAACGTAGTGTATTTCTGTAAAGTAAACAATCGTAAATAAATAATATATATTAAAAAATTTCCGAAATTCAGTCTTAGGGGTTCAATCAGTCAATATAAGTCACTAACGGTGGCGGCTCGAGGCAACTGCATCATTATGTCCATCACATAATTGTATGAGTCAGTTGCTGTTACAGTTCTGACGCATCTATCAATGACTTGCGTCAAAATGTGGTTTTCATCCGGTTCGCTCAGTATGTTCCTCGCGTGACATTTTATTTTCGAGAAGGCGTTTTCCACTGGATTCAACATAGGGGAATAAGGAGGAAGGTAGTGTACTTGGAACCTCACTCATTTTCTCAATAGGTTTCATTTGGTCTGGGAAAAGTTTCATTTGATTTGGAAAAAGTTTCATTTGGTTTGGAAAAAGTTTCATTTGATTTGGAAAAGGTTTAATTTGGTTTGGAAATGGTTTCATTTGATATGTAAAAGGTTTCATTTGGTTTGGATAAGGTTTCATTTTACTTGGAAAAGGTTTCATTTGAGTTGGGAAAGGTTTCATTTGACTTGGAAAAGGTTTCGTTTGGCTTGGAAATGATAAAAGCTGTGTCCTTTCTAATGTGTGTTCAGTTATTATTTGTTACTGATGATGGCCTAACCGTCGAAATCGATTTAACATTGTAACTCTTTATTTTTCGTGGAAATAGACAACGTTTTTTCAGTAACATCCGTTTTGTATGAAGCAGGTTTCTATTCTTCCTGTGACGATTTCACCTTCAAATACCTACGTTTATGACTCGCAATTGACGGGAAACGCTGCAAACTGTTACACAAAAAGTTGTTATTTCTGCATTAGATAGAAAACTTCTACGCAGAAATCTTCTTTATAATTTATTATTATACGTAGTCTATGGTAGGTACATTATCGCAATATAACTGCATAGTAGACTGACAACGAAAAAAACGAAAGTTCGAATTTTTGAGGGGCTCAAAGCTCAGATGATTGCATAAGATGCGAGGAACAACTGAAAATTTCACTCCGAACCGATAACCCCTTGAGGTCTCCCAAACGCATTTCTTGATAATTAAATTATTGATTTTAGAACACTAGACTGTTAGGACAAAAAGACGGTTAGGACATGAAAGATCCATGCGTCTGGACACTTTTTATATTCTATTTCTATGTTTTCGGTGTCACGGAACACGATGCCGCCATTATTGCAAGCGTAGAAGCTGTATTTCTTTTGATATTCAAGAAATCAGTCCAAATTAGTGATGGGGAAAAAGGCATTTTTTGCCGTTTTTATTTAGTTTTGACTGGGAAAAAAATTGTTTGCGGGTATTTTCTGCTTCGGACCTTGTTTCCTGGCTTGTTCCGAATGTAACAAGACCAATTTCGTCCTATAATATATTGTCCTTTTGGAAATATCTGCTCAAGAGCCGAGTTAGCTTTTTTAATGGTAACCGCTCTATACTTACCAGTAGCTGCGAAATCAAAATTTAACGCCCTGAAGTCTATTTTATCCCATTATTTTATGTTTTTGGACTCGTTGAACATTACGTGCTAGTAGTGGAGGCGTAGGACTGATTTTTTGAACATCAAGAAAAATCCACTCTATTCACCAATTTTTGATACCCAGCTCTTGATTTTTAACCGAAATACGAGTCCTACGCCTCCACTACGAGCACGTAATGTTCAACGAGCCCAAAAACATAAAATAATGGTATTGAAAGGGCTTCAGGGCGTTAAATTTTGATTTCGTTGCTACTGGTAAGTATAGAGCGGTGCCATTAAAAAAGCTAACTCGGCTCTTGAGTAGATATTTTCAGAAGTATAATATATGATAGGGCGAAATTTGTCTTGTTACATTCGGAACAAGCCAGGAAACAAGGTCCGAAGCAGAAAAGACCCGCAAACAATTTTTTTCCCAGTCAAAACTAGGTAAAAACGGCAAAAAATGCCTTTTTTCCATCACTTATTTGGACTGATTTCTTGAATATCAAAAGAAATACAGCTTCTTTCCGCGGCACCGAAAACATAGGAATAGAGTATAAAAAGTGTCCAGACGCATGGATCTTTCATGTTCTAACCGTCTTTTTGTCCTAAGCGTCTATTGTTCTAAAATCGATAATTCAATTATCAAAAAACGCGTTTGGGAGACCTCAAGGGGTTATCGGTTCGGAGTGAAATTTTCAGGAGTTGTTCCTCGCATCTGATGCAATCATCTGAGCTTTGAGCCCCTCAAAAATTCGAACTTTCGTTTTTTTCGTTGTCAGTCTACTGATTAGTCGTGGACGCTTTCTCAAGAGAAATTAATAGAATCAATAAAACACTTCACTTTACTCTGGATTTAGCAAGAGCTGGTATCAATTTACAAGAGAACATCAGAATCTAATTATATCGACATTGACGTAGGCAGCTACTACGTCTGTGTGTGTGTGTGTCTGTCGTATGTCCTCAAATCCTTGTAACAAGCTTAGGGTAGAATTCGTAGACGGGAATTGATTCTGATTGGGCTCCTAAGCTTATCGATAAGGGAATTCCTGCACTCTGCGCGATGCACACTCAACGGGATTCATAAACAAAAAATAGCGTTGAGGTGAGTTTCACCCTCAGCTCATCGGTGCAATATCCTGAGTGACGGCAGGAGGTCACTTATGTGCTTCAACTGATAACTTTTATTATTATTTTCACGTAGGTACAGGTACTGGTAATATAGTTGAGCATACATCGTTTATTATGTTCAGAGTTAATTAAAATACTACGGCACATAAGAGTAGGTAGGCTGTACCTAAACGGTAGTTAGGTACGTGTTTGATGTGACCAACAGATCCCATTCGAATGTTATACAATCAACAACGAAATATTTCACAAACTATTCCGATTCGAGAAAGAGACAGTCATGGTCAACTACGAACCTGGAGGAGCCTAAAATAAATGGAAAGGATTTATAACCACCACAGCTAAAAGTGCTGGTCTCTCTTTGATTTTAAGCTATCTCTACATACCAAGTTTGTAGTGCATGGTTTTCCGATTCATCTTGGTTTGTGGAATGAGTTGGTGGTAGGTACGTACCTTCCATTCATCAGGATGTACAATCAATGAGAATTCCAAGAAAATGTGATTGCTTGAAGCTCTCCCAAAACCTACAGGCGAATCATTGTTTTCTCATTTCCTCACTTCTTTTCCGTCACAACTCTATACAGAAACACATATTATCAGCACTTCAACAAACAAGCAACAAGGATTCAATTCAACTGTGGTTGCCCCGATCCAGGTGGAAACCAATGACTTTCGTCTTTGTATGATAAGGCCTATATCCTGTCTCCCCAAGGAACAAGGATAATAGCATAATAAGCAAAAACACAAAGAAAAGCGTAACCTTTGAGAACTGTTATTGATCAGTGCAGAATGTGAGAGGGAATTTCCCGTCCCTTTTCCCTTAAACCACTTCCCCTACAACATACTGTCAGGGCTGCCAACTTAAGTTGAAAAAGCATTGAGTGTCCCCTGAGTGCACTGTCAAACTCATGTAATCTGAGTGTTTCCCCAACTGTTGAGAGAACCACCCCACTCAACTACGAATTCAAACTGGTGAGTGGAGAGTGACAGTGGCGTAGCTGAGTCATTTCTCATGGAGGGGCAACAGTCGTGTTTTGCTATTAATTTTTAGTGGTTGTTGCTGAGTATACGGAGACTCTTAATACACTGTCAAACGTTCGTATAAGGAGGTAGGTGCTCAATGGCTTTTTGTAATGATCTGAAACCACGGACGCTTTCATATTCATAAACCTACCTATGGATTATCAAAGCATAAATAGGTACTACTTAGAAAAAATAGTATCCAAATAACTAATCAGCACGTTAAAAACTACGATAAATACAAATAGTTACCTACCGATGAATTGAGGAGCTCTAGGTTTATTATACTATTATTCTAGATTTACTGCATGCAAATTCATATTTTCATACCTATGTAGACTTGCTGTCTTACATACAGGTTTATCCTCAATTGTTACGTTCGCGCGAAAATAACTTTTCTGGACAATATCATACAATTGTTTTATATAAGTAGGTACATTCCTACGCGAAATAAAATACAGGGCATGAAACCGAGATCAAGAAACAAAAAAATGTAAACAAACTCAAACCTGCAATATGCTAGGTTAGAATAGAAATGCTACACTAGATTATTTTAATCTTTTCTATTAAACTATTTCAATCACCACTGCAGGCTTCTATTTATTGTATTCTTGCTTCATTTTAACTGGGATTTTATTCGTAAATGAATGGGTATAATACAACGGGAAACTGTTTTGAAACGAACAACCAAGCATGATCAAGTAGGCAGTGAAAAGTAGGGGAAGTTCGTAGGGGAATTGGTGGATACTGAACAATGGATATTTTTCTAGGGAAAAATCGCATATGGGCTCGCCCCAGAAGGTAGTGGGGAACGACTTGATTTCAGTTTGTAGTATCCATTTCCGTTTCTTTGACTAGGTGATTTTACTCCTCTCAGAGGGGCACAAACGAACCTAATAAAAAATTTCTTCATTTCTAAGAGCGTCTCAAGTCGCTAGGCAACCGGAATCGTATAATAATAGTAGTTGTGTTTTACTGATTACATTCTTTCATTGAAGGTATTAGGCACTGAAGTTGGAAGCGTATAATTATTAATTTGATTGTATCCATACAAAAAAATTCTGCACCCTCTATATTTTATGGAAGGGCTATGCCCACCCTGCCACTCCTCAAACTACGCCACTGAGGGTGACCCTCCATTTAGTTGAGTGTGAGTGAACACACACACTCAGGCTTTGTCTATGAATTCTGCCCTTAACTTCCCCAGTTTTCATCCGATTTGGATGAAATTTTCAGGGAATGTGCGGGCTTGGGCGAGAACCGTCCCCCACCAGTTTCGTTTATCCCAACTCAATACTTCACTCAGTGCTTGCGCAAACGTAAATTCAACCAAGTATCATTTTCTCACGCCCGATCTCGCACAAATTCGAGGGATAGTTGGGAGAAGACAATTTGAGCACTCCATATCAATTTCAAGATGATCGTATTAGTAGCCCCTGTGCATACGTGAATGTGAATTGCCAGTAACAAGTTTAATTTTTACTGTTTCAATTAGATTTTGTTGAAATTGTCAGGGATTTGCGGGTTTGGCCGTACATGGTCGCCTATCAGTTTCATTATTGCCAAATCAATACTTCACTCCGTGCATGCGCAAACATAAATTCCGTTATTCTCAATTTTTCTCTCACCATATTCTTTCTCAAAATTGGATGATAGTTAGGTGACGACAATTTGTTCATCCCATATCAATTTGAATATTTTGTATCATTATTAGCTGCTGCGCATGTACCAATGTGAAATCAATGTTACGATCTTAATCTCCACAATTTTCATCCGATTTTGATGAAATTGTCAAAGAGTGTGAAGGTTAGGCTGTAGATGGTCCCGAGCCAATTTCATTGTTCTCAAATTATCACTTCATTCTGCGCATGCGCAAGCGTAAATTACACCAAGTATCATTGTTCCGTTTCTAAATTATACTCGTACAAGCATGACGTTTCACTCTACACCTTGATTTACTCTCTTCCGCTATGGAATTTTTCAAAATCACATTCAAAACATTTCATGTTATGGAAACGAGGAAGCTATGTGCCACACCCAACTGATCAGTAAATACATCACCGGTTGCAAACAGGTACTAAAATAGAACAGGTACACAAATCAACAACTTCATATCAAGGGATGCTAATACCAATAACGGAACAAACATAATAACAACCAACCAACACTCATCAACTCAATGAAGAAACTAAAACCAGTCTATTGCAGATTTAAAAAGAAGAAAAAAATAAGAAAATAACATCTGGCAGAATTTTAAAAATATTGTTTGATTTGTACACTCATAATAATTTATTGTTATTTGATTATCTTTAATGGGTACTTATGTATTATTTACAGACCACACCAAAGTATCGATATGAAAGTATCGATTTCTGTTCACTCCTAATCGTGATAATATATATAATTATATATATATATAATATATATATTGTATAATAATGATAATCCTTGACATTGCTGCAATTGCGTTATCAATTGATAATCTTTGTAATTCTGTAATTAAAGAGTTGTTTTTCATGATATAATGTTCGTTTCTATAAAATATCTATTTCAGTGTTCCTTATTGGGTGTGGTCGGTATAATACATAAGTACCCTTTAATGCACCGTAACTCTGTAATGAGGTCGATATGCAGTATCCTAGGACTGGTGGGTAAAAAAACTGAGTCTACGGTACGTTATCGGAATATCCACCTACCAGAAGGAAATAAACGAATTAACTGAAAAGAATAAATAAATAGAAAAAAAAGAAGAAAAAAATCTTGAGAGTGATTAGGAAGAAAGATTAAAACTCGGCCCCGCTTTGCTCTCCGCTTTGAACCTGCGGCTAAAATGCTAAAACATGGAACATGCTTTCTTTCCGCTAATACGGGGTCGCATTTTTGTTTTCTCCGCTAATACGGGGTCGCATTTTTGTTTTTTCCGCTAATTCGGGGTCTTATCTTCCTATAAATGGACTACAGTGCGTATAACTCAGGTTCTGTTGAAGTACAATGGTACAATGTTAAGTTACTAATGTTCAGTAAAATTAGAGCTTTCCAACAAATGGTAAACGATTTCTGTGCGATGAACACCGGGGAAGTTTCATTCCCTTGCCAACGACTTGGTTGAACGTGAAACTCAGAAGAAAATTTGAGTGACAGTTTTTCGTGACATAAAAACATAACACTTTTGGCCAGTTAGGTGATTGCTAAAGCATGTTCCATGCTTAAAAAAAATTACGAAGCCAAAAAGAGCCGAACAGATATAGTGGATTGAAATCTCAGGGGAGTGAATGTGTGAAGAGGAAACATCTTCAAAACAAGACATTTTCACTCATTCTAAAGGAGAATACATTTCGGTAAATAAGTTAATAGGAACCAAAAGCTTCAATAATTTGCAAACAATTATTATTACCAACAAAGCTCAAACTCATTACGACGTACTTAAACAAGAAAATTGATATACCTAGCCGTATTTTAAAATGCAGAGAAGATGTGAGTGAAAACAGACACTTGTAAAACGGTTGAGCTTAATTCAAAGCTGTTAAAACTTCTAAATTAGTTTTCAACAACTTGCGAACTTCTTCGTAAATGTGCGAATGAAAAATTGCTCCTCTTAGGTAAGAAATTCTTAATACTTTTTAAGAAGTGGGAGAAGTAGGTGAATCGCGTAGGAAGTGCCGATGATACTCCTAAGGTTATTTAAACTTTAAATCACCTCTTTTGTGGGGATGTACCGTCGGTTTTGTTTCTACTCACCATATCGTAAATTTTCCCAAATGAACCAACTTCAATTCAATTCAATTTCATTGTATAACCCGTAGGAATTACAAGGAGTTTTTTAAATACATATTAAAAATAGCACATGAAATCTTGCCTTCATTTCTGCCTCAACAGTTAGACTTTTACGTATGATGTATCAAATAATTACTTATATAGGTCTACATAATTTACGTATAATAAATGAGCACTGCATAGTTAACCTAAATCACAATCAATAATGCCTACAATTATAAGGAATTTAGGTGCCCCCCCCCCCCCCCCCAGAGGTGCAATGGGGGCCTAAATCCTCATAACAAGGTAGAGGAGGTAAAGAGGCATCCCGTCAGAGAGATACCACCCCTAGTCATAGCTTTTAATGAGCCATGTTCGGGGAAGGTTGATATTCCTGTCACCAGAAAACCATCCGACGCCAAACCAGCTGTCTAAAACGATCGAGAACAGCGCGTCTTTCCCATTGATTCCTCAACGGGACGCCGACAACGCTATCTCTGGAGCTCTGACGGGAGCTTGATGGACCTCTCAGGAGGTAACTCTGTTACACTCCTCCCCTTAAAGACATACTTGATTGAAGATCAAGTATGGTAGTTGGGTGGAATAGTGAATAGCTGAGAACTAATGCTCATTCAATCATGATTAGCTGCATTGGCGATTTGGATGGGGAAATAGAAATTAAAACATGATTGTCAATGAATCTTCATAAGAAGTACCTATCTTCATTGAACAATCGGGACAAAACGGATGCTCAACTATGGAGACTTATACCTTAGGAAATCAAAACATATATAGAAATTAATTTGCCCAACATTGGGGACTTAAAATTAAATTGCCCAACTATGGGGACTTAAATGGCGCACTAACCTGGTAATTGACATATAGCAATACTCAGGTGGCGAAAAAATTGAAAGAAAATAGTATAAAATGAATTTGCCCAACTTAGGGGACTTAAATTGTGCACTCAGGTGGCATAAAATTGAAAGAAAATATGGTATATAAAATATATAAAGGGAATGAAAGAGAAATTATAATTCAAAGACCAATGAAATTATTTATATACCAAAGGGTGATAATGGGAATTCCTTCTGGAACCCCGGGCCATGTTTCTTCTGAAACATTAACGCCCCAAAAATAGTGGATTGGACTACTAGGCGTCAGCCGTGCATAATCCAAACCACGCTCTGCCACCATATAAGGAATTTAGGTGCCCCCCCCCGGAGGTGCAATGGGGGCCTAAATCCTCATAAAAAGGTAGAGGAGGTAAAGAGGCATCCCGTCAGAGAGATACCACCCCTACTAATAGCTTTTAATGAGCCATGTTTGGGGAAGGTTGATATTCCTGTCACCAGAAAACCATCCGACGCCAAACCAGCTGTCTAAAACGATCGAGAACAGCGCGTCTTTCCCATTGATTCCTCAACGGGACGCCGACAACGCTATCTCTGGAGCTCTGACGGGAGCTTGATGGACCTCTCAGGAGGTAACTCTGTTACACAATCCACTGCCAAATTTCAATAATTATCCCGAGTCATTGCCAAAATTTCCAAAGCGGTGTTGATGTTCGTTCTGTCTCTTGTGGATTTTCATCTTCTTCTTGACCTGTTCTCTGGAAATGTTGGGAGGGGACGGAGGAGGAGTATTTAGATCTACTTCTGACCCAGTAGATGTAGAATCCTCCAACATAATTCGACCATAGTGAATGATAAGTTTTTTCCATCAACCAGTAATTCATCTCTAATCATAGTCAAGATGGCATGCTTCCCGTCTTTTCTTGCTTTAAACCTCCAGCGCCCAAAGATGGCCTGCCAGAGGAATTTAAGAATGATCATGTTTTTCCATCTACTTAGGCTCTAAATAGAACATTAAATGTGTTTTTACCACCTCCGCCCCTCCCCCCCTCCCCTTATGACACCGTCACCTGTAGGTGACATTGGGCACCCGAGCAACTAAGAAGGCAAATGAAGTAAACAGGTGGTTTCTGATCTGAAAACGTTTTATTCTTATGAATGTACACAATATCAATTAAAATACGTATTCGAAAATGAAACAATATGTAGAAAATGGTATGGAGTATAAAAAGTCACTTCAAGGGTTGGTCAATTTGCGATGATAGTCATGCCAACAATGGATATATGCAAATCTACTGCACATTTTTCACACATAAAACGGGTTCGCTTATGGCATTGCTTGCACATAGTGACCATCAATTCGATAACTTCATCAGAATACATTTTTTCGAAACAATCCATGATAGACATGTCGGGTCCATCGTAGGCAGTAAGTAGTATGTTCAGGGTTGTCTCCTCTTCCAGCTCTTTTTATGAACAAATCTTCATTGTTCAGCCAATTGATTTCACGTTCGGTCTTCTTCTCTTTTGGTCCTTTCTTGTAAGCCACCGTCCGAGTCTGCTTTTTGGTCAGTTTTGGTTGAGAAGTATGCTGCTCTTCCGGGCTGGAAGGGGACCTCGGAGGAGACCTGCGAGAGTCTTCATCCTCCAAATAGTCAGCATCACATTCATTCCTCTTCGCATTTTTTCAATTATTGGGAAAATACGTATAATTGTTGGGAAAATCGTATAATAAAGGATTCTGATCTGCTGTATGCTATCGCGGCAAGTTAGGGTTTTCACTATGGTGAGATACACATGAAACTCCACAAACAGGTAGGTACATATGAAATGAAACGTAGGTACACATAAAACACATGAAAATCCTACTTGTCATGCCAATAAAATGAGAATAACGAGCTGAACATTGAAAACAGTAACCCAAAACATGTAAAATTAATTTGAATTGCCAATACCGAGCCCCTGCAACAGATGAACGTCTAAGTTGCTACAGTGCCCAACGTCACCTGCAGGTGACACTCCATTTTTACAGCTCATTTTTCCTTCCAACCCAGGTATATTCACGAATATTTTAACAGATCTCGTTCACATAACTATCTAACTACACAAAAATGTGAAAGCAGTTGGAATACAAACCGTTTTTTGGGCATGGTGAACGAAAAAACGAGAGCTAACTCAGCAGGCGTCAGAAAATGGTGATAAGACAAACTTAGGAAGGTCATAACCTGATCCATAGGTTTCAAAACGAACTTTTTGTTGGTTTTATGTGTTCATGGATACTTGAAGGAGGTGAAAATATGCTAATCAAGCAGCCAAACCATTACCAGCAGTATTTAAACGTCATCAAAAAAGCGTCACCTGTGACACTTGGGTCGGTGACATTGGGCGCTGGGGGGTTTAAACAACTTGGGCAAGAGATGCTTCCTAAGTCCCCGTGTTCGTCTGTCGTAGAACTCGGATGTATTGTAAGGGATCCTTTGTTAAATGTTCTGGCTTACTTCACATTTAGAGAAATTATTAGCAAAATGAATGTGAACTGGTCTACTTCTAGAAGGTTTGATGGTGCCTAAACCTCTTACACCTATAACTTTATAATCCCCAAGAACGCAATTTAATTCCATTCTAAAAATGTCCATCAACTTCCTCTCGAGAATATTCATCTTTTTCTTTCCCTTCTAGAACAATATGAAGAATAAGATCGTTTCTGTTGTTCATGTGCCGTTTCTGTTTCGTATTATTTTTTTCAGATAATGCTAGATTTTCTTCTATACTGTCAATTCTCTTATTAACTTTTTGTATGAGCAAGATAGTTTCTTGGCTGTTAGCAATTTCTTGCGACAGAGCATGCACCTGTGAATTCAAAACGTTTTTATGTTCCTTCAAAATGCAGTCGCAGTTTTGAAGTTCGGTTGTGATTACGTCAAGGCATTGAATTACCTGATGAATCTCGGAGGTCGACATTCTCGCAGTTGCAATTATTCAACACGACACCGGTCGGCTCTGACTGCACTGAGTGCTGCTGACTAAGGAATACGGTATTCGGTCGAGTGGATAGTTCTTTCCCTTCGGTAAACAACAAATCACCAACCAAACTCGCAAAAATGACCTTTTTCCAGAAATCTAGCCGGTAAAAATTTATGAAAATGGTTATTGCTGAGAGTTGATCAAAGAGCAACCACAAAAAAACAAAAACTGAAACGAAATTCACAATACAACCCTGCTAAATCAATACTTAATGCGAAATAACACTTTCTAGAAGTCAGCTGGGTACATAATCCATGTATCGTGTATACTTCTAAATTAAGTTCATCTTGTTGTCATTATAAACTTATGTTAGTAGCCAAGGAATTTTATACTTGTCCTCGAGCTAGCTTAAATAACTCTGATATGTTTATAGTTAACTGTTAGATACATTATTATAATTTATATATTTTTTAGGTACTGAATGTGAATTTTTTATTGTTGAATGAATGGTATAGTGAGGATGTAGTTTATCGAGTGTCTGGCTGTGTGTACTTTTGAGAGTTGAGTTTTGGCACGGGGCTATCGGTAGGTCTGAGGGCTATGTCGCCCGGAGTGTTGTTTCCTGTGGAACTCTTGGGAGACCGCCATGGAGGGTCGGGTCCGGGATCGGCCGATTTTTTAATTTCAGTTCTTTTCTTTTATTATTTCTATGGCTAATAACTCCACGAACGATACGCATAGATGCTTTAATTGTATTTGACTACTGACAAATTGCCCTACACTTAGTGCTATGGTAAAGGTACCTTTATTTCATTTTATGAAGCTGAAATTTAAAATGGAGAACCCTTGGGACGTCTAGAGATTAATCTTGAAGACTAACCCCCCCCCCCCCCCTCCTTCTCTAGATCAGCTGAGTGAGCTCTAGAGACTTGGCGTTGGGTACACAACATGTCCCGCTGTGCGCGCCCCTACCGAGATGAATTGTAACTACGTTACCCCATACTCTTACCGCCCGAATAGGTGCCGTTGAATGAAATGGCGCCTCATTTTTTTGACATGGTCCTCATCTTTGCTCTGGAGGGTCAACGTAAAATTATCGTCACGTAAAAGTTGATGTCACGATTTTTCAAACAAATGATTTTCACGTACAACCCAGCCATTGCTAGGGGAATGGAACTTCCGCAGTTTCCATTGCACAGAAATCGTTCGCCACTCGTTGGAAAGCGCTTGATTTATGTGATATATGTTCACATCTCAAGCTACCAATTTCCCCCTCCTTACGAACCTGGGTACATTCCTAAACTAAGTTGATTGGACTATAAACTATTTTCGTATGGCGTAAACTAAATAGCGTCTGTATTGGAGAAATAACATTAATAGTATATTTATAGTATGCTTTTTCTGCCTCCAAGAAAAATAAAATAAATTCTTTATCCTACATTTTGTCGCCTACAGTCCAAAGTTAAAGGATTTCTTTAGGTACAACTCTCGAGGACAACCGTTATGAAATCCCCAATCGAAGACATATCCATGTAACATGGTATCTGCTTGTAAAGCAGATAGTGGAACTCGTTTATGAGTTTCTTTGATTTCTTAAATGCGCAGTTCTTTTATTAATCTATGTCCGCTGCTAAAATATAGATTAATTGGACAAATAGATCAGAATGATTTGTATAGCTTCATGGTCTGGATGCTCGCAAGCTCGCATCTCAAAAATACGTAACATCAAGTAGTCAATCCCTTAGTAAAATTTCAGATTAGTTAGACGAATAGATCAAAATGACGTTTTAAAGTATGATTTAAAACATTTATAATAATTAATGACGTTTAAGTACACCATGGATGACTTCCGCAACCAATGAAATATCACTGAACTTAGCTACCTATAAGGGAGCATATTTCCATCGCTAGTTGATGCTAGTTCAAATTCAGGTCGACAGGGGCGCGCACAGCGGGACATGTTGTGGACCTTGAGTCTGGTGATCTAGAGCTATGTTCTTTTCCATTCAACCTATGAAGCTGAAATTTGAAATGGAGCGTGTTCCACGATCGTCCCATATTTAGCCGAGGCTCATGGTGAAAACAAAAGTGGGCCTGGGATCTCCTCAGTGGAGTCAAGGGGCAGAGCCCCTTGTGAGGCACTCAGCGCCGAGTATTTTCTTTTCAAGAACATTTTAATGGGTTAAACATGTTATTCTAATTAAATAAAGTTGTTTGCTTTTCAAGAAAGTAGATGAATGCTATACCTGCGGTATCGCTAACAAGGATGCAGCAAGCCAAATGAATACGATGAACTTCACAGCCCTCGATAGTTTCGAAAAGGTATGGCTTAGAAACGGATGGCAAATGGCGACATAACGTTCTACAGTGAAGGCCGTTATGGTAAGAACAGTAGCATTTGCACAGGCCTCTGCGGTGAATCCGATCAATATGCAGAATGCCTCACTGAAAACGTAGGTTCTGAAACACAATCAAAAACAAAATTCGGTGTAAAAATGTGAATTTGAAATTTAGATTCTCTTTTATTTACCCGGTTGTTTCCATTTGATAAATTAAAACATTAGTTAAGATTAATAAGCATACTCTTATATGATGACAGAGACTTTTGGCATCACATATATCTTTTAAAGATAAATAGGCAAGCTTCTATGATTTTAAAACTGCAAATTATATGTTAGCGGAAATGCCACAACATTAGTATGCCAAAAGGAATATCTACACATCTATAAAAATCAAATTGTGTATGTTTGTGTGTCCTTTATGCGCGACCAAAATTATGAACCGATTTCGATGCCGTTTTTTACAGCATGCCTTTTGAAAACCAGAGAGAAATATAGGCTACATAACATCTTCTTAACTCACCCCTTTCAGCCTTAAAATCACAATTTGATTGAAAAACCCGCGTTTGTTTCTTGCCTCATTCTAAATGCTACACTTCAAATATTACTGATTCATTTCGTCAACTTCATTAGACGGAAGCAGCTTCACTCTTTTAAATAAACAATATAAGATGTCATCATGGTGGGTTTTAGGCGTTGAAGGACTTTCGATAACAAATGGGGAATGTGAATTTGCGTAAGCAGAACCAACTTTTCGAATAGAGATAGGTAAAGTATAAGTAGGTAGGTGAGAGATATTGAGGATACTTTAATTTTTTATGAACCATAAGAGAGGAAATATACTTAAATGATGAACAAAGAATTGTTAAAATTAGGATTCGTATAATATTTTAACTTTTTCTTTACTCTTTGTTATTCTTCTTTTTCCGAGGCATAGAGCTGTTGTTTATACAAACTGACACTCTAATATTAATTTATTTAGTTAGGTAAATGTGTTATATTCACATGTTGATTATCATGTTGTGTTGTCAACAAATAAAATCACTTCGCCTCTAAAATCTATCAAAGATAGTTGTGCTAATTTCACTTATAAAAATAACTAACTCTGCTAAAGTAAAATTCACTAAAAATCACATATTTACAAGAGGTTATGCTCCTAGCGAGCTTCCACTGAAAAGTAGTAAAAAATAAATAGGTACAAATATAAATCAAGTACCAACCATGAGCGTGAAAATTGAAACGCTAAATAAAGACAACTTTGACACTTGGAAAGTCCAAATGGAAGCCCTGCTTGTCAAGAATGATGTGCTCGGATATGTCAATGGAAGAAAAAAAACGTCCAGTCGTCACTGAAGGAAATCAAGACACCATCAAAGCAGCAGAAGAATGGGATGACACCGACTTGAAGGCACGAGCGGACATCATTTTAGCAATATCACCTTCGGAGATTAAACAAGTAAAAGATTGTATAACATCTAGAGAATTATGGTTGAAATTAGAAAGTATTTACCAATCCAAAGGTCCTGCTAGAAAAGCCACCTTATTAAAACAATTAATTTTATATCGAATGAAAGAGGATAGCAACGTTAGGGATCATCTTGCAAAGTTTTTTGACGCAGTAGATAAATTAAAAATGATGGAAGTCACAATACACCCTGATATGTTATCTGTAATACTTCTTTATAGCCTCCCAGATAGTTATAACAACTTCAGATGCGCCATTGAATCGCGAGATGAACTGCCAGATCCTGAAATATTGAAAATAAAAATAATAGAACAAGGGGATGCTAGAATAGATAATAGTTGGAATTTAGAGGCAATGACAGCGAAGGGTAATAATAATTATAGAATACATTCTTCTAAAGGTAAAGAAAACTATCAAAATAGATTACATACAGAAAAACGACAAAACCACGAAAAACAAAACTATCAGAATAGGGAATGGACTGCTTATAGGCCGCAAATCGATAACCGAAATTGCCCGTACTGTAGTAGGCGAGGTCATAAACCATCTTCCTGCTATTACAGACCAAATGCAAGAAAAGTAGAAGAAAGGGACAACAGCTTATTCACTGAAGAATTCGCTTTGAAAACCAACTCCAGAGTATGGTGCTTGGACAGTGGATGCAGCTCCCACATGTGCAACGAGGATGAAGCGTTCACGTCTCGAGAACCCATTTCTGATGGAAAAGTAAACCTCGCAAATAATGAATCGACAAAAATTCAAGGTAAAGGTACAGTTAAAATAGCTATAACTAGAGATGAAAACGTAAAAATTATGACACTAAATAATACACTACATGTACCTGACTTACGTACAAACCTCATGTCAGTGAGTAAAATAACTGATAAAGGGCATGCCGTAGTATTTACGAAAAACGAAGCTGTAGTTCAAAATGATGAAGGCAGAATAATACTGACCGCAAAACGTAAAAATAATTTATATTATGTTGAAGAACGAGGTATCGAGAATTGCCGTGTAATTTCACAAAAAAGAAACATTAATAATATCGAAGAATGGCATCAACGTTTAGGTCACCTGAATGAAGGAAGTATGAGAGAAATCGTAAATCACCGTAGGGCACTAGGAGTTGAATTTAGTGGACAACTATCTACCTGCAAAGTATGTGCCATGGGGAAAATGGCACAGAAGCCATTTCCAACAAAATCTATTAGAACTTCTAAAATTCTGGAAATCATTCATACAGACATTTGTGGACCTATGCGAACATCATCCAAGAAAGGTTCAAATTATTTTTTAACATTTATTGATGACCACACACGTTGGTGTGAAGTAAGATTTGTGAAAAAACAAAAGTGACGTTCTAAATGAATTTATAAAATATAAAAATTTAGTTGAAAATCAAAAAGGGGGTCGTATAAAATTTTTACAATCAGATAATGGAAGCGAATATAGAAATAAAGCATTTGATGAATTTTTAGATAAAGCAGGAATAGGCAGAAGATTGACTGTGACACACACTCCAGAACAAAACGGTATAGCAGAACGAAAAAACCGGTCGCTTGTTGAAACTGCGAGATGTATGCTGATCCAGTCAGGACTGCCACCATCATTCTGGGCAGAAGCCATTTTTACTGCAAATCACGTTCGGAACAGGTGTCCTTCAAGAAGTTTGGATGGAAAAACACCATTTGAAATGTGGACAGGTAAACCCCCTATTCTAACCCATTTTAGAACATTTGGTTGCAAGGGCGTTGCTCTTGATAAATCACCAACCAAAGGAAAATTTCAGCCACGAGGGAAATCTTGTATTTTTCTTGGTTATTCGGAAAGATGTAAAGCGTACAGAATATTTTTGGAAGAAGAAAGAAGAATAACTGAAACAAGAGATGTAAGGTTCCTGGATGAATTTCAGAAAGAAAATCATTATGAAGAATTCGAAACGAAATTGAAGAAAGAAGCAACTGAAAGTAAATCAATTACAATACCACTGAAGAAGACAAATTCAAGAAACGGACAAGAAGGAGATAATCTACAACAAAATTTAGAAGACGCTGATGAATATGACACAGCTGATGAAGAACCTGGCCCGATAACATCCACTACCAACGATGAGCAGCCAGTAGTTTCCAGCCGAGGGAGGGGAAGGCCTCGGATCATTCGGTCTGGAAATCCTAGTGGACCACGGAAATTTTATAAGCCAGTTCAACCGCAGAATTGTACATTGGCGGATGAGGATGTGGGCATTGAGAATCGTTTTCAAATAAATGCAAAAAGTTGCGGACAAATCCGTGACAGATGCAATGAACAGCCCAGAAGCAAACTATCTAACCAAGAATCAGACACAGCATTTGGACACGAAACACAACAACATTCCTTATCAATTCCTAAGACAATGTTCATATCACACAATGCACATTCATTATCTGTCAACCGAATCCATGATTGCTGATGTGTTGACAAAAGGGTTGCCTGGAGCAAAACATCATGTTTTCACAAGTGAACTTGGAGTTGCCAGTTTGAGGGGACGTGTTGTTTATACAAACTGACACTCTAATATTAATTTATTTAGTTAGGTAAATGTGTTATATTCACATGTTGATTATCATGTTGTGTTGTCAACAAATAAAATCACTTCGCCTCTAAAAATCTATCAAAGATAGTTGTGCTAATTTCACTTATAAAAATAACTAACTCTGCTAAAGTAAAATTCACTAAAAATCACATATTTACAAGAAGAGCACAGAAATATCGATGGTCAAAAAGGGAGGTAAAATGGGAGCGGAATGCCAAGAGGAAAACGCGAATGCGAAGAAGAATGATACGTTAAAAAGAGAAAATTCAATAAAAGCGAGAACGAAAGGGAAACGACGCACAATATAGAGGAATTTCAAATTGGTAGGAGCCTAGGCAAATTCCACAACGGAAATACGCCAAAGTCAAGAATCACTGGAAAATCACTTGGCGAAGAATCGGTATGAGGATAAATTTACAATTGGCATAGGTATGCATAAGTCAAGTTTCACTAAACGTTTCAGTGATTATTTGTCGCTAGATGAACCATGGTCAATAGTAATTTTGTCTTAATAACTGGAAAATTTGTTTACAAAATGCTTTCTAATTTACGTGCCACTGATTCGCGGAGCATTTTGCAAAAAAACGCCACGCAAATCGGTCAGCTGAAGCTCAGTGTGGAGCAAGTAATTTCATTCGACCCTTGATGTCCTAGAGAGGCTCCCTATCAAATCAGACTTACGTAATCAGACGGACGACATCGACATAGCTTAGCACACTCAGCTGATCAGGGTGGAGCCTGTAAGGCCATTCGTCTCTTGTGGTACCAGAGAGGCTTCTTATACATTTTCAACGTTCTGCGGTGAACAGGAGAGATTTTAGCTCACTCAGCTGATCAGGATGGCGTTCCTCGCTTTGCTCGACTCTTGTTGTCCCAAAGAGGCTCCCTATCAAATCAGACGAACGACATAGCTTTTAGCACACTCAGCTGATCAGGATGGAGGCTGCAAGGCCATTCGTCTCTTGTTGTCCCAGAGAGGCTTCTTATAAATTTGCAACGTCTTACGGTGAACAGGAGAGATTTTAGCTCACTCAGCTGATCAGGATGCAGCCCCTCACTTTGCTCTTGTTGTCCCAGAGAGGCTCCCTATCAAATTTCGACGTCCTACGGTAAATAGGAGAGATTTGAGCACGATTTTACCATCAATATGATTGATATTAAGAATCGTGGTCAGCTGATCCTCACCAAAGTCATCGAGGCACTAGTTCCGATACGGTTTTACAACATATGAAAATTGGTCTAAATCGGACAGCGGTTTTGGAGAAATAGTAAGCTCAAAATTTTGTACATATATAAAACAAAATAAAAAGTTCAGTCATGCAGCATGACCCCATGAGCGAATTTTTGAAGAAATCTTCGACATTTCAGTCGCTATTGATTGTGTAGAGAAATTTTAGTTTATGATTTTGATAGACAAACATGGAATCAAATCTCATCAGTTGTGATTACTTTTTTTTAAACAAGCACCTACTACCTACGTTTTAAACAGCATGGTTCTAGGATTGGTTATACAGGGATACTTCCATAAGAGTAGTTCAATCTGAATTTGGACAATGTTTCATGCAAATATTACCGATTTTTACAACTAGCGATTTTTACAACGGCATTGTTTCGATTTTTGACTGATTTTTCAACTTTGAAATTTTTGAAAACTTGATACATATTCTTATAGGAAATTTTACGCTGATTCCGAATATACCACATGTTAGTATGCTAAAAAAATTATTTCGCACACAAATCGCAAAAAAACAGGCTATTTTGACATTTTGGGACTACATTTTTGAAAATTTCAACCCGAAGATGTAATCCGATCATGCTGGCCAACGAACTTGAACTTTCGTTTTGTGTCCTTAACATTTTAAAATTTGTTTGAAGTTTCTAGCACAATTCTACGGACAGTTATCGTCTGGAATGACACATACATGCATACATACATACATATATATACATACATACATACATTAAAAAATGCGTTAAACTTCAGAATATGATTGAGATAGCCTGAAACGGATTTCTGCAATAAATTTTTTTCAAAAATTCACATTCTACAAATTTTGAGGAGAGAGCAATAGCTTAATTTTCTTCAAAAATTCGCTAAAATATATATAAAGAAATCTGAAAATGAGTGGCTGTTGTAAACGTGTTCTACACCCTCTGAAACACAATGCAAATGTATCCCCACCCCCAAGTGCTGCCGTCTGTAATACCCCCTTTTCTACGAAAAGTCAAGTAAAAAAAAAAAACTTATTTCTATAAGTTTTACCTTAGTAAAAATACATATTAGTTGGACATACAGGTCAGAATGAATGAATAGTAGAGAATTAACGTAAATATGCGGGGGATATAACAAAAAAGGCCCGATATTTGTTCCGTTGGACAAGAATTTGGAACGGACCAAGACTAAGACATATATAGCATTTCCAAGTCAAATCCAACCTTTTCCAACTCAAATTCAACCTTTTCCAAGTCAAATTCAACCTTTTCCAAGTCAAATTCAACCTTTTCCAAAACAAATTCTACCTTTTCCAAAACAAATTCAACAGACATAATTCAAAAACAAATTTCGGTTCTAGAACCAAAAATTTCAACCATGTATCATGTTTTCTCCTCGATATTGATTCGAAATTAACAAGCGGTTGCAATCATGTTCACAATATCAATTATTGAGAATGATCACCTGTGTGTAAACAATTATTTATATAACCATGCTCATAACTCAGTTTGTTGGACACGCACTTCGCAGTAGTTAACATAATATTGTTGGATAAATCGAGAGCTTTCGAACGAATGGTCAACGAATTTTGTGGGATGAAAAACGACGAAGTACCATTTCCCTAGCAACGACTCGGTTGTAGGCGGAAATCACTGTAACACTATATGTTTCGTGCGCGGAAAAAAAATTGACTCGCAAACTTTGCTAGGACCCCAGGGCTAAAACATGATACATGTTAATATCCGTTCGTCCACAGTACGCCTTCCAAACTACTGGACCGAAGCAACAAATCTACCAATGGGTTTCATCAGCTTCGTTCTCAATGTGCGTTCTGCCAGTTCGGAACGGTTCTGGGCAAGCGCAGTTGAGTTTTGTCGTTCGCAGTGCCAGAACGCCCAGTTCCGGAACGCCAAGTTCAACGTTGGCAGTGTTTTGCGAACCCAGTTCCGAACTGTTCTAAACAGTCCTCGATTTTTTCAGAACTGTCAGAACTCGAACGCAACGATGCAGTTACCTAACTTATGTGCATTTTACAATTTTTCGGAGCTCGTGGAGTAAACAATGCGCTCTCTTCGGCTTTGGTTGCCGCATGTTCTCTGTGATCTTCCTTGTAAAATTTTGCTTTGTTATGTTGTTTGCTGTTCATCATTTGAATTACTTCATCGAAATGTCAACTATTAGCTCGTCATAATTTTCGGCGATGGTGGTGAAGTTTCATGGTTTGTAGTCGATGAGGACGAGATTGAAGTTGTTGTTGGATCTTGTCTACTTGAATTTTTTCGACAATCGTGCCAAAGTTCGACGACGAAAAGTTTGTTATAAACAACAAACAACACAGGTTATTCCACTTCCAAGTTCTAAAATCGTTCGCAGTGCAGAACGCGGTTCCACAAGTTCCAGAACGCCCCGGGATTTTCCGTCCCAGTTCTGATGAGTTCGAGAACTGTCAGAACGCGCACTGATAACGAAGCTATCGTTGTCTGATGCTTGCGCTGCTAACCTTAACTTCCTGAATGACCTCATGAATGAATGGCAGCAATTCGTTCAAATATGTGCAAACGTTTTGAAGTACCTACGGTTCGAAACTAATTCTTGCTTTATGGTTTTGCTTCCGAGCATATCTATAGGTAGCGGAAACATTGTTTACACTTCCGAGAGATTTAAAATAATAATACTCGTAATAATAATAATAATAATAATAATAAAGTTCCGAACAATCCAGCAATTCAAACAACAACTGTCTGGAAAACGGGAATTAAACCTGCAACTTCTGAGCTACCAAACCCAAACTCACCTGTTGATATCACCGAACATTCATTATTCCCTTCCATCCACAGAACAACTTTTCCGCAACCTCTCTATTGTCTCGTTACCTATCATAATTGCACCTTCTATTAACTTCTACTCACTTTTCTTATACAGTTTATAATTGAATAATTAATATTTCGTTGGCACAAGGTAAATAAAATGCAGCCGTCGTATATTTTCAGAACTGTAGATTCAGAATTTCCAATGGTGCCAACATGAAACCCCATAGATCCGTAGGTGTTTCAACCATTCTTGTATTGTTAGGTAGTGTTTGAAATATTATTGTTTATTAAACTTGTTGAAATTAAATAACCTTACAATACAAATATTATTTATGACTTTCCATATGTACAAAATCGTATTTAGTGCTAGTTTTGTGAACTGACCGTCAGCTGCCTTTCAACCTAATTCTGCATGATTGACCAGCCTACCCTGAAAGGACAAATAGGTAGAAGCAACAGACTTTCAAGCCGGCCATTTTCCGTTTTGACCACATTTTATTGAGCCCGTTTTATATCCAGAATCATCCGTGTGATTTAAAAGTATTTTCACGTAATTCCGTTTTTTAGACCATCCTGGGAATGTTCGGGTTAGGCTGAGATGAGACCAAATCAAATCAAATCAAATCAAATCTATTTATTGCCTCAAGTTTTTCTTGTACAATACATTGTTATGAGTTGCCTCTTAAAATACAAACAAACAAAATACTTCAAAATTAATTAATCTTTTCAGTTCCTTGCTATATACAATTCCATCGTTACAGTTGAATCAATATAAAGCTTATAGTTACTTGTAATAAATCAAAACTTAATCACAACTAGAAACGCAAATACGTATTATGAATTACGGTTCAAAAGCAAAACAATAATACCATTTAATACAATCCCAAACATTTATTTCCACCTACACTCCATCTTTCTATTTTCAATAATCTCCGCAATATAAAAAAAAGCAATATACAAACACAAATCATAGTCCGTTATGGTGTGAAAGGAAAGCACGATTCTTCTCACAGACCAGCTTCTTCAATAAGGTCACCCAAAAACATTCTAATTCTGGTATACGTCAAAAGGAACTTCCCAAACATTTTGGTTTCATCCAATCCTTTACATTTAAGGATTCTAAGTATTTCATACCTAGAGAGCCACCTATACCCAAAGTACTTAATCCTATCCATTGCAAGCTGGGGACATTCACCTATTGCGTGCTCTATGGTTTCATTTATCTTTGTATTGCATAAAACACACTTTTGAGTCTGGTCTACTTTCAGATATATGGGTCGTTCTCAAACTAGGGGCAACTTTCGGACACAGAAATTTCAAAAAATAAAAGTCTTCAAAAAAATTTGAAAAAATTCAGGGAGGTTCCTTGGTTAACACTGATTGCAAAAATACATAGTACCCAGATCAACTCTCAAATTTAAGCCTAGTTTTTGGAAAATTTCAAATTCGGTGTCCACGGTAATAGTTGTAGTTGCCATGGTAATTTCATCTGTGTTTTCAACAACAGATAATTATACTAGGAGGTAGGTAATAGCGTAAAAACGGTTTTAATCCAGCAATTTTTTAATTTAAACTATAATTTAAATAATGTAAAAACGATCCAAACTTGAACACAAGATCGTACATATGTAGGTAACATTCGTAAAATAGTCAATTACACCTAATTAGTCTTTTAGTTTTTATTTGTAACCTTAGTCATTTGGCGTAGGATCACATATCGGTTCATATTAGCAAAACCTGAACAACAAACCAACAAAATTAAAAATGTAATTGACTAAAGAGCGCCCAAGTGGCGTTGCACTATACCAGGCAAATCAGACAAAATGTTGCAAAGTGTTAATGAGATGGTAAGTTCAGTACCTATATATAGGAAGGTATATAGATACCTATATAAATAACTTTTTCGAATGAATAAGCTTACCTAGTCAACAAAAACTATTTTTACAATGTAGAACGGTACCTAGGTACGTGCTGTTTAATAGCTAACTATGTAAATAAGGTAGGCAAGTTTAACAAAGTAAGTAGGTATTAACGTACTTTTATGAAGGCTGGAATTGAAATTATAAATTCACCAAATTTAGCGACATGTTGGGTCAATGGAAAAAGATGGTGACTACGGAAAAATCTCTTTTAAAGTAAATCTAACTAGTAATAAGGTATGGTCCACCATCGTTGGACAGGAACCCGACACTGAAACTAAATTATCAGTCTAGCTATGCTTAAATTGTGTAATTATGTACCAGATTTAAAAGAAGTAGGTAGGTACATTTATGACATCACCCAGGGAGACTCTGAAGCAAAAATATTGACTGGGAAACTTGAGAGTAGAACCAAAATTATACTCGTAGAATGAAGCATTGAAAGGCAAACAACAAGGGGATTTTGAAAGATAATTCTCATTAATTTAATCATTATTTGAAAACATATTCAAATAACACTAAATAAAAGTAATAAACTATTATAATAAATATGTAAAATTAAGAAGCAATAGTAAGTAAACTAATACTCTTAACATTCAGTACCTAGTAAAAAAAAGGTTGGTACTTCACCATTCTTGACTCAATACTTTACTTTGCGCATGCGCAAATGTAAATTCTACCAAGCACCATTTTCTCACGCCCTAGTCGTTTGATCTCGCTCAAATTTGGATCATAGTTGGGAGACAACGATTTGATCATCCCATATAAATTTCAACATTATGGTATCATTAATAGCTACTGCGCATGTGCCAATGCAAAATCCTTGTAACGACCCTAATTTCCACAGTTTTCATCATCTTATTTTGATGAAATTGGTCCCACATCAGTTTCATTGTTGCCAAACCATTTTTCCTCAGTTTCCTACTTTTGGCCCTCCTCATTCCCTTTCTTTCCTATTCCTATCCCTTTCATTCAAGTCACATAAAAGCTTTATATCCTTTTTCCGTTGCTGGTACCTTGAATGTTCTTTCAGCTAATCTTCCTCCCTCAGTTCGGGTTCATTTCTTTGCCTCTCTCTTCTCTCGCGTTCTGCATATCTTTCTCTCTCCCTCTCTCTCTTTTTTTTAAGTACCTCTTCACGCTAAATGCCTGACTTCCTTCTACCACAAGCCATGTTTTTCCAGTGGAAACAATGTCGAATTTATTTTTTTATTTGCGGTTTAGTCAATAGAAAACTACCAACAAGCAAATTGCCACATGTGGAAAGAACCCTCCCATCTGATGACGAATTAGTATTTTTAATTTTATGCTACCCCAAGTTGATGGTCATGCAAAATGTTTTGTTTTACATTTTCCCCGCATACATATGCACTTGATGGTGTAGATAAAAACACTGAAAGGTATAATTATTGCTGGAAAGTTTGAAAATGTAGTGGAATTATATTACCATGTAGCTAAAGCAATTACCGTGGATTTTAATAAACCCATGGTAATAGCTCAATTTCAGACATGGTAATTGAAAATCGTTGTTTGAGATTGATTTTCAACCCAATAAATAACTTCAGTAACAAAAACTTAGACGTATTTTGAAAGAGGAGAACGAAAGGAAGAGGATGGAGGGAAAAAAATATGCTAAAAATGTTCCCTAGTCATCAATTTGACACACATGGTAATAGCAAATGAAAAGGTACGCTCCTGACTGCACTCCTTTTGACGTAGCGGTCCACCAGCAACAGTGTTGGGTGAGGGGAAAGGGTCCTATCCCCACCCTAACAGATCCCAAGCTTCCCAACAGAATGAGATTCAAACCAAAATTTCGGTTGGTTGGGGTCAGAATTGAAGTTTTCAGTTCCAACCATGGTAATATCCCAAAACATTGGGACACTTTTTGGCGATATATTGAAGGGATCGAAAAGTTGATTAGCACATTCTTTCAATCAATTTCATGATGCTCTACAACCCAACTTTGGAAAACGAAGACCTTTTTGCCACACATAAATCAATATTGTGGGTAAAAGTAACATTGTAGAGCAAAAAATTAATTTGGGACACCCACGGTAATTGCATTTTTGGCCTTTTATGCGCAGAAATATTTGTATAGATGTGCAGGTATGGCACTTGAATTACTTTTTTCCAACACACTGGCCTGCAAGGAATCCCTGGGAAAAAAAAATTTCTGGGAAAAAGTTACTGTACGTGAGCAAGGCCTGTGGGACTCAATAGTTGCCCCTAGTTTGAGAACGACCCATTTATTCTTGAAATTTAGTTGAAGTATACCATGGTGCGACAGCCTGACTTGAGCTATTAATCTTTTATATATTACTAGCATAGCAATGCCAAGGTATACCTCTGCACTCATACCCCCCTGTATTTCTTGGTATAGCGTGGAATAGGAAGAACGATTTATCCTTTCAATATCAATATATTCATATCTAATTTGAAAGCAATGGATAATGGCATTTCTTTTTTGCTTTATTACGTCAAGGTCTTGACTGTTCCAGACATCCTCAAACCCAATAGTAGCGAGGATTCTCCTTAGTTGAACCGCCCAATTATATTTTTCTATACTATTGACCATGTAATGCGCAGCAACTAATTGTTTATAGCAGATTAAGATTAAGGGGTACCTACCTTCGGGCATCCTTTTCTCACCAGGATTTTTTCCCACCAGGCTGAGATGAGACCATATTAATTCCTTTGTTGTGTTTTATTTCCAATCAGCAGTTATTTTGTTAGAAGTCTGGAATATTGAGCTTGTGATGGATAGGAGTAGTTCCTCCTTCTCGATTCTTGCAAATGATACATCTAGAGGATAGTTCCTGGGCTAACAGATTTCAGGATATCCTCTGGGTTTATCGCCTCCACCCTTTGAAGGGGGAACTGTTACATTTCCAACACCCCCAATTGTCAAATGCTGATCCCGTGTCTTTTGAAAAGAGATAAATATGATATCGGTTTGTGAAATGCGTGAGTCGTCTGTTCTGTGCTAAAGGTGGGATAAGCCCACCGCATCTCTCACAGTGTTCTTGTCGGTAGTTGGCTGTCACTAGAGCTTTACTTTTGCGATTGTGTTGTCCAAGGAAAAGGCCGGTGTCGAACGGAGGGCTCTACGGCTTGGGATCAGGGAATGGAACTTCTTTGCCACTTTATCGATCTGGGTTGCTTTCTGGATATTAGTTGTTGTGTTGAGGACTTCATTGTTTGTACATATATAGGTGTGCGTATATACACGGTGTCCCCATAAACGTCACCCCCCCCTCGTGCTAAAATCGTTAATAACGGATCAAAAAAATTTTTTTTTAAATTTCGACTTTTTCAAGAATCTAAAAAATGACAAAATTGCGCATTACGCTCGTGCGCAAACGGGCGCTATTGACATTCACTTCGTTATTTCGTTATTTTAAACAGGAACCCCCATTTTTTATTGCAGATTTGACTTTTACGTGAAATTTCATCAACAAATGACCCACCATTCGATTTTTCAAGTGAACGCAAACGGGCTCAATTTCGCTCTACAATTGCAATAAATATGAAACACTGAGTTTTTGAAGGTATTCAATTGCCGCTTGTAACACATGGTTTTGTAGTTTTTTTTTTCGTGCTGAACCTCGTAATGAGTGATATTGGCAACACCGACTTGGGGAAACACCGAAAAACCTATATTTTAGTGCGCTTCGTGCTTTTTGGAATTGTCTGAAAAAGTGAAAATTCTGGTCAAATTTTCGGTGTTTTCCCAAAGAATGCGCAATTTCGTAAATTAATTAATTAATTAAATTTCTTGATTTTTTTTTTCACTCTCTTCGTAGCCTTACTAATGAACGAGTATCATTGCTCAGCCTGAAAAACACTGCACTGTTACCTTTTACCAGAGTTGGGATTAATCGTAATCATAATTATGATTAGGATCACAGTCACTGCGTCGGTTTTCGCAATTTTTTTAAATTTTGTTCAGTCGCGTTGAGCGCTAAATATAGCCATTTTACATTTTGTTTCGTCCGTTTTAATGATTCAAAAATTGGTGCCTGAACAGTATTTGCATATCGCTTCCTCATCGATGGTTTAACGTCACCGATCGATAATTAACGTTCCTGGATGGATGGCTGATCGATACCTGACGTTCTAGGCTAAAGCATATACCTAGGTAATTATGTTTTGTAATTTTGGCCAAAGGCTCTAAGTAGAACTCACGTGAGGCACGACGCTCCGAGTTTTCTGTAATTCTATTCGTAATCACATTTTTTGTTATTTATTTTTTTTATTAAAGCTGTAATCAAAAGTTTCTAATGTGATTTTGGCCGTAATAACCGATGTTCCCTATAAATCTGCCTTTAACTCAGATTTTCTTCTGTAATTAATGTGATTACAGCCGTAATCTTAGTTTTTTCTATTATTACTGCTGTAATCTCGGATTTTTCTGTGATTACAATCGTAATCCTCATTTTTAACACAGAATGTGTTTTAGCCATGGACTAACTAGCCGAAAATGGAACGCGGGATGGTAACGAAATGTGTGACGGATGATTTTCACGTACAACCGAGTCGTTGCTAGGGATATGGTACTTCGTCGTTTTTCATCCCACAAAATTCGTTGACCATTCGTTCGAAAGCTCTCGATTTATCCAACAATATTATGTTAACTACTGCGAAGTGCGTGTCCAACAAAATGAGTTATGAGCATGGTTATATAAATAATTGTTTACACACAGGTGATCATTCTCAATAATTGATATTGTGAACACGATTGCAACCGCTTGTTAATTTCTGATGATTTCATTGAGCTTGTGTTTCGATGATTTGATTCATAGCAGGTGATCTGAGTATTACGAAAACGGTTTCATTTGTGAAGCGGAGGTTAAATAATTTGAATAGGTAATTTCTATACTTTACACTCTAGGAAGCTGTAATTTCGTTTGTAGCCTCTTTAGGACATTTACTTGACGATGCTCAGGGTCCGGATCAGATGTGTGGCTCTTAAAGCTAATTTCTATGCTTTACACTCTAGGAAGCTGTAATTTTGTATGTAGCCTCTTTAGGACATTTACTTGACGATGCTCAGGGTCCGGATCAGATGTGTGGCTCTTAAAGCTAATTTCTATGCTTTACATTCTAGGAAGCTGTAATTTCGTATGTAGCCTCTTTAGGACATTTACTTGACGATGTCCAGGGTCCGGATCAGATGAGTGGCTTTTAAAGCTAATTTCTATACTTTACACTCTAGGAAGCTGTAATTTCGTATGTAGCCTCTTTAGGACATTTACTTGACGATGCTCAGGGTCCGGATCAGATGTGTGGCTCTTAAAGCTAATTTCTATGCTTTACATTCTAGGAAGCTGTAATTTCGTATGTAGCCTCTTTAGGACATTTACTTGACGATGTCCAGGGTCCGGATCAGATGAGTGGCTTTTAAAGCTAATTTCTATACTTTACACTCTAGGAAGCTGTAATTTCGTATGTAGCCTCTTTAGGACATTTACTTGACGATGCTCAGGGTCCGGATCAGATGTGTGGCTCTTAAAGCTAATTTCTATGCTTTACATTCTAGGAAGCTGTAATTTCGTATGTAGCCTCTTTAGGACATTTACTTGACGATGTCCAGGGTCCGGATCAGATGAGTGGCTTTTAAAGCTAATTTCTATACTTTACACTCTAGGAAGCTGTAATTTCGTATGTAGCCTCTTTAGGACATTTACTTGACGATGCTCAGGGTCCGGATCAGATGTGTGGCTCTTAAAGCTAATTTCTATGCTTTACATTCTAGGAAGCTGTAATTTCGTATGTAGCCTCTTTAGGACATTTACTTGACGATGTCCAGGGTCCGGATCAGATGAGTGGCTTTTAAAGCTAATTTCTATACTTTACACTCTAAGAAGCTGTAATTTCGTATGTAGCCTCTTTAGGACATTTACTTGATAAATCGCTCTTGATTTATCACGAATTTATTTCGTATTTTTTTTCGTAGTTTCATACTATAACTATATAAATTGATAATATAAATGAATAGTAAACAATGACGCTTGTTTGGTTGTCACTTGGTTGCGCGACAACGCAAACACATTCTGTGTTTCAATAATTTCGTCCGAAGTATGTAAATAGAGGTAACCGGGGGTCCAGGGGGCTTGCCCCCTGGCGAGGCGCGGAGCGCCGAGTTTTTGTGTGATTACTGTCATAATTACAACTTCAGATGTAATTTTGGGCCGTATTAACATTTAACAACCCACTCTTCGGTGCTTTAGACGATTTTAACATACACTTGGACTCTTGTACAGGTCACTTGTACATGGTCTCACTAAAGACCGTATTGGTCCTCAATTGGATGTGCCGCTAGGTTTCCCTATATGAGTATGGTCCAAGGGTCCAGCTGTACGTTGAAATAGTCTAAAGCATTGAGTAGTTGGCTGTCAGGTGTTGCTACAACCCAAAACACGTCTGAAGTTGCAATCATGACCGTAGTCAAAGGGGAAAATAGGTGAAAAAGTCCAGTCATGCATCATGACCCCATGAGCGAATTTTTGAAGAAATCGACATTTCGAGCGGAGCGAGGCCTTGGGTCTGCGTGCTAGTACGTACATAAATAGAACTTCTTCATAATTTCATGGCTGATATTTTCTAAGCCACAGTCAGTATTAAAGCTATATCAAGTCCTAAAACAGTTGAGCGTAAAACATTAAAGAGAGCGACCGAGAGAATCGGAGGACGGAATATTTCACAGAGTAAACTCATCAGTTGTGATTACATTTTTTTTTTTTTTTTTTTTTTTTTTTTTAACAAGCACCTACTACCTACGTTTTAAACAGCATGGTTCTAGGATTGGTTATGCAGGGATACTTCCATAAGAGTAGGTAGTAAGTTTGAAATTTTTGAAAACTTGATACATATTCTTATAGGAAATGTTACGCTGATTCCTACTATACCACTTGTTAGTATGCTGAAAAAATTATTTCGCACAACAAATCGCAAAAAAACAGGCTATTTTGAAATTGTTGACTACATTTTTGAAAATTTCAACCCGAAGATGTAATCCGATCATGCTGGCCAACGAACTTGAACTTTCGTTTTGTGTCCTTAACATTTTAAAATTTGTTTGAAGTTTCTAGCACAATTCTACGGACAGTTATCGTCTGGAATGACATATACATATATACATACATACATACATTAAAAAAATGCGTTAAACTTCAGAATATGATTTAGAATAGCCTGAAACGGATTTCTGCATAAAATGTTTTCAAAAATTCACATTCTACAAATTTTGAGGCGAGAGCAATAGCTTAATTTTCTTCAAAAATTCGCTAAACTATGATTACAGCTGTAATCACGAAAAAAAAAACTATGATTATGACCGTAATTATAGGGGAAAATTGCGCGAATATAATCACAGAAAAAACTGTGATCACGAATTTAGTCATAATCGTCACTGTAATCGTTATCATATCTCCAGGGTCTGTGATTCTAATCGTAATTGTAATCACAAATCTAAAACCCTATGTTGAAATCGTAATCGTATTTGTGATTACGATTACCCCCAACGATGCCTTTTAACCAATAACAAACTACTTTCAATTCCGTCCACGTCATTATTTACTTTTTTTTTCAATAGCAAGCAGTTTCAGTTGGAAAGTGGCGGATCACAAAGTCGTTCAAACTTTGAGTGCTTGAACCATAATCTCCCCTAGGCCCCAAGGCGAGAGAAATAACGGAGTTTACAAAGTTTCGGGTCAGACGGTACCCTCTGCCGCGAAAATTCTCAACCCGCTGTTCCCATCCTAACATTTAGCGACAAGCCCGTTAATTTCACCCTGATATTTTTCATGTTTTTTTCTGGACGAGGGAACTTCAATATTCATTTTATTCAATAATCCTTTATAATTTGCCATTGCTGAAAAGAAAAAATCCGCTGAAAAACCCCGAGGAATCAGAGATGAAGGCCTTACCACAAACGGTGGTCCTTGATTGAATTTGACCTCAAATCTTGCCCTTCAAATTTTCTTTCGAAATATGATTTGGGAATATGTTAGGATTATAATTCAGCAAAAACTGAAATCAAACATTGAGCCGTTTTTTTTTTTTTTTTTTAAATTCAGTTTTTGAATTTTTAATTAATACTTTAAAAATACGCTATAAATCGCCAAAATTTAGAAAAAAATATTATGTGTCATTATACAATAGAATCTTCATCTAGTTTCATAGTTCTGACCTATTTTGTGATCAAATATAATTAGAAAAACAAAAATAACAACATTTTATTGAACAAAATAATTATATTTGCATGAAGCTCACAATAAATGCCTGTGAGTATGCGTGTAGTATGTGCGTGTGTGTCTATGTGTACGCTTGTGTGTGAGTTCTTAATGATTCATTATATAAATTTTAACATATATATCTAAATTGAATAGAAAATAAAAATAATGGCATTTTAACATTTTACATATGCAGAGAATTATATTCGCATACAGTTCTTAATAAACGTTATCCATACTTACAGTTGATTCGCGATACTTTATATTTGGCCCACGCCGCAGAAAAATCATGATGCACGGCCTCCATAGCCTGTTCACTGCAAAAGCCGAGGCCATTTCCGTGTTTGGTACAAAATTCTTCCATATGAAAGAAAACCGTGTGGACTTTTGGAGTGACTGGAATATCCAAAGTTGAATATGATGCTTTGCATTCATTGTTGTATTCAATGAATTTTGGATCCAGCCTGACTGAGAAAGATGCTTTGACTACTTGATTCAACTTCTGAAAAGCATCAACGTATTTTGAACAACCCATGCTACAGTTTGAACGCAACAAGTCAAGTTTCTGTAGCAAAATGCGGCAACTATTTCTTTTGAACGAATTCGTTGATGCTTTCCAGAAGTTCAATGAAGTTGTCAAAGCATCTTTCTCAGTCAGGCTGGATCCAAAATTCATTGAATACATCAATGAATTCAAAGTATCATATTTATCCTTGGATATTCCAGTCACTCCAAAAGTTCACACGGTTTTCTTTCATGTGGAAGAATTTTGTACCAAACACGGAAATGGCCTCGGCTTTTTGTTAAATAACACATAAACAAAAAAGAAGTGGGCTACAAGCTTTTTAAAAACTCGAAAAATTGCAAGACTTCTGGACGGTGTCCGTGAAGACGATGGGGAGGGGTTGTTAAGAAACTTCTGCCGAGTGAACAAGACTTCGATTTTTTGTTGATAGAAGTGGGGAGTGAAATGCAGGCACGTGGTCTCAGAACTGCCTGAGGTACTGGTGGGTCAGGTTAACTCGAAAATACAGCACGTAAACAAATCTGGGACGTTGTGTTCTTCAGAACAGATATCGATTCTCAGACCTAGGAACATAGTGGAACTAATTAATTCTTGGTACCAGTTATTTATAGCTGTTGCGTTCACGGAAGTCCCATGTGCGTTGTCAGTCTACCTACCTTCCCTGGAACCAGCAACCCTGGAATCGGCTACTTTAGTTTAGAAGTAGGTGCCTATGTTCAATGTACCCATTTTAACGCACTAGAGTTCTTAGAAACTATCTTCAGACCGCTCCAAAATAATATCATTCTTTCCTGCTAAGTACCTGCAGAATTACCTACCGACAGCTACAAAAAATTCTGTAAACAGAAAAAAAATCCAGACTCCCGATCGGTTGGGTCAATGTAGGGATTGTTCCACATTAGATTTAGGTAAAAAGTATGCTGAATTAGCGTAAACTAGTGCATATTCAGACATTATTACCAGGATCGAATTTCCGGATTTTTGGTAATACAAATTAGAGGGTTAAAAAATTTGGTGAGCCAAAAAATGTTCAAATATGGCGTTTTGTCATAGACAATCACTGATAATTGTATACGACAAAACGCTTTAAATTATGTAGCGCTATGAGCTGTGTTTATGTCATTGTAATTAGCTCATAAGCTATGTGGATGACAGATGCAGTACCTATCTATTCTATCATTTAATAACAGGATTAACAGGACGTTTCCATTTGTTTTCGTCACGTCACGGTGGGGTTTTCTATTGATTTTCACGTACAAATAATGCGTTACTAGGGAAGTGTGACTCCCTTAGTTTTCATAGCACGAAAATCGTTAGCCACTCTTTGGAATGCTCGCATTTTATCACAGCATCTCATAATCCCTAAGTCTCTGTAGTGTCAAGGAAAGCTGATTTATTACGCTCAGTTATAAACTCATATTGCTAAGTAACCATAATGAACTAATAATGTGTAAAATTAATCATTATTAAATTATCTGACTGTGGAACCGTAGGTCTACTTACCGTCAGTTTTTTTATACCTTTGTCTATATAAGTAAAATTAGTCACCGTGAAAGATAAACAGGGTGAAACTATCTTCAAAGCTTCCAAAATCGTGAATTGTTTCATTACAAACTGAGAAAACTGTTCGCAATTGCGTCCACACCGGGCAAGCATTCTTGGGTTCGGGCGTTCGGCGCATCTCGCTCGGTGTGGACGCGCCGCAAGAGATACCAAAGCAATTCCAAGGAATTCTCCAACTAATATAGTAATTAAGGTAACTAATTAGTAACTAAGGTAGTATTCTCCTAATTATTTCCAGGCACCCGGTTTACGGCTAGGGGTGAATGTTGGGCATTGGTTCATTAAAAAAGTTCCCGTCATGCAGCATGGTATGAGTGAATTTTCGTAAATTATCGTATTGTATGATGTTAAGTTGATTTGAAATGCTTTTTGAGTGCAAAGAAATTGCTTTTAATGTTATGGCAAATAACGTATTCTGAATAATAATCTGGGAAGAAAAAAGTGGTTATAAATGTTTAGTTTTTTTAGTTTTTATCGATTTTTTAGCAAATTTTTAATGACATTTAAGTACATTTTCAGCATAATTTTGTACTTAAATTTTAAAATGTAATATTCTGTATATATATACTTTTACGTATGTGCAAAAAACAAAGATAGTTTCAAATTAAAACTCCGTCTAGGTAACCATCGTAAATGGTGTGAAGTTAATCTAGTCACAAAGCATATTGTTTAGTAACATTTTTCCAAAAAGAGTTTAATAAATTGTACTTATGTAGAAGTATCGTTTGATTTGTTGGGATCGAACAACGTTAGGAGTATCTTAGGAGGAGAAAAGTGAAGTCATTACAATTTCGATGCTGAGTTCTTTGGGAACACGGCGGGTCGAGATGCGAGGAAGCCATAAAACAGTTCTACGCGATTGATCCGGCGATAAATTGTCTCTTATTATCAGTATATTGAAGTCCTCTCTCCGCTCGTTTCAGAAAATACGAATTCACGAAGGAAAAACAGCCTAGGGTTGTGTAACCTTAATTTAAGACGGAGAAAGTAGCTTTACCCCTCTAGAATCTGAAACGTGTAGGCAGATGTAATTTAGAGTCAGCAGTCGTGTTCGAATTTAAGAAGGTAAATAAAGGCTTACGTAAATAAATACCCGGTCCTCATGATACGAAAATGAAATGTTGCCGAAACTCCTATTGATCCTCACACCATTTAGACGGTTTAAAGCTTAAAAAAAAATTTATGTAGGACCTAAAAAGTGCCATCCACGTTTGAGTATAAATGTTATTAACATAAAAACATTTTGTTTTCGGCTGGCGACGCCAAGGCTAAAACACATTCTGTGTTAAAATGGATTGTCTCCGCTGGGATACGAACCGCTGCCGGTTGGATTCACAGCCGGTGTGCTGCCCACATAATCGTGTACTCTAACCTCTGAGATAGATAGTTTTATTTGCCATCTCATATAAGTGCATAACAATAGTAAAAAAAAACAAGCCAAATAACGAATACAAATTCAACAACTCCCAAATGATCAAATTAGCACAAATTCAAATATGTAGCCATACAATTTTATGGAAGAACTTTATTTAAAGAGTCATAAAAAAATAATAATAAATGAATAGGAAAACTAAAATGTCGGCTGCAGACCAAATTAGTAGTCCGTAACCACCCAAAAGGTGGCTTGGTCGGGGCGCACACTGGGGCGATCCTACAGTAATGTTGGACATTAGGGGAAAAAATAAAACTTTTGATTTGGGATTTTGATTGTTTTGTTAGTACCAAATGAACGCTCTTAGTACACAATAAGGGTATTATAATAAATCTAAAACTGGCACAAAAGGTTTTTAAAATTCCCCTAACTTTTTTTTTGACATCGAACAGAAAATAATTCTATTTAATTAATTCGCAAATCGCCGGTATTTGCCGGAAAAAATACCATTTGGCACGTTTTTAGAAGTATATTGTATTATTTACAACGTTGTCAGATCTTGCCTAAACTTGCCTATTCAATAGATATTTTGTTTTTAAAGTTAATACCTACGCGCCTTTGTTGACATTTTGTAATCAGATTAGTCGTTGCTTCTGTTTATTATTTGATTCTCCTCTTTAAAGGTAAACAAGGAATCAGCATGATGTTGTCTCTCGCTTCCATACAATGGAAATTAAAACAAATGACGATCTATTTCAATTTTTTAGATCTAACAATATTAATTTTAAGGATTTTGACGAGGCTTTGGAAAAATGAACACTTACTTGGTTTTGCGATTACTAACAGTGCGAAAAACGGTTTGCGGTAGAAATTAAGGAAATGGTGCTATCATTTTCAACTTAAATGGAATGATGCAAATAGATCTTTGGAACCATTTTTGAGGAATATGGTTGAACATTTCATTATTAAATTAAATACATGTTATTCAAGTTAATATTTATGTTAGTTAATTAAATATTATTTTTCCCAAAGTGTATTTTATTTATATACAAATATTCGTAGCAAATATTGTATAAATATGTATTATGTACAACAAATAAATGTGTTAAATAAATTTTAAAAAAATACATCGATTTTTTTTTTTACTTCTAGATATATTTTTGTTTATAGTTTTAGTTTTGCGTTTGTGAACTTCAATTTATTTAAAAAAATGTGGGTACACACACACACACACCAATTTGCAAAAATGGTTGCTTTCGATTCAGGAGAAAATGTAAAGCTTTGAAACGTAAAGATTTGATAAAAATTCGAATTTCGATTTTTTGGCAAATTGCAATACTTCCCTTACCCTTAGGGGTAAGGAAAGTAAAAATAAAAATTTTTATTATGTGTTTAAAAATTGCAATTAAACGTTGTTCTACACGGTATATCGCCATTGGCGAAATTGCTTACAAAATTGCTGATCATGTGGTTCAATAGAGTATTCGATTTGCTTTAAAATGTACCTGAAGCAATATTCTAGGACAAGTAGAAACGGAGATATTGTTGAATGTCCGGCCTACCCTATCACTCGCTCCACTGTGGGGCGTCCCGGCCAAACCCGGACCCAACCCACCATGGCGGCCTCCCGAGGGTGCACACCCATTTCTGGATATGCACCTCTAGACACGATCATAACAATCGCTCCACCGGAAAGCAAAACATCAGGCGAGACCGCACCCGGGCCGACCGAGAGCCCCAAGCCAAAACCCAGAAAGCCAACAATCATACAGACAAACATTCTATAAATTTCAAACATACTAAACATTCATTCATAAAATTCATCAATAAAAACTATCATTCATAAAATCAACAAACAATAATAATAAAATATGTATATGTATAAAAACTAAACTTTTTGAAATTTAACAGCAATGCTTCTAATCTTATCACAGTTCATCTCAAAGCTAGCTGGAGTACTCTTAAAAAAATGCCTCGGCTGATGACATAAAATTTACAGGGCTACAAGTCAACCCTAAAACTAACAATATACAAACGAAGAGACAAGACTTCGTACGAGGTACGCTGAGGTACGATCGCCTGAGTGCTAGCAGCGCATCATTTATCTATGTTCTCGTGCCTGAGAATTCGAAGATGGTTTTTCCTTTTAGCGAATTTTTGAAGAAAATTAAGCTATTGCTCTCGCCTCAAAATGTGTATAATGTTAATTTTTGAAAAAAAATTATGCAGAAATCCGTTTCAGGCTATTCTGAATCATATTCTGAAGTTTAACGCATTTTTTTATGTATGTATATATATGTATATATGTATGTATGTATGTATGTATGTATGTATGTATGTATGTGTCATTCCAGACGATAACTGTCCGTAGAATTGTGCTAGAAACTTCAAACAAATTTTAAAATGTTAAGGGCACAAAACGAAAGTTCAAGTTCGTTGGCCAGCTTGATCAGATTACATCTTCGGGTTGAAATTTTCAAAAATGTAGTCAAAAATTTCAAAATAGCCTGTTTTTTGTGATTTGTCGTGCGAAATAATTTTTTCAGCATACTAACATGTGGTATATTCGGAATCAGCGTAAAATTTCCTATAAGAATATGTATCAAGTTTTCAAAAATTTCAAAGTTGAAAAATCAGTCAAAAATCGAAATAATGCCGTTCGCTGGTTGTAAAAATCGGTAATATTCTTCAAAAATTCGCTCATGGGGTCATGCTGCATGACTGGACTTTTTTATGTATGTATGTATGTATATATGTATGTGTCATTCCAGACGATAACTGTCCGTAGAATTGTGCTACAAACTTCAAACAAATTTTAAAATGTTAAGGACACAAAACGAAAGTTCAAGTTCGTTGGCCAGCATGATCGGATTACATCTTCGGGTTGAAATTTTCAAAAATGTAGTCAAAAATTTCAAAATAGCCTGTTTTTTGCGATTTGTTGTGCGAAATAATTTTTTCAGCATACTAACATGTGGTATATTCGGAATCAGCGTAAAATTTCCTATAAGAATATGTATCAAGTTTTCAAAAATTTCAAAGTTGAAAAATCAGTCAAAAATCGAAATAATGCCGTTCGCTAGTTGTAAAAATCGTAATATTTGCATGAAACATTTTTGCCATGAAATTAATAGCTAACAATTTCCTAGCACTCGAAAAACTCAAATTTCAAATCAAATCAACATTATACAATAGGTACGATAATTTACAAAATTCGCTCATACGATCATGCTGCATGACTAGAACTTTTTGAAGTTCTAGTCCTTAGGGAGAGGAAATGACTCAACATATAACGGTGCGGATGGTTTTAATCGATTTTTGGGATTATATTTATGATTGACAAGCAAAAAAAAACTTACTGTTTCCTGGAATGTTTTCAAGATCACGATTTTTTAATATGTTAGGCCTTAATGATAACCCTTTAGGATTGATCAAAATAGATGCCGATGTTGCTGGCACGTTCCCAGCCGATGGTTATTCTTGTGCCATATTTCATGAACGTTGGTCCAGTAGTTTCAGAGAACAGCTTTGGATGGCGTATGGCGGGCGGACGGATTTTTTAAATTCGATTTATGGATTCTACACATCTTTCAACGTAAACCAACAAGTTATTGGGGGGGGGGGTACAATTTTTTTCTTAGTCGGTTACAAATGTTTATAATCGAAAATAATAAACCAAAATTCGTTCAGCAGGATTGAAGGATGGTACAACAGTTTTTCATATACGAGTACAAGGGGAGGTTACAGTGTTGTCACTTCCGAAGCATGTACCTACATGAAGTTTTAGTGAGCATTCCTCCACGATACAAAACATTCTCATTCTTTTAAAAATGTCGCTAAATGCCAGTATAATCAGTTCATAGAATGGAGTTGGGACTCTCGAGGAATTTAATTTACACCCTTCAGCGAGCCTTTTCTAACTCAGGTGAATACCAAGAAAAACATTCGAGGTAGCGAATTTCCAGACAACGTCAAGGTTGTCTCCCATTTAATGACCTCTCCTTTCTCCGTTACCCTTTCGTACTTTTACATTCGAACGCAGTTATAATTCAGCCTAGAAGTCTCTCGTTAAAGCGTTCCTTCACTTGAAGCACAGTCCGTGACGATCAAATGCTGTATAAATATGGAATCCTGGAAGATTCTTCATTCAAAGTTTCATTTAAGAGTAAATTGTTGTGATTGCTTGCTATGAGAAATTGAATCTGACTCGATAACGGGACGTTGGATTAATTGTGAACCATAATGAAGCCCAAATTGGACGATATCCCTACTTGTTCAGATTTGATAGCACCGTTGCTCTCTGTACCTAGATTCGGCAGGTCTAAATAATGATAAAAATTAATGGGAGACGACTCTAAACTATAAAAAGTGCAGTCATGCAGCATGACCCCATGAGCGAATGTTTGAAGAAATCTTCGACATTTCAGTCGCTATTGACGGCCGAGAAGAGCGAGGCCTTGGGTCTGCGTGCTAGTACGTACATGAATAGAACTTCTTCATAATTTCATGGCTGATATTTTCTAAGCCACAGTCAGTATTAAAGCTACATCAAGTCCTAAAACAGTTGAGCGTAAAACATTAAAGAGAGCGACCGAGAGAATCGGAGGACGGAATATTTCACAGAGTAAACTCATCAGTTGTGATTACATTTTTTTTTTTTTTTTTTTTTTTTTTTTTTAATGTGCACATCTGAAAAATGAGATATTTTACCGGATAGACGCATGTGCGCAGTTGCCCATTGCGCAGTTTTCTTTTGTTTGATAAAGAAAGATAAGATAAGAAGGCAGCGAACCTTCGTTTATCTTTGTTGGTTTCTTTCGATGAAGTTTTGGTTGTATTTGATAAAGATGAAGAGCTTGCGTATAATAATAACAATAATAAATTAATAAAACACTCAAATTAAACACGGTTTTATGCAGATGAGGCCGAGTTGGGTTAAATATACTTAGGTGTAGGTACCGATTTTGCGATCTCACCAACAACCTACCTTCCTGATGATCCTATTCCATTTGTGTTTTGAGACATTTTTTGATTATAGATTAGCACTTTCCTGCTTGTTGAATGAGTAGGTATTTGAGAAGAGATGGCCAACTTGTCCTTACGAAATGGACAAATGAACTACGTTAAGTATGTAAGTACTTCTTATGGTGCATCAATGCACTTAAATGATTTGAAATGCGCCAACCTACACATTTTTTCGGGTAGAAATACCCATAATGTTATCTTGGGAAAAGTACCTAGTTGATGAAAGGACCGAATAATTACCCAAAACGACGTCGCCTTTACAGTTTTAATGTACATACATAACAATTTCTTCTATACGCCATCATGATTTTTTTATGAGTTTATTATTCAACATTGTTTATGGAGCTGTAATGTTCAAGAAATGTGTGATAGTTTGAAGAAAATTCGGGAGGAAATATGTCTCTTTGGAAAAAGGCAATGGTAATAGAAGACAACAACAATGATAACGCAATGATAACACAACCGTATGGTTATGAACGGCATGCAGCATTTCCGCACTCCCGTCCACTACTTCCAACCCCCTCCACTAGTTGAACTAAAGCCGCATTACCGCATTTACGCATGGATGTGAACCCACCTTAAGACATTTTCAATGTCAATATTCTTTGCGTCCAACTATGACCGTTTGATTTCCTATGTGTGTTCTCCACTTCTTGGGTCAACATAATTCTGTTGGTGGTTCACTGTTAACGCTTACTAGATAGTAAACCAACAATGAGGCGCACACTAGACAAGAATTGAGCCGGTGGGGCGCATATTAGATCGACACCGATCTCTCCTTTCTCTACTAGGTGCACATCTTATTTTATTGGAAGAAACTAAAAGTCTTTTACAGGTCCGGCATGACATACGCCCCCCTAGTTGAATCCATAAAACAAAAAAGAAAAAGAAAAGTAAAACCAAAAACAAGTGAAAAGTAGCAGATTCAAGTTATTTAAAAAAAGCCATAAAACCCTCGTTCCTCCACTTCAAGATAATTTTTAAAATTTTTGACCACATTTTCGGATTCAGCGTTAAATTTTCTATACCGCAATTGTAGTTCAACCAATGGCGTAGGTTGAGGAGGGGCAGGGTGGGCATAGCCCCTCCACGAATCAAAGAGGATGCAGAAGTTCTTTGTATGAATACAATTAAAATTAATAATTTGACGCTTCTAATTTCAGGAGGTACCTAACACCTTCAATTGGAGAATGCAATTCGTAAAAAACAATTATTATTATACGAATCTGCTTGCCTAGCAACTTTAGACGCTCTTAGAAATAAAGAAGTTCTTATTAGGTTCGTTTGTGTTAGGGCAAAATGGCGTGGATATATATACAGCCCCACGGAGAGGTGTAAAATCACCGTAACGGAAATGTGGGTACTAAAAACTGAAATCAAGTCGTTCCCCACTACCTTCCGAGGCTAGCCCATATGCGATTTTTCCTAGTTCGCCTATATGCGATATCCATAGTTCAGTGTGCACAAAAGTTTCCCTACGAACTCCCCTACTTTTCAATGCCTACCTGATCACGCTTGAATCTTCGATCTTTTATTAATTTTTAAAGCAAAAATACAATAACTAGAAGACTACAGTGGTGATTGAAATAGTTTAATAGAAATGATTAAAATAGTCTATTGTAGCAATATTTATATTCTAACCTTGCATATTGATGGTTTGAGTTTGTTTACATTTTAATATGTCTCTCGCTCTCGGTTTCCTGCCCCATATTTTATTTCACATACTTATATAATATAGTAGTTTTGTGATATTGTCGAGAAAAAGTGTTTTTCGCGCTGAAATACCTAACAATTGAGGATAAACCTGTAAGGGAGAAACGTCCACAGATATGATTTTGCAGGCAGTATGTCTAGTATAATAATAGGTCTAGTGCTCCCCAGTTCATCGGTACCTATTCGTATTTATCGTAGTTTTTAACGTTCGGATTAGTTGATCGTGTAATGTTTTTTCTAAATAGTATTACGATTTACTAATCGATAAATAGGTTTGTGAATATGAAAGCGTACGCGATTTAAATTCATGACAAAAAGCCATTGAATATGTATAAACGTTTGACAGCAAGTACTAGAAATTAATAATAAAACTGTAAAATAAAATGAAATCTTTTACTGTAGCCCTTCCATAAGAAATGACTTAGCTACGCCACTGAGTTCAACTATCTTTCCTCAACTTCCTTTCATCAACTTTCCTTTCCCTATTGGGTTTGTTGGGAATGTGGACAAGGAGTCAAATCAAAGACCAATAGTATCATATTGTCAATGATTTATTAGCATACTATCAATGATCGGAGGCCCTTGATGAGGTCAACGGTGACACACTTCGGGGATCTTCGTGGTATCCTCTTGTTAGATAATCACTGAAAAGGATGATAATGATGATGATGAATCATAGGCACCGTTTGCTAAGGTTGTATCGACCAGTAAATGCGTAGAAGGGCTACCTAATTGAGAAATATTGAGCCTTCCGTTGAGTTTGAATTATTAATTTAATCGAAACTAGGTGAAGATTGGCGGAGTTATATTTTGGAAAGGTTTTTTGGTTAAAAGAAACAGTAATTCGACCAATGGACATTGAAACGGAAATCTATGAGGTAAATTTTGTTTCTATTTTTTGGTTTCTATTCACAGACTTTGGAAGGATCAAATGATTTTCAAATAGGAAGTAATTGTTGTAGGAAGAAAGTGCCTAATCCAGGCCATACGATCACTGTTATTGCAGTTCACATAAGGTCAAGAGAAGGTATAGGTAAGCTTTATTTTGTTTGCGCTCCAGACAAAGAAAGGAAAACAAACCCACACGTGTTCTGTTTTATGGAGACAATTGATTTCCCTCGGGATAGCTGCTAATCCAAGGGATCATTCCACTGTTGAATGATCTGACCAACACCATGCAAACATAGGAGGCCTATAGTGGAAGGAGTGGAGTCGTACCCCACGTCATCAACTTATATTATAGGAACTACATAAGAGTTTGATTTGGAGATGCAAGAGACCCCTCCGCTGCAACAGAAATAATAATCCTTTTAGCGAATTTTTGATTTTTATGGAGCAACAATTAAGGAAGTTACATTTCCTTTAATAATTCAAAATACATTTTGACCGTAATTTTTGAAATCGTTTCGCAACATAATTTCATCTCGTTTTTGACATTTCCATTTCTTTACTATGGCCCTCCTTCGGTAGGAAATTATTAGGATTCGTGTCACACAAAGCGTAACGGAATAGCGTATAACGGAAAGCGTAACGAAAAATCGGAAAAGCTGAAAATTATTTTTGTGAATTATTTTTACTTTATATATCTCAAAAAAAGCATCACATAACGTTACGTTATGACAAAACACATCAATAATAACAGAAGTGATATTTTTTTGAGCTAATTTTTGGAGGAAATGAAACTATTGCAACAGCTCCGAAAATGTTGAAATAAAAATTTTCGAAATTTCTCATAATTGAAATCCGTTTTTGAGACATTCTGAAAGGAATCCTAGAGTTTAACGCTTTTTCATGTGTATATATTTTTGTATAACTCTCCTCAGGATTGAGGTAAAAATTCTGTCCTTGCATCAAAAAATCAAACTTTACAAACGAATGGATTTGCTTGTTGACCAGAATTTTTTGAGCACATTAAATTGGTCAGATTTCAAAGGATGTGTTTAAAAAATCACTAAAAATTATAAAAACGGCTACAAATTATTAAATTTATATTTTTCTAAGTAGAATTAGACTCAAAAAAAGTATCAACGATGAACTAGAACATTGACTTATTTAAGCAAAACTTTATGCTGAAAAATATACATAAAATTCATTATTATTTACCAAAAAATAGACAAAACTACAAGAAAGACTGAAAATTCAAAATCCTTTTTGAATTGCAGAATATTATTTAGAATTTTCGCCATAACATTGGTACCCAGTTAACAATATGTTTTTACTCAAAGTGCTCAAATTTTCAAAAAAATTTAGCATAATCCAGTAACACAATTAACAAAAATTCGCTCACACGATCATGCAGTATGCTTGGAACTTTTTTGTAATAATTTACAACTTATTTGTTTCCCTTTTCCTCCCTCTCTTTCTCCGTATAATTACTATTTTGTTTTTCAAAACAATTGGTTGTTGGGGGAATAAAACAAAAAAAACATCCAACATCAAAACGTCTGTCCAATTGGATGGGCGGTTTAGCTTTCTCTAATGTGCGTAACGTTGACGTAAAGAATTAGTTAAAAAAAGCGTATGAGTCCGTTAACTCGTAAATAGACAATTTATTTACAGTTTACAATGGACAATATCCGAGACAAGAATAAGTCGACGTCTTCAATATGCAGTTCTTCGACCCAATTCATACAAACACGACTGCGCTGATGTCAGCGGATTACGAGAAATAGCGTAAAGTTGAAATGAAGGTAAATTCCCCCATTCGCACCCTGGAAAGGAGTAAGGAGAATTGTTGACCGCCCTGTAACTTACGTCACGAAAACTGGTACCCAATGAACAATGGAATTAATTACAAGGGACGACTTGGAGGAAATTGCTGGGCGATGATTGGGTTCGCCAAAAGCGGACAATTCCTGAAGCGTTTACGCCCCTCGACGAGTGAATAAAACTGTTTGATTAGCATCAGCTCGGGGTCTTTTGTTTCTGAAATTGTGTAACCGTCCAGAGGCGGAATTTAGTCCGTTGAGGGAGCAATGGAAGACTGACCGGTCGCAGGTCTCCGCTCTTCGGCGCCTGCACACCTATGACGCCAAGAAGAATCGGCAGCCGAAGATCAGCGAGTCTCACTAGCCAAGAGACTACTTCGTAAATTGTTTTACGTATTTAAACAAATTCATTATTTTTTAACTAAGAGAAAAATTTGTTTGGCTTGGCTTTATCAATTATTAGGTATGGTATTATTTTATGGGGCGGGGCGTGTTGTAGTTACGTGAAAAATGTACCAATTGTTCAAAATCGTTTGCTCAAAGTTATTTTAAATAAATACAATAGGTTTTCCACTTTGCAGCTTCACAGGTTAATCAATGTACCAACTATTTCATCAACTTTTTATTTTTCAATCTTGTTTTCAGGTATTTAGGAGAGGTATCAAACCGGAACATACCTCAATATTGTTAACTTCTAGGAATTTTAAAATGAGTGGTATTCTGTTTCCGAAAACCCGAACAGAGTTTTTTTTAGAATAAATGCCTATGTGTCGGCTTTGAGATTCTTCGTTTTACATAACATTAATCCTTTCAGTTTCAATAATTGTATCCAATCTTTTAAAAAAGCTTTAAAGTGCGCCATTAATTTTTAGTAAATTAGAAATTGTGTTTCGTTTTTATTCTTTCACTCTATTCTGCGATTTTGTGATTTCAATAAATTCTTAGCTTTATCAAATACCTATATATTATTTTTGTAACTTCTTGTAGTTCATTTATCCGTTTTTTTCTTTATCTTCATCTGTTTTTCAACTTCACATTTTGCTTTAAATTCGCTTATTGTTGGGCTCAGCAACTCCACAAGAGCACAAGTTCTTTTGAACTTAGTCTTCTTGTGGGCAAAGTTTATATTTATTTGTTTTTAAATCATTTATTTATTCATAGAAAGATACATATTAATTTTTGTAGTGTAAATATTTTTGAATTTGCCAAATGAAATGAAATGAAAGGAAATGAAGAGATGCAAATGCTGAAGAGGGTTCAGGATCTACAGAGAGCCTATTCAGCCAACGATACGCAAATATACCCGCTTTGCATCTACTGCCCAAAATGGTTTCTCCGACACCCACTCAAAGAATGAAAAATGGAAGAAAAAAAATATATATACTATTGAAATTTGATAAACATTTAAAATCAAAATAAAACAGGGGATGATAATACAAGGGATCTAAGTTGGGATACAGAACTATTGAAAAAGTCAAAATCGGAATGAAGGTGGAGAAGTAAATTGGCTGAACGGCGGATACGGTTTAAGGGGGAATTTATTAAATTTTATTTAATTTATTAATGCCATTTATTAAAAAATAGATAGTTAGATGCTGAGAAGGGGACGTGAAACAAGGTGGGATGGTGACTGGTAAGACGAGGAGTGGAAAGCTGGAACTTGGCAAGTAGAGATGGGCAATTGATTTCATTATTGAGCAGCTCATGCAGGAACACCAAATCAGCAAGAATTCTTCTTTTGTCCAGTGGTTGGGCTCTGCAGGTTTCCATCAGGGAAGAATAACTGATCTCGTCGGACGGAATTCCCAACTTAAATCCGACGTACCTCAGGAATTTATTCTGTACTCTCTCGAGGGCATGCCGGTGGACTGTATAAAAAGTGCTCCTCACGATAAGTATTCAAGTTTTGGGAGGACCAACGCCTTATAAATACGGTGACCATACGTCCCGATTTTATCGGGACAGTCCCGATTTTAAAGCCTGTGTCCCGGGGTCCCGAATTGGGAAAGAAATGTCCCGATTTTCACCAATTAAGATTTTTTCAAACCAAATCATTATGCAAAGTTATTAGCTTTATTTTAAAATGAATGATTAGTACCGTGGAATTTCTTTACACCGCACACAACATAGCTATTATCATAGTCACAGGAGCAGTCTGGAGACCCAACTGTGTTGGACCCCTCGACCTCAGCGAAGGTTTCTGCCACAGAGGCAGCAAATGAATATTTGATTCTTTACAAAAACTTGGTTGACAGAAAAGAGTCTTTATTTCTACCAATGAAAGTAGAGGAACTTCAAAGAAACAGTGTTGCTGCAGGAAATGCATGCGATTGACAAGAGGTGAAAAATACAGTTGGAACTTTTTATGACCACTGCATTACTTATTTTGATCTTTGGAAATCAAACGTTGACAGCTTAAGTCAACTGTCTTGGATAGACTTAAAGAAGCAGCTGAAGTGGGAAGAACTAGAGGAAAGTTGGGATTTGTTTCAAGATAGGCCACCTCTCTCGCTTGATGATTTGTTCAATGAGCTTAGTGTGCTGAACACATAGCTTCCTGATGTCGTCCTGGCTGAATGGAAATCACAAAAACTATCAACTGAGCAACGGTGGCTGACTTTATTTCAGGACTTCCAGAAAAACGAAATAAGCGTTCCTAATCTCAAAACTCTGGTAGAATTTTCTCTTTCTTTACCAGGAACAAATGCTTCAGTCGAGCGAGCTTTCTCATTGATAAACAACTTTTGGACCGCAGAAAAATCTTCAATGGCACTAGGCTGTTCAATGACACACGAACAGTTCTTTGTCGTGTGTTGAAATGTACGACAAAATAAGAAAAGACGACTCCTTGCTGAGAGCACTTTCCTCAACGCAGAAGTACGACTGGAGTAAAAAGAGTACCCCTGGCCCTCTAGTGAAAAAATATAACAAGAACAATGATGTGAACAGACTGCTCTGTTAATTTTTATTTTTTCATGTTTTGGAGAATTAATGTTTGTTTATTTGACTATAAAAACTTACCTGTTGTTCGTGAAGTTCAGTTTGTCCGTGCAAATGGTACATATTCTTTCTGTGTATGTAATAAACTTCTTGAAATTATTTTGTCATGTAATTCTTAGTGCCACATTCTTTAATGAATATTACATATTTTTAGTTTGATACGAAGCTCTTAATAAACCAATGTTTGAATGGATGAAATAGGCTTAAAAACAAACTTTTAAAGGGTAAAAAATTCAAACTTTTACGGGGGTGGACCCCCGGACCCTCCTCCCCATGGAGGGTATTCTACCCCTCAGACCCCCTTGATAGTTCTATCCGTCCCGATTTTGCTTAAGATAAATATGGTCACCGTACTTATAAAGCACAACTATCGGCTTAACATCTGTGAATTCGCGGGTGTGACGCTTCAGAAAGCCTAACGCTTGCATGGCATGGCTTGCCACTGTGCCAATATGCCTGGAGAATGAGAGTCGGTCATATTTATATTTATTCAAATGTCTGAATATTTATAATAATAAATACGTGTTGACCGATTTAAAGTTGTCATCATGCTTGGCTAATCATTCTACTTGTCATTTGTCGTTATTCCTAAATATAGCGAGGGAGCAGGGAAAATACGGAAATAGGGGAATACGAAAAATACTCTCTGGTTATGGTCAAGCGTCTCACAAGCCTGACGGTGCGTATTGAGACGAAAAGGGGAACTTTTCAATCTCGTTAACACTAAGGGATTAGTGTTAACGAGCCCTTCATGTACCTACACTCTTGTATGTCTAGGTTTTGACAATTGTTTAATACATAAACGAATCTTACACTTTCAGAGTCAACATGATTGTATTTCAAATAGAACGGTAATATGTTATATACAGGGGGGCCCCCCCCCCCCCCCCCCCAAGCGCAACGACTCGAGCCCCCCCCCCCCCCCCCCCAACTAAAATAGGTATTTATTAAATAGGTAGGTCATGTAAATGATACACTGATGTGATAAAGAATTGAAAACAGCTGACGCTAGCAAATTGTTAGTATAAATCTTATTACTTGTTCATAAAAAAAATTTAAAAAATACTCATTTTTCTAACCCCCCCCCCAAAAATTTTAACGACGCAGTTTGCGTCGTGACCCCCCCCCTGTGGGCACCCCTGTTGCATACATGCCAATATGCACTATAGATGTGGAAATTCATGTATGCGCATCAGGGTGCCCGCTATTTTGAGAAAGGTGGAATTTTGATGACCTTATTCGAGTTCAGCGACTCCAAAAACTTAAGTATAAGACAATAAGTAAGTAGTTACTTAAATTACTTAAAGTAACTATATTTCACAATTTTACACAGAAGTTTGTAAAAGTTACATTCAAAAGTCTGAGATTGAAAAAAAAAAAAAAAAAAGTATTTCAAAAACCAAAATTGAGCTACCGGCGTAGGTTTTTGTTATGCAAAAAATCTGAAAAAAGTCAGGGGGCATTTTTTTGACATTTTAAACCAAATTTCGAGTGGAGGTCATCAAAATTCCACCTTTATCGAAATAGCGGGCACCCTAATGCGCATGCGTTAACCCGACCATCAATCCAACGGTATTCACCATCTAAGGTGCTAGAAGAGCTAAACAGACACAATCCCCGGCCATATCATCACGAACGATCGATTAGTGTCAAAGCATCGTCTGTAACAACCATTTTCAAGTTTGGCTATGCAGAATGGTTACTACAACCAGTCGCAACGAAAGTCGTGGAATACTATCCCGAGATTTGTGCCCAAGTACCAGAGATGGGCGTAATCGTGAGGTTTTAGAATTGTGATTACAATTCAATGTACAATTCAATGTTCCATATAAAAAATCCTGTTACCGCAGATTTTTCCCTGTAATTAAAGTCATAATCATGATTTTTCCTGTGGTCACAGCCGTAATCTTAGTTTTTCATATGAATACAATTGTAATCTCATAACAGTTGTAACCATAGGAAAAACTAAGATTACGGCAATAATCACAGGAAAAACTTCAACTTCAACATGAACTAAATCAGACTGACCGTATTTCAAGAAAATCGATCGTTCGGAGAATTAACTTTTGCCTGTGACATCCAAGTTTGCACCAATTCAGGCCTTAGCCCTAGAAATAAAGTGGTATTTAAAGAGAATCTTCTCGAGCAAGATATAGACACGCCAAAATATTGACAGCAGGAAACATGTTGGTTACTCAGGTACAGGGGTCGGAACCTTGTCTGGTTCGGATAAAACGTCAACCCACAGAGGGGGCTGATGCTGGACTCGGAGGTCCACAAGGGCTGGGCAGTCCTCCAGAAAGTAGCGGATGGACAGATCACCCCCACACCTCCCAACGCAACATCTCGAGCTTCTGCACTAAGCAGATGTCTGTGAGTAAGACGGGTATGGCCAGTGGCGACCCGGTGACCACTATTCGATCCCTCCTTCGAATTCGGGTTACGAAAGGGCACACCCGGCACAGGTACTGCAGGACACCACAGCAATCCTATTCGTATTCGACGATAAGATTATGCCCAACACTCGTCTACATCAACTTACCCGAAAACTCGGCGCAGTGCGTCTCGTAGAAGGTTTTGCCCCTTTATAGCTCCAAGACCTCCAAACGGACACTGAAAGTGGCACGATTCTAGGGGGAGCCATGTTGCCATCCTTGACTAAAAAGGAGCGCCATAATAGGCTCGACTGGCAACTCGGAGGGGGAAAAATGAGGGGTACAGTAATGACCACTGTTTAGCCCTCAAAGTGGTTGAAATAACCCCCCAAAAAAAAATATTACAACTAAGACTAGATGTAACATAGGGGAATAACCATATACATGCTATTATATACAATCAGCAAAGTGAAATAAAACTATGACTAGATGTATATAAATATATCACAGATCGGATATCACAGTTCGTAGTAGAGCTCAGCGGCTCTCAGGTACAACAGGGATCGGACCTTGTCTGGTCCGGATAAAACGTCAACCCACAGAGGTGGCTGATGCTGGACTCGGAGGTCCACAAGAGCTGGGCAGTCCTCCAGAAAGTGGCGGATGGACAGATCACCCCCACACTTCCCACACACAACATCTCGAGCTTCTGCACTGAGCAGGTGTCTGTGAGTAAGACGGGTATGGCCAGTGGCGACCCGGTTGACCACTATTCGATCCCTCCTTGGAAGTAGGGTTACGATAGGGCTCACCGGGCTCAAGTCCTGAAGGACACCACGCAGACCAATGACCTCACCCTGCCATTGCTCATGCCAGATGGAATTGGCCTTATGTTGCATGTAGGAGATTTGATCCTCAATGATAGGCAACATATCAATGGAGTTATCACCAATGACTCTCCTTGCAAGGACATCTGCACACACATTGCCATGAATACCCACATGGCTCGGTACCCATATAAAAGTTATGGTTGAGCCCAATGTCGTGGCTTGGTGTAGCGATACACGTAGGCTTTGTATTAGGGGATCATCAGAATATGAGTCCCTAATCGCCTCAATGGTACTTAGTGAATCGCTGCAAATCACATAATTCCCAAATCCCAATAATTGGCAGTGTCGAATAGTGTCACTGCCCACAGCTTTGCTATGAACACAGACGCAACTGGTGGTAGGCGTCAAGTGACTTGGAAGTTGGGGCTGCATAGAGCAAGGACAACACTGTCAGGTTTCTTTGGGCCATCTGTGAATAAGAGTGTGTCCAGCATATTGCTGGATTGCCTCAGTGTTGCGACATCAGGATGTGTGTGGGTGTATTGCCCTTGACCCCGATCCTCATGCGAAGGTCAACACGCAACCCAGAAAAGGTCCAGGGAGTGGCAGGGGGCACCTCATATGGAACCAGAGTGTATCTCTCTATGCTATCCCACCTAGTGAGCTCCTGAACTGTTCCTCCCAAGGTTCATCAAGGAAATAAGGATCAAGGAAAATAACCCACAGTTGAAGACGTTTGATTACATTAACGGCATAGCTCAACCCGTTGGAGCGTTGCAACTATAGGGAAATTTCCCTTTAAGGGCCCGTTATAGCTCCGGGAAACGTCGAAACTACCCCAGCGCTACCGCTGTTACGATTGTGCGGAAATGTGAGAAACCTCTCAACCCGATAACCCACATTCTATCTCGGTGGAGGCGACCAAGCCTGAGCTATCGTAATTAGGATCACAATAGCACAGTCCTACAGGTCTGACGTAGTAGGTTTTAGCTGGGAGTCGCTCGCAACCTACGTAGTGAAGCTGTATTTAGAATTGATTGAAATACGAGTAGGTATGCAAGAAAAACTTCAATTTGTACAAACTTCAGGTCCTTTGTAGAGCTTATTACTGAATGAATACTCAATATTCCTTCTGTCTCCGAAAAAATAGATATCAGCACAGTTTCCCTTTATCGTTAAAAAAAAATACTTGATTCTTTATAATTAGAAATCCTTGCTTTATTTTCTTATTTTATTTTTTATCAGTTTTTCGTTCGCTTATAAATTTTTCTGTACCTTTATATTATTTATAATATAACATTTCTCTTGTAATTGGGCTTCAGCCCGTATGTTTCATAAATAAATAAATACATAAATGAAAGTTCCTCGTAAACATTTTCGTTTATCATCTTCAATAATGAACCTTTGTAATTGACCAAGAAACAATTTTTGTTCGAAAACGCGCCTCTATTTTTGCGAACGAAACTTCTCTCAGCTCCTGCACTAGCAGCGAGGCTGCATTTAGAACTGATAGATATTGGTAGGTATGCAAAGCTAACGGATAACGAGTTTTATTTTTAAAAAACCCCTCTTGTTTAGAGTCGTTTACGTTTTTCGACTCTGAATATGATCTAATTAATTAACACATAGGTTATTGCAGGGCTTATTAGAATAATAAATGTGTAAATACATTTGAAAAGTAAAGAAATAAATGCATTATTAATTTAAAATAAATTGGTATATACATTGGAATAAATATATACATAAAAAACGGTATAGATGTAGACATATAATTGATATATTGGAATAAACACTAGCATAAATAGATAATTGAGTACCTACAAAGAATGTAAAAACATTGAGTATATATGTTACCGTTAAAATGTGAAATCAGTTAGTATATAAAATAACTAGTCAGTATATAGAATAACTACGGAGACCAGTTAAAGTGTGAAATTTCTCGAATTAGACACTTCAACTAGTTATTATATAAAATAACGGGAGGCCAGCCGTGAAAGAGTATAATAATATTATTGGATTCAAGTATGAATGGGATTTCGTTGAGAAGTCAGTTGAGGAGTCAGAGGTTGTGGGTCATTCAGTTCAAAAGGGATCTTCCCCTATCTGTTCCTCCAATTCAATTCTGAGTTATCCTCAGTCTTGTTTGTGACCTTAACATTGTAATACTTCGTCCCTTGACATCAAAACGTGCGGAAGAGGTGGCTCATCACCATTCCCCTGAATAATATCATTCTATTAGTGAATCATCAAGAAAAGCAGTCGATTCTTCACTTTAACGATTGGTGTTTCGTTACTTTACATAATACCTAGTTATTTCATATATTCCCTAGGGAAAGCATATTGAAAACTTTGAATTATACACACTACCTACAACCGCTCGTTATTCTATATACTAACTAGTTATTTTATACATTAACTGATATACACACACTTTAACGGTAACATATACACATTAGATTTGCTCAGCTTCCACTCCTCGCTTTTTGGAATCTTCATTCAGCCTGAAATACAGTAGAAAATGTCCACGAACATTGTTATTATGTTATTGATGTGGAAAAGAGTCATATTAAGAAGATCCACAAGTATGACAATAGACAAGTGGATACCTAATATAAGATTAAGAGTAATTTAACTACTGAATTGTTGAAAACTAACTTTTATCTTTCTCGGCGAGTTTTTTTCAACAACTTCGCGTATGTAGGGAGGGTCACGTATAGGGTTGCCAGATCTACTTTGATTTAGAGTATCCTTCTTTATTTTCGTTCAAAATACTGTATACTTTATAACAACTTTAAAGTAGACCAAAATACTTTATATTTGAAACGAAAAAGAAAAGTTCAGCCCCCGCACCTACTTACTAGTCAAGGACAAAGTCTAATTTACTTTTTTGTCAAGTATAAAAATTTCTTTCAAATTGTCAATTTTCAAAGTTTTTCTGAATTTTCAATTTTCACAGCTCTTTTCCGAATTTTTAATATTTTATAGGTACAGCGTTTCAGAGAATGAATGTAACTTTTCGAGTTCCTAAAAAGTTCCTAACGTCCTTAAGCCTTACGTGCCCAATAGATGCACGAGATATTTTTTTTAGTGAGAACGAGATTGAAAATGATGTTCCTAATTACATCTATGTATGTAACACAACCTTACTGAAATATGGACTCGTTAAGATTGAAATGTCTGGTAATGTTTTCTTCGGAATAAACATTTTGTGACCTACGTATAGTAAAAATATTACTATCCATGGTTCTTTTTTAATTCCTCAAACCGAACTTTCTCTTTTTCAGTAATCTGACGCATTCAAGCCCTTGTGTGATAATGCTGAATGAAAAATACCTCAGTGTGTAAGTCGAGAACGTTAACTTTAATGTATACTTTAACTTTCATTGAAATACATTACTTTTCCTTGGTTGCAGCCAGGATATTCTTTATATGATCCGAAAAAATAGCTCGTAATTAGCTCGAAATTCTAGAGGAAGAACAAAAATTTTTCGACCATTTTTAGGAAAGTTGGCCGCTTACTTAATTAATCTAGCGCCATCAATATTGAAAATTGATTTTCCGGAAGAGGAAAGCAGCTCGAAAATCATACTCAACGGGGATCGACAACTCAAAAAGAGCTCGAAATTCGGGTATATTTTTTGTCATTCCGTCATATTGGTTCCGCTAACTTAACACTTTCAATGCGAGTCTGAAATGGGTGAACACGCCTCACACGGGTGTTTCATCTCAAAATAATGTGGGGTTTTCAGGGTAGTGTCATATGACACCATCCGTGTGGAGGATGGAATGTGAGGTATGCTAACCCGCAATACCTACAATAATTAGTATTTTTTCTCGTGCTATTCTTGAGGATTTAGCGAAATTTTGAAGCCTCAAAATGATTGTTACAACTGCTAGGCGTAGATGTGTGGTGTAGGTATGTTTTTTACCCACTGTGGTGCAATTCAGGTCTAGGACCTCTTCCAATAAATATTTTCCCCCCAGAACCGAAAATCCGGTGATTGTAGCAAAATGGAAAAAAACACGACTAAGATTTTTCAGAAGCTTTATTGAAAAATTACGAATGAACTCGTAAACCTGCAGTCTACACTGAAAAAGAAATGGAAAACTGGAAATTGCATGGAAAGGAACAAGGTCGGAACAGGGCCTACATGATGGAATCTCAAAACAGTGATTTGAACGCTCACACCCCCAAATTACCGTTGCACCAGTATATCTGAATATCAAGTAAACAGTACATCAGTTTTCAAAAGAAAACTACTTAAATAACAAAGAAGAACTCACAAGAAAAGCAGAATTCGCAGAGAAACCACCCTTATCACTTTTATCAGCGCCCTGACTGACTGAAGGTCAGTATCAGAAAACGGCGAACTCTGGTGGGTAGATAGGTTCCTACTGAGTAAATTGGGCTGCCGAACGGCCTTCTAAACCTTTCCTATCCAACACACGTGGCTTTCGAAAGAGGCACTATCGTTTTATAGGCTCTGTGTCATATGACACTGCCCGTGTGAGAGAAGTGCAGACTTGTGTCATCTGACACGTCCCGCGTTGAAAGTGTACAGTGACCTAAAATCTGGCAACCCTAGTCACGTACATATCCATGCTTCCCTCTAGGGTCCACAAGGTCCGGCAATATGCAGTCCTAATAATACATTTCAAGTTACCGTTTACCTTTTACCGATTCTTAAAAGCGCCGCCAAAGCTACAAATCTCTTATCGTGATTCTTATTTTGTTCCATTACGAATTCAGTAAGGGCTCTAGTTCGAACTCCTTCCGAGGTATCAAATATTTTTGGGTAAGACCACAATATTTCGTGATTGATTGAATCAAATGGGCGACAAAGATAAATCTGTGTAAACTTGGTGGTTCACATCTTTATTCAAGTTTAGGCAGACAGCGGTCGTTGGTGTAAAAATGTGGTCAGCGCAGGACCCGTCTTTTCAGGAACCCCCTCTGCTCCTCTGGAAATGTTTTATCAGCCTCTGCCCAAGTATTTATTCGGCTCGACAGTACAGCTGTAAAAACTTTCTCTGTTGTGCAGATCAAAGCCAGCCTTCGATAGCTGGGCCCATTTTATTGCCGTTCTCGTATAAATGGAAAAGTTTCATTAAACCCCCTTCCTAGGAATCTCCTCTTTTTCAAGAATAGTATTGACAAAACAACTAGATTGAAGAATCTGGTAAAATTTTAAAAATTTCGTTTGGTATAATGTCAAACCCACCTGATTTATTGGACTTCGGTTTATTATTAGCGCATTTCAGTTCTTCCTCCATGAAATTTTTGTATAGCTACGGAACCACAACAACTCTCACTCTGAGGCGTTGATAGCCAGAGTGGACGATTCCACATTTCTCCAAAAATGAGCTCATGCAATTGGTCGGTGCTCTCTTTCTATCGAATAATTATTGGAACTTTAGTAGTTCCTAAATGTACTAAGAGATAGCGTTACTTTTCAGTTGGCCACCTCTAGATTAGCCGTTAATTTCGAAAGTAGAGTTGACCATGTTGTCGCTTGGTCCACTCAGGCACCTTATACAGGGTGCGGCAGAGAGGACGGATGGTTTTAAAAAACTCATAAAATAGTTAATTTTTACTCAAAAACAAATTTATTTATGCGATAGGGTTCGCAAGGAAATAGCATTTGAGACAGTCAAGTGTGAAAAATCACATCAGGCATGTGGTGGCCGAAATTGTTGATGCAGTGCTGGAGGCGTTCTTGGAAGTATGCTGTTACTGTGAACTCAGAGCACTACGTCAAAATGATCACCAATTTCTTTTTCCCTCAATTAGGAAGGCGACGTGTACCAACCCGACGTGTGTGGTTCGAGCAGGATGGGACGACCGTTCATACAGCCAGAGCATCAATGGACGTTATTCACCCTCTCTTCCCTGGTCGCCTTATTTCCAGGTTTGGCGATATTCATTGGCCTCCTCGGTCCCTAGATTTATCCATATGCGATTTTTTCTTACGGGGACACCCAAGGCTAGAGTATACGAGAACAAGCCCCGAACTCTGGACGAATTGAAGGAGGCAATTCGCGTGGACGACGCCAAGTTGAGAGAGCTATGTTGGAGAGAGTCTATGCAAACTTCCAAGAACGCCTCCTGCACTGCATCAACGATTTCGGCCACCACATGCCTGATGGGATTTTTCACACTTTGTCTCAAATGCTATTTCCTTGCAAACCTTATCGCATAAATAAATTTGTTTTTGAGTAAAAATTAACTATTTTATGAGTTTTTTAAAACCATCCGTCCTCTCTGCGGTACCCTGTACAACATTTCAAGATGCAGCGTTGCCTTGGAGTTGGTTTGCCTACAGTAAAAAATTTACTACCTTCTCAAACGTGTTTTGTTTTTAATTAAGCGAAATTTCAAAGAAAATGAAGCTGCTATAAAAGTTGTCCATAATTTTTTTACGAAAGATATGATTTTTTAACGTTTTTAAATTATTTTTTAAATAGAAATTATTTGCCATAAAAACTCACGTTTCTCCACTTTATGACAACTTTTTTAAACTTTTGACCACATATTCGGATTCATAGTTAAATTTCCTATACGTCAAGTGCACATCCAAAACGAACTCCTAAGGATTGCAACTGCAGTTCAAACATTGAAAATTGAAAATATTTGTAAACTGCATTTCTAATATCATAATATCGTCTTTGTTCATCGTTTTGTCTCTTTATTTACTGCTACTTTCATTTCAGTTTTGGTGATTTTAAAGAAGACTAAATTCTGTTTGCGATTTATTTACGTTTCCACCTACTACACTTAGGGACGTTGCGATACTTCCGATTTATCGTGGTATCGCTACTTCTCTTCCGATACCACCGATATTTGTATCGATACTTTGGATATTATCGTGGTATCGATACTTTCTCCCGATATTATCGGAAGTAACGATACTTGGTGACCAATACTTACCACCGATATTTCCCTTGATTTTTTTTTCTTTTTTCAATCTGATTTTCCCACCACAAATCCAGGAGACGACCAGGCTGCCCCAGGCCCTGAGAGGAGTTCAGAGTGAAGGTATCAAATGAAAAGTATGATATCAGATTGGTAGCGATAAGTATCGGATCTCCCTAGTGATAAGATAAAAGGGAAGAAGCAGTAAGTACGAAAATTCGAGAGACGGCTCGGTAAGCGGGTTCGTACGCGCGCGCGGATGAAATCAGTTGCTGGGCGTCGCCATGGCACGCGCCCCTCAAATACACTCGTCTTCCTGGAAGCACATTTTTCGCTCCCAATTCTCACATGCGGCCACTAATTTTCAGAATAAAAATTGCATGCCTATGCCAGCATGCACTTGAATTTTTTCCAAACACGGGATATTAGCGATTTGTTGAATTAAAAAAAAATTAAATTAGCAATTAAAATTATAAGTCAAAATTTCAACAACAAAATTTTTTATTGGAAACTTTGTTATGTTCGCTCGATAGCCTAGGGTGAGGCAAACTCAAATATATGTTTAGATTTGAAAATTGATTGACTGGTGTGGAGATAATCAAGATTATCTATTTGGATCTTCCCTCTCTCTCACACAACTGTCGTCCCCTTTAGCCTTAACTTCATTCCCCACAGTCCTAATGTAGTAGTACTCGTATATTACGTTATATTTATATTTACGTTATATTACGATATATTATAACGTATTATTCTGTGATTCCTAAGTGGTGAGTGCAGTACCTAGTGCATATTTGCAAAAACTGCTTTTCCTGGGCAGCATCCCAGAGAACGAGTGTTTTTGAAGTGGGGTTTTTTTTTTTTTTTTTTTTTTTTTTTTTTTAATGTAATTTTTTTAATTTTTTCTAACGTACAGTTGTTACAGTGTACATATATTTTCTGCGTTTTTATGTACTTACATTGGAGGATTACTAATATAATAAACTAGAGGCCTGTTAGGGCTTGGAAAGCCTTAATCTAGAACACGATCAAGATAAGCACAGAGACGAACGGCGACACGGGGCCGTCTAACACTGAAATCGGTCCGCGAAGTTCTTCACAATTCAAAGATCGTTCAGAAATAAAAAACTCTCCTAGATGTTAATATAACTACACTACGTTTCTACTTACCGTGGCAACTGTTGTGACTGCCACAGCCTAATAAACGGAGAGTCTCCTTATCAAATTTCAACTTCCTACAGTGAACAGGAAAGAATTTAGCTCACTCAGCTGATCAGAAAAGACCCCATCACTACGTTTCTTACTTACCGACACCTGGGGCCGTGCTGATTCGGAATTATATATAAAGACCGTTCGGAATTATATATATAAAGTCCGCTAAGTTCTTCAGTTTCAATTTCTTCGTTCAGAAATAACTCTCCTAGATGTTAGTAACTACACTACGTTTCTTACTGACCGTGAATTGATGGCAACTGTTGTTACCGCCACAGCCTAATAAACAACTCTCGTTGATAAGGACCGCCTAGAACACGATCAAGGCGGGTATAGAGACGAACGGCGACACTTTTGCAACAAACTTGGGGCCGTGCTGATTCGAATGAGCCGTCTAACACTGAAATCGGACCGTGAAGTTCTTCACAATTTCAAAGACCGTTCGGAATTATATATAAAGATTATCATAAGATTTAAAATGTACGTGAATAATTATTGACAAATCTAAAGCATTCCCCCCACCTGTTTTTAACACGTAAAAAAGTATCGAAAGTATCGATACTTTTGAGCCGATATTGGAGAAGTATCGATACTTTTCTTTCGATAATATCGGGTATCGATACTGCTAGAAAAATATCGGATCGTATCGAGTATCGATACTTAGGTGGTATCGCAACGTCCCTAACTACACTTGCCACGAACTTAGGTACCCTCAAAGGGCCTAAATCCGTGCAATAAATTGAGTGAGGGGGCGGATGTGCTACGTTCAGGTAAGATTGATTTTCCGGTTCTTGGATAATCATCTTTCCCCAATCAAGGCAGCTCAATAATTCGAGGAGGGCGCGTTCGATCCGCGACTGATAGACGCAATCTCGTATATCTACACTTGTGCGCTTTCGTCTTTTAATTTTCAACTTGCGTCTCTCAACTTGCCTCATGGGGCATGCCTCTCACGCATGCTCGAGAGGCATGCAATTCCTGTCCACATTTGCGCGTCAGTTTTCTTTCAACCTCCTTTCGCGATGGAGTCAGTAGACGATGCATGTTTGCTACTTTCAATAAGTGCGGCATTCGTGGTGATTGAAAAAGCAAGAAAAAAAAGAAAACGCGGGGGAAGAAGCGATCCATGTGGATGAGTGACTATTTGAATGAAAACTCGGGACTACAAGATTTTGAAAGAAGTGAATGCAGATGATGTTTTGTTCAAAAACTTTACTCGACTGTCGAAGGATAACTTTCATTCATTGTTAAATCTGACTCGGAACAAAATTTAAAAAACGGATACACGTTTCCGTGAAGCTATACATCCAGAATTTAGGCTGGCAATCACGCTGAGGTTTTTGGCCAATGGTGATTCGATCCAGTCTCTTTTCTATCTATTCAAAGTGTCCAAACGGAGTATATCAGAAATGATACCCATAGTTTCGAAAGCCATAGTTGAAGCTCTACAGGATTACATGTGGTGACAGACATCATACAATATAATAACAAACTTGAAGACGGCACTTTTCCCCACGAAAACTCACGCGAAATGGACGGTTTGACGCAAAGAATTTCAACCCATGCAGTTCGGCGTGCGCTGCCCCTTTCGCTACGTTCAACACCCCCGTTCATCTCAGAAGAGGCATGCACCTTGGTCTTCATCACGTGCGTCTCACCTTGCGCCATGACGCATGCCTCATGACGCACGAAAGTTGAACAAGTGTAGACACACCTTTAGAATTGACGGGAACTGTCACACACTGTTCGTACATTTGTTTGGTGGCATCCATTATTTTTGTGTACTGAAATTCAGTAAAACGACCTCTGATTCACAGCGAGTATTTCATTTTGTCCTGATATCCTTGAATTTATCAATCTGAATCATATCACTACAAGGGCAACACACAAGGAAGTTGAGAATCCCTTTTATTAATTTTCTGGTAGGTAGGTACTCGTATTTTTGTAGGTGTCTACTGTTTTTTCGCATTCAAACATGAATTTCTCCATGATTGATAAGGAATCGCAAAGTAGACCATACCATTAGAATGTTGATTAAATTTGCAAGTTTTCCTGAAATTTGACAGCTTCCAGCTCGTTCTTTGGAAATTTCGTTGATGTACAGGCATTTTCAGAAACTTCATTTGTTTTCAATTTTCAATGTTTCAACTGCAATTGCGGCCTTTCGAGTTCGTTTTGGTTTATTATTTCCAATAATAAGCCTATGTGATCGTATAGCAAAAAATTTTTATAACCCCCCCCCCCCCCCCCCCCCCCCCCCCTCAAACTTTGTCACTTTACGTTTCAAGGTGCGTAGAATTCAAATTTGAAATGTCCGTCCGCCGTCCGGGCCATAAAAGCCCTAAAAATTGACTTAAAAAACCCGTTCTTTCGCACATAGACTCCATTTTTGGTCTAGTTGGTCCTAACGTTTAACCATCCCGATCGCTTTACTCGCATAGATGCAATGGGCCAAAACGTGTATTTTTCGAGGCTTTGAGTGTTAGACTGACGTGTTAAAACTCCAACCTGCTCAACCACAACTGCGCAAGCTAATATTTCACGGTTAGGATAACAATGGGCAGTAGGACTTCGCAACAGAACACTTTAGGACCAGATTATGCACGACCACAACTGCACGACCTAATAATTATTATTCTCATGTTAGGACAAAATTCACTCATCTCAAAATGCACAACTTTCAAATGAATGTTGATGGAAAAATATGAGTGATATGATAGTGTAAGCGTAATAGGGCGGTGAACCTCCGGTTGTGAGGTAACGAGACCTAGGGAGTACCTCCAGGGTGGCGTGGAAAACTTCCTACACTTGTATTGCTTTCGAATTTCAGGTTCCTTCGAGGCATGATTATATGTTTTTTTCTAGGTCATATTTGTGTGTTAATACTAATGCTTTGCTTACGCATATTTAACAACAAATCCTTTCGACTTTTCGTACGTACTTAGATAAAGATATTATTAAGGCAATGATTATTTGAATAGATAGGAGCTCAAATCGAGAAATATCAACATACTTATATAATTATAGAAATATAGGTTGTGGCAACTCGAAGTAGGACACGCCGAGGAGTGTGGACGGGCCTTATGACGTACGCAAGCCAACTAAAAGTATGATCATACTCAATTGAAAAAATAATAAACCTTTGTGAAATAATTTGCAGCGTTTTTTATATTCTGCGACATTTGTGGGGGGGGGGGGGGGGGGGGGGGGGGGATACGCCGAATTCGGTTGTTGGCTCAAGTGCATGGCCGTTTATCCTTCCCGAATTCGGAGAATCGAAAACGAAGGCAACCTCACCTCTAGGCATTCTCTTGGCATGAACTTGACAGGCCTTCACAAAACGAGAGCTTCTAAGGAAAGTGAAGAAAAACAAAAAACAATACCCGGAATTTACCTCTTTCAACTAGTATGGAGCCTACTTGTGGATCCATAGTTCATGGGATTTAATAATGACAAGTGGCCCAACCTCCTGGAAGGTTGATGATCCAGTACAAGGAAATTCTTTTGTGTGCATTATTAGGTTTGTTCGCAGTGACCATCAAACCTGTAAGAAATGGTTGGAAACGCGTTTGGGGCGTTCGCAGTGTCCATTTGAGGAAATCTATGACTGTATAGCATCCATAGTGGTCCGTTCGCAGTGACCACCAAACCAGTTTGAAACGTGTTGTGGATCAGTTAGACTGGTCAGAGAAATTTCTGCAAACCGATCTGACGGTTTGTCCCCCACCTCACCACTACTCGAAGTAGCCAATCAAATCATTCCACTGTGAGATGGATGGGTAGCGGAAGCTCAGCGAGCTGAGAGATGATAAGATAAGCCAGCCGAACGAGATGAGAAAGCTGTCGGACATCTGCATGACGTGCACTGTTCACTAAGTTCTACCTTTGCATTTACCCTCGTTTTACTTTTACGGTTATTTATTGAAAGTTTCCTACTAGTTGTGTGATATGGAAAATCTAATTGGTGACAACGACGTAGATTGGGAATCTTCGTCTGAATAACAACAAAATACAAAATCAAACAGTAAAATGTTATTACTCAATCTCAACTGAAGAGTTATTTGTAAAGCTATTAACATTAAAAAATTAAGAACGACGGTCGACTTCGAGGTCGAATAAATTCTTCCCGCGAGATTAACACCACATTCTCCCACAAAATCATCAGCTGGAGGCAAGAAAAGATTGAGCATGGATTTCTTATTCCTGTTGGAAGGTTTGTTCTTTGTTCCCAATGAATATTTTTCATTTTTCAACCTGTTTGTTGTCTTGCAGGCCATCTCTTTACGGTTCAGGTTCTTTATTCATACATGAAATGTTTACCTATTCAAAGGATGGCGCGAGCCCACCAGGCAGGTTACAGCTGTTGGAGGCTATGCGACAAACGGCAGTGCGGATTTGGTTACAAACGGTTTGAAATTAGTTGTTGGTCACGCATGCGCACTAAACCAATCACAAACCTGGTCGCCAACGGTTGGTAACCGTTTCCAACCGGCACTGCGAACAAAGCTATTGACTGACAATCAGTCCTCCTTACTTTCTCGGAATCAAAAGACGTGCTGCTCTGGCACACACCTGGCGCGTCCACACCGGGCGAGTCGAGACGAGCCGAACGCCCGAACCTACAGGAGGGTTTACACGCTCCAACTTATTGTACGTTTTGTCGGATACGATAAATCGTATACGATAAGTCGTTGCGTGTGAACAGCAAATCGTACGTCTTGTCGAATCGAAATGAGGTTGAAGGTTGGATTGATTTGACGGGAGAGGCACCAATTTCCAAGAACTTATATACAAGACAGCATGTGTAGACGAGGGTCAAGTAAGACGGTCCGATCTTCGATCAGTTTGCTTGTGCTTCTTCTGTGTTTCATGTGCTCTTCCCCCATTTGTGATGTCGGACTTGCGGCAGTGTAATCACGAGTTTCTCGTGGAATTTATTGAACTATACAAAACGTTTCCGTGTTTGTGGCAGGTAAAAAATAAAGAGTATAGCGACCGAAATAAAAAAAACCCTCGCATATGAAGAACTTGTTAAAATACACTGCCAAGGAAATGGCACATGGGCTTCCTCGTGACCTTCACAGTACGTCACCATTAAATTCCAGAAAACTAGAAACGGCCAGCAAATAAATCCCCGGCATGATGGGCACAATCACTGGTAGTACCGTACGATTCGTATGGCACCTCAAGGGACTCTACGGGGATCATCTCTGAAAATTTGAACAAAATCCGATAAAATTAACTAAGCTCTGACCGTAACAAAAACATCACTTTCGCGCATGCGCCTAGCGTACTCCTGCTGATGATCGCAAAGAATGCGATACGGGACCTCAAGAAACCTTGCCCGCATCATCCCTGAAAATCTGACCGAAATCCGTTCACAATTGTCTGAGTTATGACCGAAACAACTGTTATGACGGAACAAGTTATGACGGAACTGATAGGGGACCATGTAGAGCTATACCCGCACGATCCCTAAATATTTGAAGAAAATCGCATCAAAATTGTGGAAATTACGGCTGTTGCAAAGACCGTAACAAGAATATTTCGTTCACGCATGTGCAGAGCGTACCGCTAATGCAATTATGATGATTGTCTTATGGGACTTCAAGGGACCTTACCCACATCATCCCTGAAAATCTGACCGAAATCCGTTCAACATTGACCAAGTTATGACCGTCACAAGGAATTCACGTTAGCACCTGCGCAGAGACCGTTGATTTGATCATGATGAAGATGCTAGGGGACCATCTAGAGCTTAACCCGCACGATCCCTGAAAATTTGGTTAAAATCGGATCAAAATTGTGGAAGTTATGGCTGTTACAAGGAAATGTGGACGGACAGACAGACACGGAACCAAATTTGTTCAGGAGGCTCTGAAACGCAAAACGCGAGTGGAAATTTTGATTTTGGAGCAAAAAAGTTTTTTTTTTCATTTCGAAAGTGAAACCAGAGCTTCCGCTGCCTTGCAGTCTCGGAAGCAAAATATAAAGAAGTGGACGCAACGGCCAACAAGGAGACTGTCCCGAAAAAAATTAACTCTTTTTCTTACGTTTCTGATAGATCAAAATCAACGTGATAGTTGATCTATCTCTTTTGAATATAGTATGATTATTATTTGAACAGCATTCCATGACATTATGCTAACATGAATGTTTGCACATAAAATTATGTGTATTAGCACATATAGAGTGGCGACGAAAGGGTGGATAAGCCCTTTTTCCGGGCTTATTTTGCACTAAAACAAAAACAAAAAACCTACCCCCACTAAATCGACGACTCTCTATCGATCTAGCCTATTGCCCACTGCCCAAATGCGCAGTAACTTCGTTATTTCAAATGTGAACCCCAATTTTGGTTTATTATTTCCAATAATAAGCCTATGTGATCGTGTAGCAAAAAATTTTTATAACCCCCCCTCAAACTTTGTCACTTTACGTTTCAAGGTGCGTAGAATCCAAATTTGAAATGTCCGTCCGCCGTTCACCGTCCGCCGTCCGCCGTCCGGGCCATAAAAGGCCTAAGAATTGACTTAAAAAACCCGTTCTTTCGCACATAGACTCCATTTGGGGTCTAGTTGGTCCTAACGTTTAATCATCCCGATCGCTTTACTCGCATAGATGCTATGGGCCAAAAACGGGCAAAAAAGTGTCTTTTCCGACGCGCGCACGCCTGGCACGGTTGGCAGGGGGTCACGGTGGGTGGAGAGGGGGGTGAGCGGGGGGTGGAGTGAGAGGAGGCGCCGGCGCCGCGGCACCTTGTGGTGGGTACGGCGCCGGCGTTCCTTCGAGGCATGAATATGTTTTTTTCAAGGTCATATTTGTGTGTTAATACCAAAGCTTTTCCTACGCATATTTAATAACATATCCTCTCGACTTTTCGTACGTACTTAGATAATGATATTATTAAGGCAATAACTATTTGAATAGATAGGAGCTCAAATCAAGAAATATAAACATGCGTATATAATTATAGAAGTATAGGTTGTGGCAACTCGAAATAGGACACGCCGAGGAGTCTGGACGGGCCTTATGACGTACGCTAGCCAACTAAAACTACGATCATAGTCAATTGAAAAAATAATAAACCTTTGTGAAATAATTTGCAGCGTTTTTTATTGCATATTCGGATTCTACGCAAAATTTTATGAACATTAGCCACCTCGGCCGATTTTTTTACGCCACTTCCGAAATTGCCCAAAATTGGACATTGAAATGCCCAAAGAAGACATTTTCACTCAAGTCAAGTGTGGCACATGACAGTTAACTATTTTTTCACGCAAAATTCTATGGTGACATTAATTTTGAATTTCGAGCTCATTTTCACATTAAAAATTCTGAATTTGGATAATTTTTTTTCCCTCTCTCCTTCTAAAGGACCCAGTCAGAATTTTAAATGCGTAAATGAGCTAGAAATTCAAAATTAATGTAACCATTGAATTCTCCGTGAAAAAATAGTTGATGGCTTTTCTCATGCAGGTGTCTTCTTTCTGTATGTACGGTGTTATCAACTCCAACAACTGACTATAGACACTGAGGCGTCCATTCGAGAATAATTCCCAGCAATAAGGAAAAGGATTAGGATTAGGGATTAGGATTCCTAATTGCTAGTAATAAGGTTCGCCTTTCAATTCTTCTAGTAACGTTACGTGAGAATGGTGACCTCTTTTCAGAAGCCACTCCCTTGCCCATCTTGTTCTTCCTTTTGTTCGCTTTTCATCTCAGCCGCTGAATCCTTACAAGGGAAAAAATGGAAGAAAGCAACTGTGCTTCCTCCATTCTAAAACAAACTCGGAACTACCACTCGAATTCTGGATTGGAACTGAGCGAAAATCGAACGAAAAATTGGAGCGTGAAAACGCTTGACAAGACGTACGATTTATCTTCCGTTTTGCTTGACCGACAAGACGTACAATAAGTTGGAGCGTGTAAACCCGGCTTAAGAATGCCGTTTATATCACGCGAAATAATGCCATTCGCTAGTTGTAAAAATCGGTAATATTTGCATGAAACATTGTTCAAATTCAGATTGAACTACTCTTATGGAAGTATCCCTGTATAACCAATCCTACAACCATGCTGTTTAAAACGTAGGTAGTACTTGTTTAAAAAAAATTAAATTAAATTAAAAAAAAAAAAATGTAATCACAACTGATGAGTTTACTCTGTGAAATATTCCGTCCTCCGATTCTCTCGGTCGCACTCTTTAATGTATAAGTACTTCCTAATAATAAAGTATGTATAATTCAAACAAATTTTAAAATGTTAAGGACACAAAACGAAAGTTCAAATTCGTTGGCCAGCATGATCGGATTACATCTTCGGGTTGAAGTTTTCAAAAATGTAGTAAAATGCTTGCATACGAGTCTGCAACACATTGAAACATTTTCATGTGTGTTTTCTTATTATTTTCTTATCATTAGGGAAAAAACTGGATTCTAGAGCCACTCAGCTGATCTGTAATCGGTCAGTTGTGTTCAGAAGTCCCTCAAGGGGCTACATACCAAATCTCAGAATCGTGGGATCATTAAGGAAAAAACTGGATTCTAGAGCCACTCAGCTGATCTGAGATCGGTCAGTTGCGTTCAGAAGTCCCTCAAGGGGCTACATACCAAATCTCAGAATCGTGGGATCATTAGGGAAAAAACTGGATTCTAGAGCCACTCAGCTGATCTGGGATCGGTCAGTTGTGTTCAGAAGTCCCTCAAGGGGCTACATACCAAATCTCAGAATCGTGGGATCATTAGGGAAAAAAACTGGATCCTAGAGCCACTCAGCTGATCTGGGATCGGTCAGTTGTGTTCAGAAGTCCCTCAAGGGGCTACATACCAAATCTCAGAATCGTGGGATCATTAGGGAAAAAACTGGATTCTAGAGCCACTCAGCTGATCTGGGATCGGTCAGTTGTGTTCAGAAGTCCCTCAAGGGCCCACATACCAAATCTCAGAATCGTGGGATCAATAGGGAAAAAACTGGATTCTAGAGCCACTCAGCTGATCTTGGATCGGTCAGTTGTGTTCAGAAGTCCCTCAAGGGGCTACATACCAAATCTCAGAATCGTGGGATCATTAGGGGAAAAACTGGATTCTAGAGCCACTCAGCTGATCTGTAATCGGTCAGTTGTGTTCAGAAGTCCCTCAAGGGCCCACATACCAAATCTCAGAATCGTGGGATCATTAGGTAAAAACGTCATTTCTGATGGTCATAATCATCGTTGTGGCCACTTGGGACAATTTTCGTGAGCAATTTTCGTGAGCAATTATTTTCCGTGACGTTTTTTTAGTTTATGTGCCAAAGCAAAGACATGAAAATGTCAAAATTTCAAAATAGCCTGTTTTTTGCGATTTGTTGTGCGAAATAATTTTTTCAGCATACTAACATGTGGTATATTCGGAATCAGCGTAAAATTTCCTATAAGAATATGTATCAAGTTTTCAAAAATTTCAAAGTTGAAAAATCAGTCAAAAATCGAAATAATCGAAGATTGCTTCAAAAATTCGCTCATAGGGTCATGCTGCATGACTGGATTTTTTTTTATAGATATAGACGTTGCTCAAAACATGGGAATGTCTCCTGGTGTTGCGGATTTATCGGTGAGCCGGTTTGAATTTAAGAGCCTTTCCGACGATTCTCGCTTACAATCAAATCGTTTTTAATCTTAAGAAATGTTAAATTCATAAACAGTTTTTGTCAGTTAGGTGAAGGCTAGAATAGAACTGAGTTCACGCCATACCATTCTGTAAGGTGAACTAGTCATAATGCAATTTAGCGTCCCTAGTCTCTGCTACTCAACAAAACATTTCTATTTATTTCTTATTGATTTGAGAAACCTTTAATTAGGTTGATGAACCGATCAGACTTTTTCGCTTTTGATTAAGAGAAGAAACCCCTCACTTTTTTTCGATGGAAGAGTTTAATTTTCTTTAGAGCAAAGCAGGGTTACCTTCTGACAGTGTGCGCCGTGGCGAGAGCTCGTGAATCACCAAATCTCTTGGAGATAAGGAAAAACCGAAAAAAAGACGGCTGAAACTAATGAGTTTTCTTTTCCAAGAAAGTGTGTGGTGCTTTTATTTGTTTATTTGTTCTTTCTTCACAAACATCCGTTTTACTATTCCATGTATACAACGGTCCTTGAAGGAAACAACTACATACCTAGGAAACATCAATTACGCATAGGTATGCGGATATCATCGCAAGATGTCTGCTTTAAGGTTTATTGATTAGAATCATGAAATTTCCCGTTTCTTCACCGTTCAATGCTAAATAGGTACTCGTAATTAAACAATTTAGGTATTATATCGTAATTCTTCATTGTCAGATCTTCTCTCGTCCGTTTTGCTTCCGAGTCTATCTAAAGGTAGCGGAAGCATTGTTTTCACTTTCGGGGGAAAAAATTTTGTTGGTCTCCAAAATCAAAATTTCCACTCGCATTTTACGTTTTAGACCATTTTGCCATTTTGAACAACTTTGGTTCCATGTCTGTCTGTCTGTGAGTCAGTTTCATTGTTGCCATATCAATAGTTCACTCTGCGCATGCGCAAACGGAAATTCAATTTTGCTCCATTTTTCACGCCCTTGTCGTCCGAAATCACTCAAATTTGGGTGATAGTTGGGGGACGACAATTTCATCATCCCACATCAATTTCAACATAATTGTATCATCAATGACTACTGCGCATGCGCCAACATGAAATCCTCATACCAAGCTTATTTTCCACAGTTTTTATCCGGTCTAGATAAAATTGTCAGGGAATGTGCGGGCTACGGGGTAGACGGTTTCCTGTCAGTTTCATTGTTGTCAAATCAATAACTCACTCCGCGCATGCGCAAACATAAATTCCATTATGCTCCATTTTTAGCGAATTTTTGAAGAAAATTAAGCTATTGCTCTCGCCTCAAAATTTGTAGAATGTGAATTTTTGAAAAAATTTTATGCAGAAATCCGTTTCAGGCTATTCTGAATCATATTCTGAAGTTTAACGCATTTTTTAATGTATGTATGTATGTATGTATGTATGTATGTATGTGTCATTCCAGACGATAACTGTCCGTAGAATTGTGCTAGAAACTTCAAATTTTAAAATGTTAAGGACACAAAACGAAAGTTCAAGTTCGTTGGCCAGCATGATCGGATTACATCTTCGGGTTGAAATTTTCAAAAATGTAGTCAAAATTTTCAAAATAGCCTGTTTTTTGCGATTTGTTGTGCGAAATAATTTTTTCAGCATACTAACATGTGGTATATTCGGAATCAGCGTAAAATTTCCTATAAGAATATGTATCAAGTTTTCAAAAATTTCAAAGTTGAAAAATCAGTCAAAAATCGAAACAACTGCCTTCAATACTGACCACATTGGACATCGAAATCTATGAATATTTACCTACATTTGTCTTTAAATCTACAAGATTAGTTTAATAATAATAAAGTATGAGTACCTCCTAATTATTTTTAATAATTTGATTCCATGTTTGTCCATCAAAATCATAAACTAAAATTTCTCTACACGATCAATAGCGACTGAAATGTCGAAGATTTCTTCAAAAATTCGCTCATGGGGTCATGCTGCATGACTGGACTTTTTTTTTCACACCCTAGTCGTCCGATCTCGCTCAAATTTGGATGATAGTTGGGAGATGACGATTTGATCATCCCATATCAATTTCAACATGATTGTATCATCAATAGCTACTGCGCATGCGCCAATGTGAAATCCTTGTAACGACCTTAATTTCCACTGTTTTCATCCGATTTCGATGAAATTGTCAGAGAATGCGCGGGTGGTTATTGTAGATGGTCCCCTATCAGTTGCATTGTTGCCAAATCAATATTTCATTCTGCACATGCGCAAACGCGAATTCTATTATGCTCTATTTTTGCACACCCTAGTCGTTCGATTTCACCTAAATTTGGGTGAATGTTGGAAGAAGATGACTTATTACCTCATATCAATTTTAACAAGATTGTATCATTAATAGCTACTGCGCATGCGACAATGTAAAATACTTGTAATGACCTTAATTTACAGTTTTCATCCGATTCTGATGAAATCGTCAACGAATGCGCGGTTTAGGTTGTAGATGGTCCCGTACCTATTTCATTGTTTTCAACTCATCAGTTCATTCTGCGCTCGCACAAACGTAAATTACATTGAGTATAATTTTTTCGTTTCTTAATTGACCAATTAAGACATTTCACGCTACTTCTTGATTTACTCTTTCCCGCTATGGAATTTTTCAAGATCATCTAACACTTTTCAAAGATTTATACATCCATGATAGGTAAACGAGGAAGCTATGTGCCACACCCAACTTGGCAGACGTTTTTATAATAATTTTATGATAATTGATACGTTTTGGACTTCAAGACGCCCATTTTCAGTTAGGAGACAACCTTCAGTACGTCGTTCGCAAGTCTGGCTTTTGGTGAACGTTAAAACTGCAGATCATCATCTGCGATAATTAATTCTATGAAATAAAACTGCACAACCAGAATGATGATGATAAAAAATATCGCCTATTTTGGCTCAACAGAACCCTAACGTATTGGTGCTCAAATTCAAGCTCTGGCTCCTGATTGATGTGTTAAAACCATAGTTTTCCAAATTGTTGAACCATATTCGTTTAAATTGCGAAAGTGTGCCAAAAAAACGTGGTTAGATAAAAAAAGAAAGGGTGGTCCCCATTGTTTGAAGAGAGGGACTTTCTCCACCCGCCTCGCACTACCAAGGTGCGGGTGGTATAAATCTGCCAAAGAGGTGGGCAGTATAAATCTCGCCTAGGAGTTGGGCAGTATAAATCTCACCAAGGAGGTGGGCAGTATAAATCTCGCCTAGGAGGTGGGCAGTAGGGTAAAGTGATAAAATATGAGATGCATTCCTAATATGAGATACCTCGATATAGCTTCTATGTGAAGTTCCACTCAAGCAAATTGGCTATTAGCTAGTTTTTTTGACATTTCCTCGAGTGAGGAAAATGTGAACTACCTGCCTCCTTCTTCCCTACGCTGTTCTGTAAGCAATATTGCCGCCATTGGGAAAATGAACGTTTTTTGCTCTTTTTCATGACGATTTTTCTGCAGTCAGGCAAGGTTTTTTTTATACAAGTTGAGCAGAATGCTCTTCGTGAAACGTAGTTCCCGTTCCTTTTCCTAAATTCCCTTTATCTTAATTTTCTATAATTTCATAACAAATAGCAATGAAAAAATCCGAACTGCCTGTATTGCCGTACAAAGATAAGATCCCGTATCTGACCAATCTCTACTTTTGGGAAAATACGTCTCTAGGTCTCGAGTCGAAATTTCCTGATATTAGCTCTTTTTACGTTGTCTCGAGCTCCAAAAGCACTCATTCCAAAGGAAATTTCTCGCTGAACCGCGTGTTGTGGTTGGAAAAACATTATTTTGGTCAGAAAATTGCAAAAAAAGGTGTAGAACATAGATGTACTAGGCTATTTCCTCGTATCTGGTGCACATACGAGTTTTTGTTTAGCAATACGATTGATACGTTTTTTCTAATACAAAATTAGACCGCTCTCCGTGAAGAAAAATTATTTTCTCGAATATGCAAGATACTGGGAGGAAAAATCGTGGTTGCCAACCTTCGAAAACCGTATATGATCTGACAAGAGAAAATTCATTCATATAATCAAAATACTGGGAAGAAAAATCGTATCTGCCACTGATTCCGAAATCGTATCAGCCGCCACGAGTCCTATAATACTAGGAAATAAATCCTTATCTGCAGTGTCGCAATTTGAATGTACCTAAATACTAATACAATTATCGTATCTGACGCCCAGATGCGGGTTTTTGCTCTAAAGAAGGCCGGTTACGGGATTTACATTAGTAAATCGAACCACATCGTAGTTATTGCGATAATTGTATCATATGCATGATGAGTATGCACTCACAATTGGTGGAGTTACAATACCTTTCTCCACTCACACACGTTTCCTCGGTCTCATAGTTGACCGCCAGCTGCGGTGGACCAAGCATATTGAGTACTTGCGCCAAGCTGCCATGCGGGGTGTACAGTTGCTCAAGGCCCTTTCCAACTACAGTTGGGGTGCCCAGCAGGATGTCCTCTTGAGGATTTTCCATGCAGTGGTGCGATCCCGAATTGATTATGGGTCTGCAGTTTATGGCTCAGCAAGGAAGTCCTTGCTGCGTAAGCTGGAACCTATATTAAACAAGGGTCTTCGGTTGGCTACTGGGGCCTTCCGTACTACCCCTACAGCCTCCCTTCAGGTGCTTGGGCATAGTCAGCCACTCAAAATTCGGCGAAATCTGCTAGCACTTCGCTATGCAGAACGCTTGCGCTATTTCCCAGGGCACCCCCTGCATGAAGTGGTCACCATACCCTCCCTAGATGAGACGTATTCCAGGCTCCAAACACGAACTCGCCCATTAGGTATTCGTGTTCAGGAGCTCACAAGGTGGGATAGCATAGAGAGATACCCTTTGGTTCCATATGAGGTGCCCCCTGTCCCTCCCTGGACCTTGTCTGGGATGCGTGTTGACCTTCGCATAAAGGTCGGGGTCAAGGGCAATACACCCCCACACATTCTCAGATGTCGTTACACTGAGGCAATCCAGCGATATGCTGGATACACTCTTATATTCACTGATGGCTCAAAGACACCTGATGGTGTTGGCCTTGCTCTATGGAGCCCCAACTTCCAAGTCACTAGACGCCTACCACCAGTTGCGTCTGTGTTCACAGCAGAGCTGTGGGCAGTGACACTGGCTGTTCGACACTGCCATTTATTGGGAGTTGGGAACTATGTTATCTGTAGCGATTCACTAAGTACCATCGCGGCGATCAGGGACTCATATTCTGATGATCCCCTAATACAAAGCCTACGTGTATCACTACACCAAGCCACCACATTGGGTTCAACCATAACTTTTATGTGGGTGCCGAGCCATGTGGGTATTGATGGCAATGAGCGTGCAGATGCCCTTGCAAGGAGAGTCATTGGTGATAACTCCATCGATATGTTGCCGATACGCATTGAGGATCAAATCTCCTACATGCAACATAAAGCCAATTCGATCTGGCAAGAGCAATGGCAGGGTGAGGTCACTGGTCTCCGTGGTGTCCTGCAGGACTTGAGCCTGGTGGGCCCTTTCGTAACCCAACTTCCAAGGAGGGATCGAATAGTGGTCAACCGGGTTGCCACTGGCCATACCCGTCTTACTCACATACACCTGCTTAGTGCAGAAGCTCGAGATGTTGTGTGTGGGAGGTGTGGGGGTGATCTGTCCATCCGCCACTTTCTGGAGGACTGCCCAGCCCTTGTGGACCTCCGAGTCCAGCATCAGCCACCTCAGTGGGTTGATGTATTATCTGGACCAGACAAGATCCAATCCCTGTTGTTGTACCTGAGAGCCGCTGAGCTCTACTACGAACTGTGATATATGATCTGTGATATATTTATATTCATCTAGTCGTAGTTTTATTTTACTTAGCTGATTGTATATAGTAGCATGCATATAGTTATTAGCCTATTTTTCCATCTAGTCTTAGATGTATTACTTTATTTTTGGGGTTTTTTTTTTTCAACAACTTTGGGGGCTGAACAGTGGTCACCACTGTGCCCCTCATTTTTCCCCCCTCTGAGTTGCCGGCGGAGTCCATGATGGCGCTCCTTCTTGGTCAAGGATGTCAGCATGGCTCCCCTTAGAATCGTGCCACTTCCAGTGTCCCTTTGGACACCTTGTTCAATGCCGCTAATGACCCTTCCGGTTGAGGTGCGGCTTAAAAAAAAAAAAAAAAAAAAAAAAAAAAAAAAAAAAAAAAAAAAAAAAAATTGTATACCGTTTTTGAGGCATTTCCAGTTCAGATCCGACTTTGAGAGTACCAGAAACCATCCCCATAAGCGGGGAGGAGGGAGGTGGGTACCATTAACTCAATATGGCCAAAAATGTAAATACGGGTTATGTTCTTAGTACGGCAGTATATAGAGATACTACAAGGAGCCTAATATGAGATTTCTCATATTACTCGTAGGAATATATGGTAATTATTTTTCAATTTATATCGAAACTAGAGGCCTGTTAGGGCTTGGAAAGCCCTAATCTAGAACACGATCAAGATAAGGACAGAAACGAACGGCGACACTTAGGGCCGTCTAACACTGAAATCGGTCCGCGAAGTTCTTCACAATTTCAAAGATCGTTCAGAAATAACTCTCCTAGATGTTAGTAACTACACTACGTTTCTTACTTACCGTGGCAACTGCTGTAACGGCCACAGCCTAATAAACAGAGAGTCTCCCTATCAAATTTCAACTTCCTCCAGTGAACAGGAAAGGATTTAGCTCACTCAGCTGATCAGAAAAGACCCCATCACTACGTTTCTTACTTACCGACACCTGGGGCCGTGCTGATTCGGAATTATATATAAAGACCGTTCGGAATTATATAAAGTCCGCTAAGTTCTTCAGTTTCAATTTCTTCGTTCAGAAATAACTCTCCTAGATGTTAGTAACTACACTACGCTTCTTACTTGATGGTAACTGTTGTTACCGCCTCAGCCTAATAAACAACTCTCGTTGATAAGGACCGCCTAGAACACGATCAAGGCGGGTATAGAGACGAACGGCGACACTTTTGCAACAAACTTGGGGCCGTGCTGATTCGAATGAGCAGTCTAACACTGAAATCGGACCGCGAAGTTCTTCACAATTTCAAAGACCGTTCGGAATTATATATAAAGAAGAAGATATAAAGATATTCTTCTATTCCCCAGTCTAACTTATATTTATAGTTAACTAAATATGTTATTTTTTTAACCTTTTTTACCCTTGTACCGGTATAAATAATATAGAATGAACATTCAGTTGGCTCATAGAATAACGTCGAATAAAGAAGCCGTAGTGGCTGCTGTTAAAGCTGTTGGAAAGGAGAGGATGGGCTAATTGAAAGCTTCCAAGAGGTAAGGTGTATATCCAAAGGGCTCTTGAGAAGCTACCTTGGATTCCAGGGTGTTCATCTTCCACCTGGACAAGCACTCCAGTACTTCCTTATGACTTTAGCCCTGTGCCCTCAAGCCCTATTTCGTCTTTGTCATCCCGATCTGGAGCAGCAGAGGATTAGCTTCCTCCCCGTGAAAGCTCATGCTCGAAGAAAAGGAACACATTAAGTGGCAGAAACTTGAAAGATTACTGGAACAGCCTAAAATAAAACAACACCCAAGGCCCTAAAGCTCGAAAAACTCAGGGTAAAGAGAAAAAAGTTGCAGCAAGGATGAAAGAGAGAAAGAGATCAGTATCAAGTGATGAAAAGAGACTTGCAATGATGAGGATCCGCTGACTGAAGTGATTGATACCAAGATTTTTGAGATGACATCGAACGCATGTTTCGCAGTTCGAAATGCTCAGAAGTCATCCAGAAATGGACAAAATGTGTTTGTGCTGGTGATGAAGACTCTAGGGAAATGAAGGATTTCGTGTTTTTATGAAATGTTTGTATCAAGAAATGGGGGTTTTTCAAATTATTATTAGTTCATTATCCCACCACGTCAGGCAGATGCAGGATAGGGATTGGTCTCAATCCATTCTAGTATACTTCATCACACTCCATGAAACCTGGTGATGTCAACCGCTCCATAAAGCCGGGATCTACTTCGTCATTACGCTGCCCATCAGATCGTCACTTGACTCGTTACGTTCTCCTGTGTTGGTAGAACTGCGTGGCCTTCTTCTGATTCGCTGGACCAGCCCGGCTTCACTTCTTGCTGCAGCTTCGGAGTTCTCTCTTACTGTTTCAAGCTATTTTTGCTCTTGCTTTTATAAAAGTCTTATACTCACAGTTCACTATAATAATAAAGTCAGTATTCAGTTCAGTTGTGATAATTCTAGTGAAGTTCATTTCGATTCACCTCATCAAAGTGAGTAACTTATTTAGTTAATACTATTTTCGATCAGTCTGAAAAAGCACGAATTCGTTAAACCTGCTCAGGTTTTTCAGCGAATGATCGATTTGTTCGACAACGATCCTCAGTAATTATAAAACAGCATCTTTGCTGCCCCGCAATCTTACGAAATGAGGACGCAAACATATTGTTGATTTTATGTATGTAATCCGCAAGGATCATGTAATATTTCTTCTTTTTAAAAGGGGGGAAGTCAGTTAGATTTCGTTCCCTTGTTCATGGTGACGCTTTCAAATCGACCGCCATGATGTTTTTCCTTTTGTTACTTGTGCACAAACTTAGGTAGGCAGGTTAGGCGTCCCTCCGCGCGAAAAATGTACGATAGTTAGGGAGGGAAATTTTCCCCGCGGGGGAAATATTTCGCTCCGACCGACCAGCACTGATGTAATCTCTTATCAGTGTTAAGGTTACCCTTTCTTTAATTGCGCAATCGTGTTTTTGTATACAAATATTACGATCCATTTGCGAGTCTGAAGTAGAGCTCTACCTGGTTCAGTTGAATCAGTTAATGAATCAAAATCCTAGGTACAAATTATCCTCTGCCAAGATTCCAGTCCCCAGCATTCTGAGGAGAATGAAGTTCGGCCGTTCCTTTTGCCCACAAAGGCGGTATTCGGGCGCGAGTTCCGTTGATGGGGTTTTTGCTGTTAAACACCCAAAGTAAGTTGTCAAATGTACGAACCCTGGAGTTAAATATATGTAAAAAGCGCTTTACTCCAAAGTCAGGTGGTGCGTGTTTGCTTTAAGCAAACCCTTAAATAATAAATAGTTCTACATTAAATTGACTTTCTCGAGTTGCAGCCCTCGATAAGACAGATACCGAGAACTCATTAAAGTCTGATACGTTTTATAAAATAGAAAACGTCCGTAGGGCAATACTAAAGGGGTATATATAAAAACGAGACTGAATGTGTCCCCGTTACTGGATAGCAGAGAGGAATAATTAATTACAAAATCAACAATATGTCAGCTTACTAGGAATCCGAGCCAAGTGTAGGGGACTGTAGCATAAAGTGTTCTTTCTCTCAATTTGTTTGGAAAATGAATATGAACATAACATTAGAGTAAAATTTTAATATCTTTAATATCCTTCTAAGTAATTGTATATCTGACTTAATGTACTACCTTGCATATTTCATGCACAGTCTTTTCTCTTGAGTCGGATTCTTTGTTATGAACTGCTTAAAATCCCTCCAGGGCACTCCTACCTTTTTCACCAACCTTGGTTGGTTGATTTCTGGCGGCCCAATAACATGACAATGAGGAAATTAAAAATCAACCAACAACAGGGTGTCTTACGATGCTGAAACCTCGAACATACAGATTGGCTAGCTTGCCGTTTGTACTAATTAACCGACGCGTGAAGCATTGGAAACCTAGTCACGGTGAGGTGGCCTCTCTCTGTCGGAACTGAGGTTCTGGGTGCTCGAACATTAGCGAGTACCAGCCACACTGAAAAGAGATATATTTTGTGTCTAGCTTACTATAATTTCCCTTCCGTATTGACTCATTGAATAGGCGGACACTGTCCGCTCTAAAGCTAGGTTCACATGGGAAATTCTTCTTTCCCAAAAACTAAGCATCCTCACTTCCAAATTATTACCGTCCTAATGGATGAATAATCTGTTGACTGTGTAACAGTGTGGAGCATCGACACCCTCAGTCAGACAAAAACTGGCTATAATCTAAAAGTTAGTATTTAGTCACAAGGTTGGTAGTTGTAAACAGAGATCAAAATATAATGAAAAAGGTAAAGGGTATTTCGTAATAAGTCAGTATCTGTCTGTGACGCAGGATGTCGATGTAAAAACAAAGTGCTACCAGAATTGCACCACAAGCACTCAAGTTCCAATAACGATGAGAGTACACTACAGTCAAGAATTTAAAATTATACCGAAGCTCTAGTTAAAAGAAAAGTCATTATGAAATTCTAATTATTTTTAATATTTCAGGATGTCTGGCTCTTCCGATCTCGATTTTGAGCGATCTGACTCTGAACTATCTGAGTCAATGGATCATCGTCCTGAGGATCGCCGCCGTCGCCCCAAAAGGCAATCCTCAGCCGCCCGTAAAACACGCTCAGAGCCCGACTTTGTTAAGATGATTGCTGATCTGGAGGCCAAATTAATGAGCTCCTTGAAGGAGGTAAAAGAGGAATTTTCTACTATTAAGGAGAAAGTGAACCATTATTCTGAGGTAAGAGACATAGATTTTCTCTTTGGTGACCGTTCAAATCATACCCAAATATCAGATAATGTGCCCGAACCTATGGATACCTCTAATGCTCTGCCTGTAGTTTCTGAAACCTCTGTTCTTCCCTCTATGTCAGCACCAAATGTAGCGACTTCTGCTCATACTGTCTCAGATCTAAACTTTGTAGTAAATAACAATCATGAGTCAGAGCAGGTGTCAAATCCTTGCCTTCCGCAATCACAAAGTAACAGCTTGCCAATATCAAGTAATCCTAGGAGACTTGATGGAGTACGGTATCGCCCCCTCTCAACAAAATTGGAGGAAAATTCCCAGTTTAAACTCTGGCGTCGGAATGTTGAAGCTGCCATTGATGCTCAAGAATGTGGCTTTTTGTTGAGAAGGGACGAGCCCGTGCCAGAAGGGTACACAGCTTTTGATTATAATACTGCTAAGAAAAGAACCAGATTTTTCCTTTTAGAGTCTATGTCTGACGACTATCATGAACTTGTTCAGGAAGTTGAACACCCATTAGATATGCTAACTTCATTAGAGAAAATCTGTGAGCCCTTCTCCCCACATCAAGTGAACCAAGCTGTACTTTATTTTAATACAATGTACTACGACTCATCAGCTGAGAGAGTCATTGACTTTCTGAAACGATTTGATGATGCTCAGCGCAAACTCGTGAAGCTCCATCCAACGATGATGTCCCCAACTTACATACGCCAGATCTTTGTCTTGTCAATTCGCGACACACAAACGTATGAAAAAGAACAGCTAAATCCCGGTAAATATACGGTGTCAGAACTGCGTGAAATGCTGTCTGATGAAGAGATGCGTCTTGAAAATTTAAACACCCTTTCTAAAAGATCAGACTCCGCAAAGTTGGCGAGGGCTTCACGTAGTACCTATTCTACAGGAGTCAGAGGAAGGGGAAAACGATCTGTAAACTCACGCGTTCCCTTTAGACAGAATAATATTCCCTTTAGACAGAATAATATGATCTTTAGTCAAAATAATCTCCCTAATTCCGTTTTTCCATCACAGAACAGAGGGAATACTTTCCGAGCTCAGAGCAAACCTAGACGCAGACCTCGATGCACTTACTGCCACCGTCTAGGACATGACAAGGAACGTTGTTTCAGTCTTCAGAAAGTTTGCTTCAACTGTGGAGGAGACCACTTGGTCTCCATCTGTCCTAAACCCTCAAGGAAACAAATTCCCAATCCTCTTAAGAGAAAGTCTGAGGCCTCCACGTCCGCTACACCAGCACAAGATAGACTAACTAGAAATAAACGATTTAGGTCAATGTCAGTTAAGAAGCCAAATCTTGTTCGAATGCCCTTGGGACATGCTAAGTTGCTTCAGCGCCGATTGGCTGGGCATCAAGATGCTTGTTTTTCAATTGCTGGCAACTTGGATGGTCCCGATGACAAGGAGGTCTGGGTCACCATGGGTGACGAAGAGGAACAGGAGGTTGCTCACATAAACTATTGCTCTGAGAAAAACTCAGGCTCGAAAGCCCTTACCATCATCACTGGTAAGAATCCTAAGTATTTTAGGGCCATCGTAGACACAGGATGTACAGAGCACTTAGCGTCAGAAACAATCTGTCTCTCTAATCTGCGTCCACTTAAAAGTCCGAAAATTTTTAAATGCGCGAATAGTGATGAAAATGCAGATTTAGTCGGTACCATGTCAGGAACCTTAAATTTTGTTAACAATAATAAACCCAGAACACTAAGTGATGTGATGTACATCCCGGGTCTAGGCTCAAACCTGTTTTCTGTTAGAAAAATGACTGATTTAGGTTTTCATGTGTTATTCACTAATGAAAGAGTCGATTTTATACAACCTACCACAGGTAAAGTTTTCAAGTCCGGGTATTTTAAGAATAATCTATGGTACGTAGATCTAGAATTACTTGAAAAGAACCCTCTTAAAAGAAAGTCTGATCACTCTGTTTATGGAAACAAGAGAGTCAGACTTGATAATTGTTTTACTTCTATTCCTACAATAGATTCCCCATGTAATCAAGAAACTATCACTCTCTCCACCGATATTTTGTTGGGAGGGAGGGAAAATGGTAGTCCTAAAAATGATGATTCTTCCGAACTTCTAGGAGGGAGCGCTGCAAAGTCGCAGTGTTCCACTACAATTCAAGGGGAAAACACTAATAAAATTAATGCCAGTAAAAATCTTAGTGCCAGAAACCTATCAAATAGTGACAGTCTAGTACCTAAACATAATACAAAACAGAGTTCAATTCAAGTAGGACAACTTTCCAAAACTCCAGGAGGGAGCTCTACCTCTAGTGACAGCTCTAAAATTCCCACTTGTAGTAAAAACTTAGACAATGAAATTTCAAAATATGATAACAAAATGTTAAGTCAAGTCTACAAGGAAAGTCTGAGAGATAACTATGGTACGCTATGGCACATACGTCTAAATCACGCTTCAAAACATTACCTGGAAGCAGCCAGCAAATTTCTACCAGAACTAAAGTCAGTTAAATTTGGAAACGAAATTCTAGACTGTGTAGATTGTGCCCAAGCTAACACCAAAAGAAAATCACATAAAGAGGTCAGACATAGAGTCCAAAAACCCTTTGCAGTTTTACACTCAGATTTGATGGGACCTATTCGTCCGCATAACTTTAGAAATGGTGATTCCTATATAATAATCTTTGTATGTGATTTTTCCAGATATCTGTTTGCTTATTCCCTTGCAAACAAAAGGGAAGTCCATCTTGCTTTAAACAAATGTCTGAACGAAATAGCTACCATTAGTTTGCAACAAAATTCGGTGTTTAAAATTAGAGCTGACAATGGTCTTGAATATAAAACTTCCGAAATGAAAAGTCTGTTAAAATCCAAAAATATCACCCTAGAGACGAATGAACCATATACCCCACAACAAAATGGATGTGCCGAAAGAATGAACCAAGAATTAATACATAAAGTCCGTGTTAACTTGTTGTCAGCAAAAATGCCCTTGTCGTTTTGGGGACATGCTCTGAACTATGTAACCCATGTCTATAATCGAATGCCACACTCTTCAAATAATTTTAAAAGTCCATTTGAAAAAGTGTATAACTATTCACCTACCCTAAAATATATTAAACGCTTTGGTTGTCTGGTGCTAAGTGTGGATAACGAAAATACAAGTAAATTTGCTCCAAAAGCCAAACGCGGGTACCTACTCGAATGTACCAAAACAGGCTATGTAATTTTTAGCGAAAAACATAAAACCCTCGTAAACTCATGTAATGTAAAATGTATAGAATCACAAGTATATGGTGATCATATAAAGGATTATCCTCAACCACTTTCTGAAATCCTTGAAATAGGAGAAAACGTCGGCTCTTCTGAGGAAAGCCTAGGGGAAGTCGACAACTCAGAAAGTCAGCCTTCCGCTATTAATGAAATTTTATATGTTGAACCCTATTCATTCTCTGATGCAATGAAGTCACCTGATAGAGATCTATGGGAGGAAGCCATGCTTGACGAATTAGAATCCCTCTCTAATAAAAACACCTGGGAACTAGTACCAAAGTCAGAACTACCTCCTAAAACAAAAATCATAAAGTCCCGCTGGGTCCACAAGCGAAAAATGGAGGCTGACGGATCCTTTCGTTTTAAAAGTCGTCTAGTAGCTAAAGGTTTTGCTGACACGAATGATTATATACTGTCTGAAATATACGCACCTGTAGCAAGGCTAGGTGACGTAAGACTATTACTATCAATAGCAAACAAATTTAATTTACATTTGTATCAGTTAGACGTCAAGACAGCTTTTCTAAATAGAAAATTAGAAAAACCCGTTTTTATGGAAGTCCCTGAAGGTGTAGTAGAATTAACTGACGTCCCTGAATCTGTTCAGCAAACCCATGTCTGTAGATTAATTAGATCTCTGTATGGTCTAAAAGTATCTCCGAACTTATGGTTTAAAAGATTTACTGGACTAATGAGTAAAATGGATTTTGAAGAATATCCACATCAAAGATGCATTTTCAGATGGCAACAAGGAGAAAAGTTTGCCATACTTCTAGTTTATGTCGATGATATTTTACTAGGTTCTAACTGTAAAACGAAAGCCTGTGAAGTTATAGAATGTCTGAATCAAGAGATTGAAGTGATAAATCTAGGAACCCCAAAGAAATTTTTTAGGTCTAGAAATAGAACGTAACCTTGAAAATCAAACTATCTTTATTTCACAAAAATTATTTATTCAATCTCTCTTGGATGAGTTTCTCCCACCTGATTTCCCAATCTGTGACATTCCAATGACAGATAGAATATGTACTCTAAAATTCCAGTTGGAACACCAGTCCGAAAGTACGTCACTCCCAAATGTTCCGTATCGCAAAGTCATTGGCTCATTACTCTACTTGCAAGGAGGTACGAGGCCAGATATTTCATATGCAGTAAATTTTCTTAGTAGAAAACAGGTCAATTATACGTCTTTTGATTGGGAGTGTGTACTAAGAGTCCTAAGTTATCTTAAGGGTACTATAGACCTGGGACTCTTATACACTGGGACAGGTGATACCATATTCAGTTATGCTGATGCCTCTCTGGGATCAAGTGATCTCAAAGGCAAGTCCACAACAGGATATACTGTTTCTGTATTTGGAGATCTAGTGACCTGGCGGTCGAAGAAACAGAATCATGTTGCCCGATCGACTTGCGAGGCTGAGTACATAGCAATGTCAACAGCTTGTACTGAGGTTATTAGCTTCAAAGAACTCGTAAAATTTCTAATTAAACTCGTGATAACTCCCACTATATATGGTGACTGCACCCCAGCAATAGCCCTAGCGATGACTGATGAATCTAGAACACTAAGACATATCGTTAAACTTAGCTATCACTTTGTAAAAAATGAATATAAAAAGGGGACAATAAAGTTGGAATGGGTACCTACCCAGGAACAGTTGGCTGACTGTCTCACAAAACCCCTTCCAAAAGGACTATTTACAAAATTTAGAAATGATTTATTGTTCTCTATGTAATTATATGCCACCTAAAGATGTATTACTGCATTCCTTTTCGTTTGTGTTTCAGATTCTGATGATGAGTGTTGGGCCTAATCAGTTCTGTATCTGCCTGCTTCTTTTACCATATAACTAATTGCCCAGAAAAAGAAAAAAAAAAAAAAGGAGGAAAAAGAAATTCTTAAGTTGACTACTTAATTTTTGGTATGCCTGAATCTACACAACAATGTTCTCCACCAAGAGTGAGTCAGTTCCATGTATTTCCTATCAGTAGCTTCCTAGAAACAATTCTCACTTGCCTTCCATTTTTCGCGGAACTATCATACATGTAATCTAATATCGCGAAACCGTCTCGGGGAACAATAGCTCTTAAAGCGACTAATATACTCTTATCTTCCACAAGTCTGACCTATATAACTTACTGTGACAATCTGTCTGAAGGGCACATATTTCTTCTCTTTTAAAAAAAATTTGAAAAAGGAGGGAGTATCAAGAAATGGGGGTTTTTCAAATTATTATTAGTTCATTATCCCACCACGTCAGGCAGATGCAGGATAGGGATTGGTCTCAATCCATTCTAGTATACTTCATCACACTCCATGAAACCTGGTGATGTCAACCGCTCCATAAAGCCGGGATCTACTTCGTCATTACGCTGCCCATCAGATCGTCACTTGACTCGTTACGTTCTCCTGTGTTGGTAGAACTGCGTGGCCTTCTTCTGATTCGCTGGACCAGCCCGGCTTCACTTCTTGCTGCAGCTTCGGAGTTCTCTCTTACTGTTTCAAGCTATTTTTGCTCTTGCTTTTATAAAAGTCTTATACTCACAGTTCACTATAATAATAAAGTCAGTATTCAGTTCAGTTGTGATAATTCTAGTGAAGTTCATTTCGATTCACCTCATCAAAGTGAGTAACTTATTTAGTTAATACTATTTTCGATCAGTCTGAAAAAGCAGTTTGTCTTAATGTAATTTTATTTATTTATTTATATACACATTTACATACTTACCTACATTAGTTATTTTGATGGCTAATTCCGATGGATAATTTGATGGCTAATTTGATGGATAATTCCGAACGGTCTTTGAAATTGTGAAGAACTTCGCGGTCCGATTTTAGTGTTAGACTGCTCATTCGAATCAGCACGGCCCCAAGTTTGTTGCAAAAGTGTCGCCGTTCGTCTCTATACCCGCCTTGATCGTGTTCTAGGCGGTCCTTATCAACGAGAGTTGTTTATTAGGCTGTGGCGGTAACAACAGTTGCCATCAATTCACGGTAACTAAGAAACGTAGTGTAGTTACTAACATCTAGGAGAGTTATTTCTGAACGATGAAATTGAAACTGAAGAACTTAGCGGACTTTATATATAATTCCGAACGGTCTTTATATATAATTCCGAATCAGCACGGCCCCAAGTTTGTTGCAAAAGTGTCGGTAAGTAAGAAACGTAGTGATTGGGTCTTTTCTGATCAGCTGAGTGAGCTAAATCCTTTCCTGTTCACTGTAGGAAGTTGAAATTTGATAGGGAGACTCTGTTTATTAGGCTGTGGCAGTAACAATAGTTGCCACGGTAAGTAAGAAACGTAGTGTAGTTACTAACATCTAGGAGAGTTATTTCTGAACGATCTTTGAAATTGTGAAGAACTTAGCGGACCGATTTCAGTGTTAGACGGCCCCAAGTGTCGCCATTCGTCTTTGTGCTTATCTTGATCGTGTTCTAGGCGTTCCGATTTGTTTTTTGCTTTATTTTATTACATTACTTACATTTCGATCGGTATTTCCTCTTTTTTAATCATTTAATAACATCGCCTTAGCTTTGCACCAGGTCACATAACGCCGCAAATAGGTAGGACTTATATCGTTACTATAATGTGCTGAGTTCCTGTTAGGTACTACTGTTATACGGACTAGATTAGGGCTTTCCAAGCCCCAACAGGCCTCTAGTTTTATATAATTAATATATCTAGCATTATTTGGAACTGGAAGGATTGTGCGGTTTAGCACCCAGACGTTCCCCTATGAATTGCATTGCCGTTTTATTAAAAGTAGTCTATGGAGCATACGCAAACAATAATTTCTTATACCTAACGACTGGTACTTTGTTCTTCAACGAATTCCATACGTCCATGTTACAATATGTGAGGAAGCTATACTGCCCACCCAACTTGGCAGACTTTTTTTACCAAGGTTCGAGGGGGGGAGGGGGGGGGGGGGAGCTGCGCCCGGGTAATCAGCTAGTATGGAATGAATAGCAAAACAAGCATTATCGTAAGACATTTAGTACCTTCTTGATAGTATCTTGCATAGGCGTTTTTCCGTATTTATATTTACCGTGTTTCAGTAGGTAACCATAAAACTCGACGCTCTGTGCCTCGCCAGTGCCCCCTGGACCCCTGGTTACCTCTATTTACATACTTTTGAATACCATTATTGAAACACAGAATGTTTTAGCTCACGCGTTTAAAATTTGTAAACCCGTGAAACCCGCATATAAGACTGACTCAGATTTTGCGGTGTATCTTTATCAGTACTATTCTTAAAGGGTTTTATTTATTCATCACCAGCGCAACGACTCACCAAACACTAGGTACAAAACATGTCGCATTGTGCGCGTCCCTGCCGACCTGAATTTGAACTAGCGTCAACTAGCAATGGAAATAAGCTCCCTTATGGGTAGCTAAGTTCTGTGATTATTCATTGGTTGCAGAAGTCCTCCGTGGTGTAGCGTTATCAGACATATAGAATGAAGGACCCGAGTTCGATCCCAAGCTTGAAACTAAATTTTTTTGCATTCGAATTCAACCTCCGAAACATATTTTTAAACGTCATTACTTATTATAAATGTTTTAAATCGTACTTTAAAACGTCATTTTGATCTATTCGTCTAACTAATCTGTATTTTACTAAGGGATTGACTACTTGATGTTATGTATTTTTGAGATGCGAGTATCTAGACCACCAATCTACACAAACCATTGTAATCTATTTGTCCAACTAATCTATATTTTAGCAGCGGACATGAATTAATAAAAAAGTTCCAGTCATGCAGCATGATCGTATGAGCGAATTTTCGTGAATGATTTATCGTAGGTAGTATTTTATGTTACATTGCTTTGAAAATTGAGGACTTTGAGGAAAAATGTTTCATGCAAATATTACCGATTTTAACAACTTTCAGAATATGATTCAGAATAACCTGAAACGGATTTCTGCATACAATTTTTTCTACACAATAATTGTGTAAACAATTATTCAAATAACCATGTTCTTAACTCTGTTGGCCACGCACTTCGCGGTAGTTAACATAGTATGGTTGGATAAATCGAGAGCTTTCAGACGAATGGTCAACGAATTTTGTGGGATGAAAAATGAGAAGTACCATTTCCCTAGCAATGAATCGGTTGTAAGCGGAAATCATCAGAAATTGTTGCAACATATTATCGTTGAACATTTTCGTTACATATTAACGTTTCGTTTTCGGTTGGAGATGACATGGCTAAAACACATTCTGTGTTAAAATTACAAGATGAATTCATAACGGTAGATCGTGACACGCTTTTCCCGAGCTGTAACTCGTGTAAATGATAAAAACCCCGATGAACGTGAGGGTTCGTAAAAAAAGTGCTGCCCATGAATATAGAATAGGGTGTTTTGACGAAAAAATTAAACTGAACACGGGTTTACTGATTGAGACCATGTGTTTACCGTGTCGCGTGGAAAACCAATGAGCGTTCATTGTTGGGAAAAACAATTTTCCATTTTACTCTTTTCGTCCCTCTATTCATATGCCACAACAGTCTTTCTCGTTCCATTATCGTTTATCTGGTGTTCAATTTTGATGTTCCATCTCGGCTCATGTTCGATAATAACATTAGTTTTTCATGAATATTGAAGTGGTTGTTTTCTCAGCTTCACTGAGTGAAACACATTAGCCAAATGGGAGTGGCGAATAACTAGCTTCTTCGTATCTTGTAATATCAGGTCAAATTGGTGTCTAATTATGCCGATTGGCGCTGCGATCGCTGAGGGTTTCACTTTCTATCTGTTTCATTTTCTACGCCGAATTTGATATGATAACTATAATACAAAAAAATTAAAAAAAAAAAAAAAAAAAAAAAAAATCTGTGTCAACTTGTAGCAGATATTTAGCAAATTATGTGTGGAAAACAATATCTGGCATATGTCCACCACGAGCACGATGACAAGCATTGATTCTTTCTGTGAAATTTACCATAACTCGTCCACACATCTCTAGGTCTATTTCACTAATTACAAGACCAATTTCTTCTTTGAGTTCCTGAGTGTTTCGTGGCTTGTTTTCGTACACAATAGACTTTACATAACCCTAAAGAAAAAAATCTAGTGGGGTAAGGTCGCAAGACCGTGCAGGCCAGTTTTGATCGCCGTTGCGAGAAAGAATTCGATGTCCAGAATTTGTCCCGCAAAAGATGGATTGTTGCACGAGCCGTGTGACAAGTTGTTGACAATCTTGTTGGAACCACAGTCTGTTGATGTCCATACCCTCTAGAACTGGAAACAAACGTTCATTGATCATCCTGCGGTACGTTTCTCCATTGACAGTTAAGGCATTTCCATTATCGTCTTCAAAGAAAAACGGTCCAATAATGCCCCCACTCCAAAAACCACACCAAACTGTTACCCTTTGTGGATGCATTCCACGTTCTGCAATTTATTGAGAATTATCTAAACCCCAGTATCTGCAGTTCTGCTTGTTTACAGATCCACTCATATGGGAATGAGCCTCATCACTAAAGATTATGTTTCTTTGGAAATTGGCGTCATTACGTTGCATTTCCAGGAACCAGTTAACAAACTCTCTGCGTTTACCGTGATCAATAATCTTGAGCTCTTGAGTCAGTTGAATTTTGTAGGGATGAAGTCGTAAGTCTATCTTCAGAATTCGTTGTATGGAACTCACACGCTGTATGGGGATCCCCAACTCCTGCGAACGACGTCGAACTGATTTCTGCAGGCCTACCAAAACATTATCAAAAACGAGTTCCTGATTGAAGAGAGATCGACGACTTCGTGAACGCTCCGGAGTTTTAACATCTTGTAATGAACCTGTTTCTTCAAATTTGGTCATCAATCGACTCATGGTCATGGTCGTTCGGAACATCTCTACGACCCATGATCGGCCTGAGTTTACGCACAGTTGCCGTGGCACTTTCACCGTTCTGATAAAACGTTTTCACTACCAACACGCGTTGTTCAATACCTAATCGGCCCATGGTAACAAAACGTAAACAATATGATCAAAGCAGTCGACTATCTCAAATTGCAGGAATAGCTGATGATAAAACTGATAAGATCAGACCTGCCAACCTTACGGGAAGGAAATGCCGTGCAATTCAAATTCGGCGTAGAAAATGAAACGCCCTTTAGGTACCTTTACCCTACCAATCCATGTGTCTATTTCAAAAGTGCAGTGACTTTTCTATCTAACCTAAATCAAATCGTCCGATCGCTCTATTGTAATTACCTATTCCCTCACCACTGTCTTACGTTCTGGTATCAGATACACAAAATATTCTAGCTTCACTTTTGCTTCTTTCATGTTCGAAATGTGTGTATTATTGTGTGAAAGTGTATTGACTTTTCTATGGAACCAAAATCAAATCGTCCGATTGCTGTATTCTAATTACATAGTTTGCCCTTAATTTATTTAATCGCCGTATGGATCTGGCAGGGGGTTCATTTAGAAATAGGATAACAGTAAATTGAATTTAAATGTAGAAAAAATTCTTCGAGACGACTTTCGAAATGAAATGACTATCGAGACGCTTTCTATAGTATTGCACACATCACAAAAATTTGTATCCACACCACATAATTTTTGTAGAGACAGTTCTGTATCTGTTAAAGTGGGAAGGCGAATTTTTGTGTGTTCGCCAGCTAGCACACAAGTTAGGCCTGAGTGCCCAACGCAATTGGGTGCCAAGCACAAAAGCTAGTTTCCGAAAAACTTGGGGGGGGGGTCTGTAATTTTTCGAAAAATAACCCACGGTGGACTAATTTTCCTTTGGAATAATGTATTTTCCACCTCATATCGAAATAAAGTAACAGAAACCCCTCCTGGGTGCCGAACACAATCGGGTGCCAAAAGTAACTGTCGTATTTTGACACGGCTGGGTGCCAATTGCTGGGACCCGCGAAATTCCTACCTGGACGTGGCAGAACCTCTTTACTCTAATCATTCTCATAAACGATGACTCTTCTTCATAGGAACTCTAATCATGTAATGGTGATAATTACCATTATAAGAGTATATGGGAAAAACTAACTCGATTTTTGTCAAAAGTGAGTTGAGAATGGTACCTTATGTATTGGGGGTATTCGAACACGGCGGTGTGGTCAAAACAGGGAATAAACGAGTCTATATACTTCAAAACAGCGGGTGAGTATTTCGTGTACAGCGAAAGAACGGGCTTATGGGAGCAGTCCAGGGAAAGAACGGGCTAACGTAGAGCTGCCGCTTCATCCTTGTTAGTTCGTTTTCCAGACTGTGAATCACAGCAGGGTTGCCAACTCGTCATCCATTACCGCACCAATCTTTCCCAAATTACAATACATTCTCGTACATCCATCCTAAAACCTACTGTATTTTCTCACCGCGCGCATATTCAAACAAAAATTAAATGTTCATCATATGAACTTAGTTAAAAATGACTTAACTTAAAAGGTATATTTTCGAATCAACTGACAAAACGAAATTTTTTCGATACACCTTCATACAGAAAATGAAAAAAAGTTACAAGAAAAATTCATGTTCAATTGATTTCCGGGGCTTGAGGGTTCATGGTGGTTCGTGCTTGAATGGTAAATCGGTGAAAGTGGAAGAATATACAAATGGTAGAAATCATCATGATTTATCGCATATCACCGGTTCAAATGACTCCATCTACTGGCATGCACTTATTTATTTTATGGTTTGGTTTTGATTATATGAACTTTGCTAAAAATCCTCCATCATTGTGCATTTGTGTTAGGGAGGGCAAATAAGTTCAACACGAATTATGGAAGGATTTTCATTCATTTTTCACTCTACCTAGATAGTATGTACCTACCTACCACGAACAAAAGGCTTGCGATTCTACCTCTTCAAAACCTGTTGAAGCTAACTTTTAGCAATGAACTCACATGCTAAAGTGATATAAAGGTTTATAAAAATATATATTTACCTAGGTTTCGACATTATCGTATTTTCGCATTATCGTATGAGATTACTACCGTACACCGTACGTGCATCAAAATTACCGTATGTTTACGGTAATTACCGTACTGATGGCAATCCTGAATCACAGCAGGCTAGGTAACATTAATTTCACATTCTTCCACTATTCCGACCATTTGCCGCATTTTCTTCCCATCAAGTACCTACACGAGAAAAATGTCGATCTCTTCCGAAAAATTCAAGGATTTAATTTATTTAAAAATATTCTTTACAGAAAAAGCCAGGAGGTATTTAAAGAATTTTTTTTCTTTTTAAGGTGCCGCACCAGAAGGGTCATTAGCGGCATTGAGCAAGGTGTGCAAAGGGACACTGCAAGTTGCACGATTCTAACTTAGGGAAGCCATGTTGCCATCCTTGACTAAAAAGGAGCGCCATCACGAACACCACCGGCACATCAGAAGGGGGGAAAGACTAGATGTAAACTAAGCTAATAGCTATATACATGTTACTATATACATCAGCAAAAAGTGAAATAATACTATGTCTATATAAATACATCACAGATCAGATATCACAGTTCGTAGTAGAGATTGAGACAGCGGCTCTCAGGTACAACAACAGGGATCGGACCTTGTCTGGTCCGGACTCGGAAGTCCACAAGGGCTGGACAGTCTTCCAGAAAGTGGCGGATGGACTGATCACCCCCACACCACCCACACACAACATCTCGAGCTTTTGCACTAAGCAGGTGTCTGTGAGTAAGACGAGTATGGCCAGTGGCAACCCGGTTGACCAGTATTCGATCCCTCCTTGGAAGTTGGGTTACGAAAGGGCCCACCGGCACCACGCAGACTAGTGAACTCATCCTGCCATTACTCATGCCAGAAATTCGTTTTATGTTCCATGTTGGAGATTTGATCCTAAATGTGTATAGCCAACATATTGAAGGAGTTATCACCAATGACTCTCCTTACAAGGGCATCTGCATTTAAGAAATTACCCCACAAGTGAGGAAATCAATCACTGTCAAGGGTATTTTATCCCGTTTTTCCACTGTTTTGTTATGTTCGGCACTTTTTTCCGTTAAACTCCAATAAAATTCATTTTGGTGAGGTAATTTCGTATTTTTATTACTTTTACCTGAACGTTGACTTAATAATGTCAAAATTTCCGATTATTTGATAGCAAGATATACATTTTAATGAGTTTTTAAAATTCAAATTCGTTTTTTTCCAAACTAGGAAAAAACATGATTGCCCGTTCTTCCCCTGTACTCTTCTGTAAACGTTGTAATTGTTTGGGAAAAGTGAATAAATGTGTGACTTTATGATGACCACACAACTTGCCTTTGATGTAGTGTGGAAAGCATGAAAACGGGGATATTCAGAGTTAAAGACTTCTGAATTCGACTTTCCATTAGGGTTTCTGATTTCAAGCCCATCGCTTCCTTTGCATTAACCCTGAAATGTCCCGGCTAAATTTCCAACACTTAACTCCCCGGTGGGGTGTGTAAAACCCCAACTTTGAAAAATGTTAGAAAATTCAAAAGTAAGTCAAACTTGAATCAAATTTTATTTTTATTCTGTTATCAAGAGTGTAAAGAAACATGAAGTAGGTACCTAAGCTCACGAAGAAAACTGTAATAGTAAGGCAAACCTCACGCTCTGAAGAAAAAAATAATAGCAGAAAGGTACCTCATTGTAACAAAATTTCAATATAAAATTAGCACATTTTCACTTAAAAACAAAAATAAATAAATAAAATCTACAAAACAATTTTCTGAGATTAGTTTGATACCACTTACAAAACCCAAGAACTAGAATGAAAAGGTAACATAAAATTGGCACCAAGCAATAGGATCAACATTCTCAACACTTTGAAGAACTATGATGTTCACAGAAGGAACATAGAACTAATTTATCCAGAACTGTCACTTTTAACGCTTCTTCATCGGAGGCAACTTCTTGTAACTCGACTTTATCTCCCGTGTTTGAATTTTCTCCGCCAAAATATACCTATAGAGAAAATCACTAGCGGTTAACTCCCCGGTGGGGTTTGTCAAACCCCAGGCACAAGAAAGTACTACACAACACAGAAGTTTCGAACGTACTAAACTGGAAAAAGGCTGAAGCCTTTAGGGAAGAAGTGGGGGGTGATATAGAAGGGGGTGAGAAGAGCCACACGTGCGGGATTCAACATGATAAACTGATTTTAAATCGCGATTGGGGTTTGACAAACCCCACGGGGCATTCCAGGGTTAATATCTCGAAATCCCTTTACCGTAGACCAGACGGGTTTAACCCGTGTCAAATTAATAATATACAAGTTTTTCGATGTCACACGTGGTTAGGTGGGATGAAAGTTGCCTTCATTGAATATTAACCATCATCCATAAAGAACTCACGAGGAATGTTATATTCTACCCAGTATCGATCGCTTCTCTTTGATCCTTTGTACGGTTTTTACGTACAGGAATGTATAAGTTACGATGAGAGTCGTAGAGAATGTACATTGCAGGCAGATGACAAGGCGGTCAGGCGGGCTCTTCCCCTTCCGACTGAATTCACTGAAGGTTGAACACAATAAATTCTCAGAGCCGGTTTCACCAACTATCCCTAACCATGGTTAAATAGATCATTGTTTCACGGAACCAGAGCTTTAAACGTTGATGTAAAACAAAAGGGTTTCACAAACGTAATCAATGGTTACACTGTTTCAGTAAACATCGATTTACAGCGTTTCCGTGAAACGTCGATTTAAAATTTTAAAGTTTGATTCATACGATATCAAGAGCTTCGTTCTCAGTGCGCGTTCTGACAGTTCTCGAACTCATCAGAACTGGGACGGGATATCCCGGGGCGTTCCGGAACAAGAGAGTCTCGCGGGGAGCACACCGAAAGGCACAACTAGCACATCCTTCTGTCATTCTGGGCTACTAGTCAGCTGATCGCGTATCATTGGTGATAACACTGTGCTTTAGATTTCAGGTTCAGGCGGTTGTCGTTATTCTGTGGTTGTCACTGTTTGTCACGAGTTTTCTAGTCTGGTTTCTCATTCCTTCTCAGCGTTTGTTGATCTAAACCAAGGTTGCCTATCATTTTCAGCTATTTGGCTCGTCCCGAAATTTCATGGTTACAAAGAGATCCAGATTTTCAAAAAGAAAGGACGAGTTCCTTAGCCGCCCCGATCAGATTAATGCTGTGGGTCGAATTACGGAAAATGACGTAGGCCACAAAACCAAAAAAGCATTTTTGGTCGACAATTATTTCATCACCTTTTTAACGCTGAGTCTGTTAAGCGTGGTTAAAAACTGTCCCAATCACACCCAGAGATCCTACGAGTATGTAGGAATTGTACAAGAATGGTCGCGAACACAAAGCTTCTCCACTTTTTGTTCCGCAAAGAGCAAACTACTGATAGCATGGAGGCAAAAAGAGATCTGCCCTAGACGCTTGACATGAGTGTCAGCGAGGAGAGCTGCAAAAATTGAAACATACCCTAGGTAGGTACCTACCTACCTATACAAACTAGGTACTTCTTCAAACGCTAAACACTAATTCAATCTCTGATGCTACCTGTACCTAAACCTATTTTGAGATGGTTGCCAACCGCTTAACGAAATTACTCGTATTGGATCCATTTCAATACCTGACTCACGATTTCTCCCAGATTCACTAAAAAGCAACGAGATTCAAGTGTAAGCGGGAAGCCGGCGAATACTCACATCAGGATCAGCTGACTAGTAGCCCGGAATGCCTTAAGGAACGCTAGTTGTGCCTTTCGGTGTGCTCCCGCGAGACTCTCCTTTCCGGAACTTGTGGAACCGCGTCCTGCACTGCAAACGATTTCAGAACTTGGAAGTAGAATAACCTGCGTTGTTGCTTGTAACCTCGTGTTACCTTCTGCTGTTCCTTTTCAGAATATTTTTAGTTCCCGTATTATGCCGGAAATTGGACATGGGCCTTTTCAGGCCAAGACTAAAGTCACTGGTCCTCCCGACTTACTCGGACTCCCACTGTTGAATTGAAATTATGCCCGTGAATATTACTTAACTATTACCCCACGGCAATATATTGAAAAAAAAATTCCCACGTTGATTGAGGAGAATACTCGAAAAAATTTGAGTTTCGTGGATGTAGACGAGATCCAACTATTACTTCAATCTCGTCCTCATCATTTACCTACAAACCAAACACTATCGTCGATACTATCGCTTTCGAGAACTTGACGAGCTAGTTGACATTTCGATCATAGAATAGGTACTTATACTAACGTATAGAGACTAAAGTATGATTAAGTATGATTTCGATGAATAAGAAGAGAGTCGTTTACACCACGAGATCCGAAAAATCGTGAAATGCGCATGCGTTAATTACGTCCTTGCGTTCAAGTTCTGACAGTTCCGAAAAAAACGGGCTGTCAGAACCGTTCGGAACTGGGTTCGCAAAACACTGCGAACGCCGAACTCGGCGTTCTTGGCGTTCCGGAACTGGGCGTTCTGGCACTGCGAACGACAAAACTCGACTGCACTCGCCCAGAACCGTTCCGAACTCGCAGAATACACACTGAGAACGAAGCTAAGGAGGCATTTGCCCGCAAAATGGGGGTGGTAATGAGATAATAGTGAGGGAACAGCTGTTTCCAACCTGAATTCTTCGATGCTTCTACCTTTTTTAATCCATTCTGATTGCATAATATTTTACAAACTCGTATGGGTTGTCCTTTACTGCCCTGCCATTTCGAAATTAGTGCAGCGATGATAATATATGTAGGTTTCTTCAAGGATTCTGGATTTGAGTTTGAAGTAAAAACCGCGAAATTTCGAACCACTGGAATACTCCATCCAAACGCGATTTTGATTCGCCTCCATTGGAAATTTCTGGAGTCGGTCTCCTAAAAAGCAGTGGTTGGTATTCGATGGATTTTATAACTGTAGCCACTGCAGAAGCCCAGATTCCAAAGTTATTTCGACTCAAAAACCACAGGAAACAGGTTATAATTGTCTCGTAATATATTGTGGTCAAGTTGCATAACCAGGTAGGTATTTTTATGTTTGTATCTTCCATCACTTCAATGACAACAACCTACGGCACCATCTGGTTTTTACAGCTAGTGGAACCTTGTTCAATCAACTAAGTGAAAAGCAGTGGTTGGTATTCGATGGATTTTATAACTGTAGCCACTGCAGAAGCCCAGATTACAAAGTTATTTCGACTCAAAAACCACAGGAAACATGTTATATCTGTCTCGTAATATATTGTGGTCAAGTTGCATAACTAGGTATTTTTATGTTTGTATCTCCCATCACTTCAATGACAACAAGCTACGGCTCCATCTGGTTTTTACAGCTAGTGGAGCCTTGTTCAATCAGCTATGTAAAAACTTTCCTTTTATATGCTGAACGTGAAAAATTGGCAGAGTTTTCATGTTTTTAGGAAGATATCGGATTATGTACGGCATAATGAAGTATAGATGCCTAGAGGTGCATCATAAGCTGGTAGGGGGGCGGGAATAACTGCTTGAGAAGTGATACGAACCAGGCGAGGGTTGTATCTGGGTAGTTGAAAAGGTCAGTGTGTTTATGGAAATAAACGAGGGACGATTATTAATGTATAGATGACGGATTGTAAAAACATGAACAATGTGGAATAAATCATCATGAGGCGAACTAAATCACTCGCGACGAAGTTGTGGAAACCCATTTCAAAACGGAAGTTAGTGAAAAACGTCTATTTCCAAAGAAAAATAAAGAGATACAATGTTAAATCGATTTCGACGGTTAGGCCATCATCAGTAACAAACAATAACTGAATACACATTAAAAAGGACACAGTTTATATAATCACAGGTGAAGGGAGACTGAATCCCATTGGTCAAGAGAAAGGAAAGGGGGCAGGAGGTACAACCTTAAGTGCAAGCAAAGTGAAGGGGGATATTGCTCATCAGATGAAGTGAAAGGAGAGGAAGAATTACAGTTTGAAGGGATAATTCCAAGCTTTATAGAAATGGACTTATCAGAGGAATTATCCCTTCAAATTGTTGAAACCAGTAATTCTTTGTCTACTTTCACTTCATCTGATTAGCTATAATCCCCCTTCACTTTGCTTGCACTTAATTGGTTGTACCTCCAGCCCCCTTTCCTTTCTCTCGACCAATGGGATTCAATCTCCCTTCATCTGTGACTATGTAAGCTGTGTCCTTTCTAATGTGTGTTCAGTTATTGTTTGTGACTGATGATGGCCAAACCGTCGAAATCGATTTAACATTGTTTCTTTTTATTTTTTCATGGAAATAGACAACGTTTTTCACTAACTTCCGTCTTTCATTATGAGGAATTGAACATCAGTTTTCCAGATTAGAGGAATCAGACGTGCTCAACTTCCTTGTTTCAACACCTACGAGAAAAGTTCAGCCGTTTTCTATTTAAAGATAGCAATCTTGTCTGTCTAGACAAATTGGCACCTCCTAGCGGTGATTCCTTCCTATTCTGCGGCTAGGTGGTTGTCTCAGGCTGTGGAGAGCCTAATCAATCTGATCCTTCCCCTCCTCCACCATTCATTGCCCCTTTAATTTTATTAATGGCCTCCTTGATTGAAATTCACCTACGATAGGAAGTCAATCAGCCTCCTATTCACTTTCATTATCGCGATGAACACTAATTTTCTTTCTCAGTCCATTTGAAACAAATAGCTTACGGATTCTCCCAACTCCGGTGTTTAATTTGAACATCGATCGCCCCACAAGTTCGAACTCCAGTTTAATTAATGTTTTATGTGTCTTTAGTACTCGAGTGTGTCTGCACCATATTGAAACTTTGTGGGTTGTTTAGTTTGCTGTTGGTTAGAAAGAGCTGAATTTAACGCTGGACTAAAACAATCTTCAGAAGTTGTGAATATTGTTTCTACCAATATATATATATATATATATATATATATATATATATGGTTTTGTGCATAATGTTATTATATACTATTGTAATGTAGTTTAGTATTATCATTCAGCCATAAAAATGTAATCTGATACTCAAACAAAGATATTAATTTTGATTTTCAGTTTTTTTTTTTAATTCATTTTTTTTTTTAATTAAAGATGAATATGTTGCTCAACTTTTTTTCTGGTAATTTTCACTTACAACTAACGCGTTTTGATGTATGAGCGTGGTTGTGGGAATAATTGTTTACATACGGGTGATGAGTAAACATGTTTGCAACCACTGTTGGGACATTAAGAGATGATTGGGATGATGGGCTTTTCCTTGATCAGTTGAGTGAGCTAAATTCTCTCCTGTTCACCCTAGGAAGTTGAAATTTGATAGGGAGACTCTCTGGGGCATTAAGAGACAATTGGAATGATAGGATCTTTCCTGATCACCTAAGTGAGCTGAATTCATAGAATACGTAGTACTCATCGTTCTCTCCTATCGATAACGACCTATACCCCCAATGTCAATGATGTTAATAATAAAAGTACCAAAGGACGTATTCATGTCACACTAGTGTGGCAAATTTTTATGGTATACGGGAAAAAAGGTATCGTCTAGTATGTATACCCTAAATTATTGGGGTTGCGTTTTTGCTGTAACGCTAGAACGCATTAGAACATTAGGGTGGGGAAATGGAGGACGATGATTTTTGATATATTCACGAGATCAAAGATGATGAGTTGTGCGTATGTTGAATGTGTGAAGAGATCGGAATGCTGGTGATCCGACTCAAATTCAAAGTTGAAAATGAAATAATGAATTTCCTCAAGAATACTGAAGATCTTGGAGAAAAAGAACAATGAACGGAAAGTTCTACTTTTAGCGGCGAAAATTGAGCGCATGAGTCCACAGCGCTTGGAGGTTGCAATACGGTAGCCGGGTTCCAGTGTGGCATCAGAGGGATGGAGTTCAGGCTCATGGAGAGACTCCATGCACAGGGTAAAGCCACCCACTTCGAGACCTGAACTAACTGTAGGTAAGGACTAGAAGTAATAATAGCCAGTGACCTAAAAATATATTTCGTTGTGTTATTGCCTCAACAGCGTCTACGATTGGGTAGTTACCGTTTCGGCGACGGGCTTCAAATTTACAGCCCGTATCGGCGAAAAGAGCGCCTGTTTCAGCAATAGAGACTTTTTTGGTGCTCGACGACTAGGAAACCGTGGTCGTCGAGCTGAGGCGAGCACCTGGATGCTAACACTTCCATGACGAATTGCTTCAAGACTACCGGCTGTTGAAGTCACGTTTAACGTGACTTCACCATTGATGAGTAGTTGGAATTGTTGGTTATTCAAAAAGGCGAACGAACAATTCGAGTTCATTCATAATTAAAACCACAGAATACAGTACCTATACTGATTGAAAAGGAAAGACGGATAAAAGTGATTAAAACGGATAGACTGAAATAACAACGAGTAGGTAAACTGGGTTATAAATGAGTAAGGTTATGTAACGTCCCATTCGTCACGAAAAGACACCGCGGGAAACCGATTTCGCACGGTTCGTCACACCGGCTACTTGACGCACTGTACGTCACGCATGCGCAGTCTGCATTTTTCTCCAGACGGTACCGGCTGCTACGTCGCCTGAACTGTACCAAAAAGTCTCTAATGGCTTAACGGCAACTGGTTTAGGGTAGTGAACCCTTTTCGGCAAATGGGGAAAGTACAAGTATGATAGGACGACGCTGAATCACTCACCTAGTGGAACTACATTTATGTAGTACACTGCGTTGAAATTAGAGAATTTGTTCAGAATCCTGGGACTCCTCATTTGTCAACTCTTCACTGATGGGTTTGTAGCGGTTGGCGATGTCAGAGAGAAACTTCATCACATCTCTTTCATCTCGAGGCTAAACTAGAGATATGAACCAGGAACGAGATAAAATCAAAGAGAATGATTCACAGGAGTTTGCATCTTGGCTTGTTGACATTCGCCCAAACAGGCCCTGTACCGCACGTAGGCGTTCGCTGAAACAGGTCCCCATTTCACACCACTACCGGCGGGCCATCTCCCTAACGGGTTATATACATATGTTCTGCGTAGAAGGGCTATACAATACAGAAATATTAAACCTTTGTGTAATAATTCGTAGCGTCTTATTTTCATCATTGAAAACAATAAACCAATAGTTTATACGAACTTTCTCGTTCTAATGAAGATTAAAATGTTGAATTTCATCATTAGTCAACAAGTTCAGTTCTCTAGTTTAGTCGTGCTCTCTAAGAGCAGTATTTTTTGAATGATCTCAGAATACCAAAGCTAATGGGGGAAAGAATAGACGTAGACAGGCGTTTTCGTAGTCCTAACGAACTAAACCAAATTTATTCGCTTTCAAGGAGGCGGGAAAGAATTTATCGATCCCGATTTTTTCCTGGCCGTAGGCTCTACACCGCTGTGTGATCAGATGGCCTGCGGCCAACTTTATCGCTCTCCTTCCGGAACTCTATATGGTTGTAACTATTTTTGAGGGAACATCGCGTCTGTTTGATTTCAACGGAAGGGTAAATACTATGATCCTTGAGAATGAGTTGGGCTATTCTTGAGGTCCAAGGGATTGGTACGACCCATCTGCGAGGCTATGTCAGAGTGATCACAGCCACTAAGAGTGCGGTCTACAGAAGAGTTTGTTTATTCAAAATTATTTTTCGAAGCGATTGAATAATTAGCGAGTTAAATACTGTAAATATTGTTTGGTTATATTAATGATATGGTTATGATTGGCTATGATGATTGGTTAAGATTGGCTTTGATAATGATTGGTTATATTAATAATTATTATATAAATGTTGTTTGGGTCTCATTTGAAGTACACCGTGGTCAGGTTGAGAAATATATTTTGTTTGTTTGGAGTTTGTATTTATTAGTTTGTTTGTATAGTATGTAGTTTGTTCGTATAGTATGTATTACTATAGTTTGTTTGGGGTAGAAAACTGCAAAATCGTTGCTTCGGCACCGTCTTCAGCTTCTCAAAAAGTTTAGGCTACCTTCCAAACCTTAATTACCTAACTGTCAGAACTAGTTGAAAGGGAACTTGGAAAGAAAAGTCCAGTCATGCAGCATGACCCCATGAGCGAATTTTTGAAGAATATTACCGATTTTTACAACCAGCGAACGGCATTATTTCGATTTTTGACTGATTTTTCAACTTTGAAATTTTTGAAAACTTGATACATATTCTTATAGGAAATTTTACGCTGATTCCGAATATACCACAAATAAATTATTTCGCACGACAAATCGCAAAAAACCGGCTATTTTGAAATTTTTGACTACATTTTTGAAAATTTCAACCCGAAGATGTAATCCGATCAAGCTGGCCAACGAACTTGAACTTTCGTTTTGTGCCCTTAACATTTTAAAATTTGTTTGAAGTTTCTAGCACAATTCTACGGACAGTTATCGTCTGGAATGACACATACATACATACATACATATATACATACATACATACATACATAAAAAGTCCAGTCATGCAGCATGACCCCATGAGCGAATTTTTGAAGAATATTACCGATTTTTACAACCAGCGAACGGCATTATTTCGATTTTTGACTGATTTTTCAACTTTGAAATTTTTGAAAACTTGATACCTACATATTCTTATAGGAAATTTTACGCTGATTCCGAATATACCACATGTTAGTATGCTGAAAAAATTATTTCGCACGACAAATCGCAAAAAACAGGCTATTTTGAAATTTTTTACTACATTTTTGAAAATTTCAACCCGAAGATGTAATCCGATCAAGCTGGCCAACGAACTTGAACTTTCGTTTTGTGCCCTTAACATTTTAAAATTTGTTTGAAGTTTCTAGCACAATTCTACGGACAGTTATCGTCTGGAATGACACATACATACATACATACATATATACATACATATATACATACATACATATATACATACATAAAAAAATGCGTTAAACTTCAGAATAGGATTCAGAATAGCCTGAAACGGATTTCTGCATAATTTTTTTTCAAAAATTCACATTCTACAAATTTTGAGGCGAGAGCAATAGCTTAATTTTCTTCAAAAATTCGCTAAAAATGCGTTAAACTTCAGAATATGATTCAGAATAGCCTTAAACGGATTTCTGCATAATTTTTTTTCAAAAAATCACATTCTACAAATTTTGAGGCGAGAGCAATAGCTTAATTTTCTTCAAAAATTCGCTAAAAGTTCCAGTCATGCAGCATGACCGTATGAGCGAATTTTTGTAAATTACCGTATTGTATAATGTTAAATTGTTTTAGAATTTGAGCTTTTTGGATACAAAGAAATTGGTAACTATTAATTTTATTGCTCAAATTCGTCAGATTGTCTGCAAAAAATTTTTAACTATCAATTTTATTGCTGAAAAATTTGTTCTAAATAACATTCTATTATTTAAACAAAGATATTGGATTTCTAGAATTTTTACATTTTTGTCGATTTTGTAGCATATTTTAATGAAATTTAATTACAATTTTGAGCATAGGTTTGAGCTTTAATTTTTAAATTACCAACTTCATAGTTGATAAACTTTATTTGAGTAATATTCTGCTAAAAAAAATAAAAACACCGATGTTTAGCCTTTTTTTGTGATTTTTTTAGTACATTTTTTGAAATTTGACCAATTTAATGTGCTCAAAAAGTGTTGTCCAACGAACTCATCCTTTCTTTTGAAATGCTTGATTTTTTGGCGAAAGAACGAAGTTTTTATCCTACAATACAAGATATTGTAAGACTGGCTTCACCAACAATGTGTATTGACTAATATATTCCGTATGTGAATATGTATATGTAAATACCTAAGTCGTTCCAGCACTACCAAGTTCCAGTAGGTACATCAATATAATGTATAATTATGCGTGAATAGGACCCAGATCCTGGGTTGAAACGTCGCAATAAAGAACAAAAAACTCAAGACTAGACTGGCTATTCTACAATCCTGAATTTATAATCTCACTAGTCACAGAAACATCAAATTATATATATATATATATATATATATATATATATATATATATATATATATATATATATATATATAAAAGCGTTAAAATCCAGGAATCATTTCAGAATGCCTCAAAACAGATTTCGATGAAGAAAATTTTTGAAAATTTTTATTTTAAAATTTTTGGAGTCATTGCAATAGCTTTATTTTCTAAGAAAATTCGCTAAAATGCTACAAATTAATACACAAAGGTTTTAGCCTATCATTGTCTAGTAAACCGTCTGTTGTACTCGACGCAGAGCGCCTCGCAAAAAGGTTTGCACCTTCACGCCTCCAGGACCCTCCAATTACTTTTTACGCTTTTTCGTAAATGTTGATAAAAAAAACCTTTATGAATATGTTATACTCTGATCATCAAGCTTCATATCATCTTCAAGTTTTTCTATGGGGACATGAATTTCTTCCTTCATCCCAATCACTATCCCATCATCAACATGAACAGTTTCCAGCAGTCTCTTGCGGTTCCCATTCCTTCTCGATGACAAACTTAAATCAGCTAAGCTTAATCGCAACTTATGCGATACCATGAACTTCACATTTCGTTGATTCTCACAACGTGGCCCCTGTTTCAATCAATAAAGGCTGCGGCTGAGTTCGCACACACATCCATCATCAACCCCTTTGGGATAGTTCGTGAAGTTTTCTTCATCCAACTTACTATAGAGAAATGCTGTTTCCACACACCAACGAGGCACTAGACAGGAAAGTCTGATCGAAATCTGCTTCTTTATTCTGGGTAGATCCTCTAGCCACCAAGCGAGCTTTCTAAAAATAGGCCTATGCAGACCTTGATCTCCTTGTCTATTCTTCTCCTGTTAGCCTTAAGGATATGCCTGTAAAAGTTGCTTCCGAAAATCCAAAATTAATCAAACTTAGATGATTGGCAGTTAGTTTAAAGTTCAGTAGGCGATTGTTCCTGTGTAATTCAAATCAAAAGCAGCATTGTTTAATCGGCAAGTCTTTCGAGTGAATCATCGATAGCGTTGCCCCACCAGAATTATATTTTCTCTCCATTTTGCTGTGGTGTATGAAGGACTGTTTGACGAAATGTAATTCCATGCTCACAAAGCACTCTGATCATCCCTGCATTGATGAAAACACCTCCACCATCACAAAAGCACTCTTGAAACACTCCGCTGTGTAGTCGAGTTATTCTGGTGTAAAAGCTTTTGGATTTTACCTCCGTTACAAGTTGGGACCATGGTACCCAGACAGAATGTGGAAATAGGTTTTTTGTAGCGCTTACCGATCGTCGATTAGTTAGTTGAGAAATTCTTTCCTCCAATGGTTTCGCACACGATTTGTTATCGATCTTTTGAGATCTGATGCTAGGTAAGAAGGCATTGGGGCGGGTGGTGGTAGTGAGATTGATTGTTTGCAGTGTTATTGGCTGACTTTATAGTTATGCTTTTTTTTTTAAATTATAACAGAGATATTATGGAGCCGTCATGGTGGGTGGGTCCGAGCCGGTCGGGGCCCTCAGGCTCTGTACACAGGGGGAAAGCCACTCCACATCGAAAAAACACAGGAAATAATATTGGGCACAGAAGCAGAAGATAACATAACAGATAACAGAAGAAAACAAGATCACAGCAAACTATACGGATGACATCAAACACAGACGCAATTTCAATACACACCATTCCCATTCCCATTTCAGTTCTGGTACATGTACACTTTTTATAAAACCAATAGGTAAATGAATTTAAAAAAAAAAAAAAAAACAGAGCCATTAGTGTAAATCACTAGGCTTAATGGTGTCGATTTACTCTCGTTTCAGATTGTTGGAAAACTGTTAGTACATTGAGTGTCCCGGGTAGTTTGGCGATTATTATCGGTGTTTTTTTATACGGTGACTGGGACTAAAAAATTATTAGAAATAGAAATATTATCCTACAACGAATTCATTGAATTAATCTTTGAAGCATATGAAGAGTCAACACACCGCACCATACACCCAAAACATTCTAGAAATCACTGGTAGAATGATGATTGCTCCCAGGCTGTTGAAGAAAATGGGCATGCCGTGCCTTCAAGCTGTTAGCTAACCTTCAAAACTATGAGGATATGTTAAGATGTGATACAAATATAATATACACTGCCAAGGAAATGGCACATGAGCTTCCTCGTGACCTTCACAGTACGTCACCAGAAAATTCCAGAAAACTAGAAACGACCGGTTATGGCATCAGGGAATTGATAAGGTGGGCAATTGGAAGCTGAATGGTACATATAATAAATTAAATTAATAAGGAAAAATTATGATTTTAATATGGGACCATCCAGGATGTAGTCCGCATGTTCCCTGAAAATTTCGTCTAAATCGCATCATCCCTGAAAATCTGACCGAAATCCGTTCACAATTGCCTGAGTTAATTTCAATTGCCTGACCGAAACAAGAAAATTTTGTTTGCGCCTGCGCAGAGTTTACTGTTGATTCGATCATGACGGAACTGATAGGGGACCATGTAGAGCTATACCCGCACGATCCCTAAAAATTTGAAGAAAATCGCATCAAAATTGTGGAAATTACGGCTGTTGCAAGGACCGTAACAAGAATATTTCGTTCACGCATGCGCAGAGCGTACCGCTAATGCAATTATGATGATTGTCTTATGGGAACTCAAGGGACCTTACCCACATCATCCCTGAAAATCTGACCGAAATCCGTTCAACATTGACCGAGTTATGACCGTCACGAGGAATTCACGTTAGCGCCTGCGCAGAAGCTACCGTTGATTCGATCATGATAAAGTTGATAGGGGACCATCTAGAGCTTAACCCGCACGATCCCTGAAAATTTGGTCAAAATCGGATCAAAATTGTGGAAGTTATGGCTGTTACAAGGAAATGTGGACGGACAGACAGACAGACACGGAACCAAATTTGTTCAGGAGGCTCTGAAACGCAAAATGCGAGTGGAAATTTTGATTTTGGAGCAAAACATTTTTTTTTTTTTCATTTCGAAAGTGAAAACAAAGCTTCCGCTGCCTTGCAGTCTCGGAAGCAAAAAGACGTTGTTATCCAAGCAAATAGAGACTCTTTCAAGTCCTTTTGTGGCTCCCTGAACTACTCCCTCTCCTATATACCCATCTTGAGAAGCTTCGGGTCAGTGGTCGCGCACCGAAGGTCGATTTTGCCTCCTTTGTAACGGATCACGAAGATTCTTTCCATAAATACATACCTCGCTATGCTCTTCATCCACAGGTAACTTTACCCCGATTCGCTGCAAAACACCTTTCACATAACACCTATTTTTAGAAATTCTGACATTCATATATAAAACATAGAAGCTTTGAACCTTCTTTGACGAATTCTCAAGTTTTTTCGATTGCTTAAAACCCAAAACCTTTATTTATACTGCTCGGTTTATAGAGAATAAATGTCTGAGAATAAATGGCCTGGGAAATACTAAATATTCTTCAGGTGGTTCTGTTCCCATTCCATTCACTTTCATATCGACAATGATTTTATTCCTTGTCCCAATGGTTTCAGATAATCACGATAGCTTGTGCCACCTTAGGCACGTCAAAGGTTCAAAAGAGACGAAATAATTCTAATCGCTAGTAATGTTCAGTAGAAACAGTATCAGCCACCGATGCTGTAGGATCTTCTAGGTCATGATTTTCTTTTATACAGGGTGCGGCAGAGACGACGGATGGTTTTAAAAAAACTCATAAAATAGTTAATTTTTACTCAAAAACAAATTTATTGATGCGATAAGGTTTGCAAGGAAATAGCATTTGAGACAGTCAAGTGTGAAAAATCACATCAGGAATGTGGTGGCCGAAATTGTTGATGCAGTGCTGGAGGCGTTCTTGGAAGTATGCTGTTACTGTGAACTCAGAGCGCTACGTCAAAATGATCACCAACTTCTTTTTCCCTGAATTAGGAAGGCGACGTGTTCCAACCCGACGTGTGTGGTTCCAGCAGGATGGGGCGACCGTTCACACAGCCAGAGCATCAATGGACGTTATTCACCCTCTCTTCCCTGGTCGCCTTATTTCCAGGTTTGGCGATATTCATTGGCCCCCTCGGTCCCCAGATTAATCCATATGCGATTTTTTCTTACGGAGACACCTCAAGGCTAGAGTATACAAGAACAAGCCCCGAACTCTGGACGAATTGAAGGACGCAATTCTTGTGGAAGACGCCAAGTTGAGAGAGCTATGTTGGAGAGAGTCTACGCGAACTTCCAAGAACGCCTCCAGCACTGCATCAACGATTTCGGCCACCACATGCCTGATGGGATTTTTCACACTTGACTGTCTCAAATGCTATTTCCTTGCAAACCTTATCGCACCAATAAATTTGTTTTTGAGTAAAAATTAACTGTTTTATGAGTTTTTTAAAACCATCCGTCCTCTCTGCCGCACCCCGTATAACCTTGACCTGAACCTTTAAAATCATGCCTATCACGTTTCTTTATGCTAGGACAATTTTTGGCAAAATATTCTACCTGATGTCTACCCGGAACTGGAACTAGTGGTACTTTTCGAGTACCATTTTCTCCTTGAGATAATTATTCTTACTCATAAGTGCACAATCGTTCTTATTCTCTTTGCCATTTCTCTCACGGAAGTCGCATCTCTATCAACCTCAACCTTTCTGTTCAATTGTTCAAGGTTCTACAATGGGAAACACTCTCACAGACACTTTTGAATTCAAGATACTCGGCCAGAAGTGTGGACATAATCCACCCCATCAGAATCAAATCATGCAATTCTAATAGTCTAGGGTCCAAGGCTGAAAATAGGTGGCCGTTTCTAAGAAAAATACGTAAAAAGCCGTTTCTGCTGACTTTATGTGTAAAATGACATAAAATTCATGAGTTCTGTTGTAAGTCAATGGGGAAAGGTCTCAGCTAAAACTTGCTTGATATGAATTCTGGAAAGTATTTAACCATGAATCAAATGAAGTTTAGCAGACCATGATCACACCAATATTAAGGCCACTAGGTGATTTTAAAGGGAATAAGTTTTGACGGGGGGAGGAGAGGACCGACCCAAAATTATCCCGATTTTCAATTGTTTATAATTTGCTTATTTCGGGTGATAATTCATAGTTTTTGGGTTGGATCGCTTTGTATTTTTATGTTCTACAATTTTACTACGCATACAAATTTCTGTAGGATAAATAGTTTATGAATTATTAGAGGACAATTTTAAAATTGGCGAATTAAGCCATATTTATGCGGCCACCGTTTCCGCGCATGGCAGACAACGATTTTCTCACTCAGAACGGACTAAATTTTTAAAACCTAATCTCTAACTTTCTCCTGAAATTACTATACCTATTTTTGGCCTTGGCTCCCGGACTTTAACTTGACCAACATTTCGAGTTCTACATTACCCAATTTTCACAAGAAAATAAAGCTTCGAGTAGACGATTTACACTCTGACTGGAACTCTGTTCATATGCCGGAATTCATTTTTACCAAATGTCTTTAGCTGTAGCACACGAGGACATCAGTTCTTCATTCGTGTCATTCAAAGAGCTTAATAAGATCAATTGGGCCAGGGAGTCTTTAGTATCAAAGGCATCTTTGTTTTTTACCTTCCGCACCCAGAACAAGAGTACCTGTCACTACGTCATGAACTTTGTGATGTTTTAAAACCAGCGTGACTTGCCTCTTCCACCTTGTCCAGTTCCCGTGGCCCTCTAGCTTCTCGATATAAGTCTTGAAACTTGCAGAGTTTGCAGCCATGTTTTTAGAACAAACACGGAATTTTGAATTCCTTCAATGATTTTGCACTGCGTTAATCAGTGATTATTCGGGCCCAAAACCTAGCAAAGCAGAAAACGTCTGCCAAGTTGCGCGAGTAGCTTGCATTCAGAGAGCATTCACTAATTATTGATAAATCCATGCAATCGTCTTTACTTCCGATAAAAAAAAAAAAAAAAAAAAAAAAAAAAACTGAAGTAGAATACTAAAAGAAGTAGTAGATTTCAGAATCATAAAACAGAAATCTTCGCTTCGCGGTGACAGTAGACAGTTCTTAAAGAGTTTTTGTTCTTCACGTAATTTTCTACCCGTGTACGCGAAAATACTGAAATCCCAACTCGCATGCGTGAATTTATGCGTCAAAGCGTAGAACTACGCGTGTACGGGAAAAAGGCCCACCTACACGTAGGCGGGGAAAATGCTTTGGGTCCTACGTGTAGTCGTACCTAGTCGTACGTTCGTGTACCTGACGCAAAGGTGACCACAGTTTTAAGAATAAGTTGGGTATTCGTTCTCCCTCTGACAGTCGTCTAATAACGTTTCCACTCTACAATTACCTACCTAGCCGAAAAAAGTAAAAACCTGTGATAAATATAATTGCATTAATGAATCAAATTATGTTGATTATGTGAAAAAAGTACCTACTTCGTCCGACAGCCAGATATCCTGTTCACCTACTTGGGAGTAAATGCAGTCGTTGATACTTTTCCGATTTTAAAGTAGATACCTACTCTTCGTAAGCATTCGCAAGTTCATTTCGTACTACAAAGTTGTATCTACCAACATAAAGATTCAGACAACGAGCAGGTTTGTGTTTAAATAATAGGTTTGTGAGTAGGTCGGTAGTAGAATTTGTGCTAGGTACCATCTCAGATCCTGAAAATAACCGTTTGATAAAGCAGGGAAGGCACTCAAAACGAACTATACCACGATGCCTGATTAAGTAAACTTGATGTAGCTAGATGAAAAATTGAATAATTAGTCAAAAATAAAAAAGATGCCGTAATCGAGTTGCTCCCGGACGGTCACACATCAAAGTACTAACCAATCCCAATGTTGCTTAACTTCTGTGATCAAACGAGAACCGATGTTTGCAACGAAATATGCATTGGCGAATACAATTTTATCACTTAATAATGATTAACAGGACGTTTCCACTTGTTTTCGTCACGTCACGTTGGAGCTTTCTATTGATTTTCACGTTACAACCAATGCGTTACTAGGGAAGTGTAACTTCCTTAGTTTTCATAGCAGGAAAATCGTTAGCCACTTTTTGGAATGCTCTCAGTTTATCACAGCATCTCATAATCCCTTACCCTCTGTAGTGTCAAGGAAAGCTGATTTATTACGCTCAGTTATAAACTACCTAATATTGCTAAGTAACCATAATGAACTAATAATGTGTAAAATTAATCATTATTAAATGATCTGACTGTTGAACCGTAGGTCTACCGTCCGTTTTTTTTTTTTTTTCTTAGGTCGGACCAGGTTATTTGATGCCCTTGAAGATAGCTGATAAAGCAGAGTGTAAAATTATTTGAAACTTCTTCAACTCGATCTCGAATTCAAGAGAATCTTTGACTTTGAAATACTAAAGGGGCTTGAGCGTGACGATAGCGTTTGGTTAGTTTGTGTACATACGTGTAGAAATACGCGAAGAGCTAGCATCTGCAGTTGCTTGCTCTAGACGCTGCTCTACGCGTTAACGTGGGAAAACCTTACGGGATGAACAAAAAATCTATTATGTCATGCAGCGCGACAAGTCGGACGACGACTCGGGATGGCGATAGGGCGAGCAAACGAATGCTAACCTCCCGAGTCGTTGGTTGCCGAGTGGTGGGTCGTTGACGACTCGCTCTACGACCCAATAAATCACGCTAAAGTGAGAATTGATTTCCGCTTACTTTCTGCTGTATTCTCATACCAATTTTATCCTCGTCGTGTTTTTTCCTGGAGTTTAATTGATTTTCATTCCAATTTCGAAGGTTCAACTTGGCCATGTTCATTTCGAATCTGTTTTTTATTTTTATTAATTTCCATTTGATCCGTCCCTTATGGACGAAGTTAGGGCGTATGGGGAGCGGAGTGTTTGCGAGAGAGAGAGAGAGAGAGAGAGAGGGGGAATTGAACTGGCTGGCTTCACTCGCCTCCGTAACAACGGGCCTTGTCGCTCCTTGTTGTTTCCAAGTTCTGTGGATGAGCAGGAGAGAAATTAGTTTTATTGCTCACACAGCTGATCTGAAATCCCTGACTTCCATTTGTCTCCAAGCGGCTATTTCAATTTCAGGCCTCTTGGATGAATAGAGGAGAAGTTAGTTTTATTGCCGACACACCTGATTTGACTTCATTGACTTCCCCCTAATATGTAACTTCCAGTGGTCACCAAGAGGCTGTGTACCGAATTTCATCGCTCTAGAATGAATGAGAAATATCAATTATTATTAAAGATATTAAAGTCATTAAAAGCATGTCGTGTCGCTTGCGAAATTTGGCGAAACTTCGTTTCAATCATTGGTGAACGATAAAATAAACTAACCACACTAAATTATACAAAAACTGATTTTGTTATTAAAATCCTGAAAACCCCCAAAAAGGACTCGCGGCACCCCAGTTACGGACCTTCCTTAGGGAGATTATCAATCGATCAATAAACTGTAACATTTTGAATGATTTGAGATGTCGGGAGATGCTATGATATCTTTGTCAAAATATAAACTTATTACTGAATAATAAATGAGATTATCATTATTAGTTTGATCCTAATTATTGTCTACTTGTCCAACAAACCATTGGAATTTTGGATTTGTCATGGTGGCGGAGGGTCGAGAGGATAATAGCCGAACCTTTTATGGGCTTCCTGAGGTATAATTCTTGACCAATTTTTGTGTTTATTATTTTATTAACTGTTATTTATTATTTTTCGTGTGTTTTTATTCAATCCCAATTTTTGTCTAGTTGTCCAAAGAATGATAATAGTTTTTGATTTGACATCGGGAAAGGAGGGTGGTGGGGGTAATAACATTACAAAAAAAAGGGCTTGTTACAAGTTACACAACGATTTGGGTTACTTGTAACACGACTGAAAAAATGCGAAAAATCATGTTATCTTAGCTCTCCCTTACTTGTAACAATTTTTAAGTTTTTAAAAAAAGGTAAGGATGACACACACAAAATTATCCCTAAAAGCGCTTCCCAAGCTATAATTCTTAACCGATTCTCATGATTGTATTTTGTTCAATCCCAATTGGAGCCTAGTTGTCCAACGAACAATCGAAATTCCGTATTTTCCATCCTGAAGGGAGGGGTAGAGGGGGTAATAACATTAAAAAAAAAAGGGCTTGTTACAAGTTACCCAACGATTTGGGTTACTTGTAACACGACTGAAAAAATGCGAAAAATTATGTCATCTTAGCTCTCCCTTACTTGTAACAATTTTTAAGTTTTTAAAAAAAGGTAAGGATGACACACAAAAAATTAGAGAATTTAGGAACGACAAAAAAGGTCTTTTTTTTACAAATTTTACATTCCCGTGTCACACACATTGGATCGTTCAGTCTTAAATCAGTCTGGGCCTATTTGGCTCCAATTCAGTAGGTATGAGTACCTAATAGGAACTGTTCATTACTCTCATGGTAAAAATATAAGACATACAGCATAAAAAATATTAATGAGATTCAATTCACAAAATGGCACATCAAATCACAAAATGCCATCGAAAATAAAAATAACAGGGAAATTTCAAATGAGTTCCTCAGGGAAGCAAAAGTTGCCCCTCTTGTCGTATAAGGGCATTCATGGCTCTTTTCAGTGTTTCATCACTATAATCCTTATAGGGACGAGCACCCGGTTTCCTTTTGTACTTTCCCATTTTTGTGCATTAGGAACAACAAAAACAATAATAACTCACTAGTACAAGGGAGATAAACACAATACTCCACATAGGGTGGCTTGAAACAACATAAAGTTAGTGTCCATAAAAATCGAGGGATACAATCTAGAGGTAACTAGCAACATCACACCTACATGTTACAAGTAACCCTCAAAACAAAGACCACAGTTTTGGATTTGTTTTTAAAATCAATGATTTGACTTGAAAGTGAGATCTGACTTGGAATTACTAGCTAGTGCTTGCAAGCACACACCATAAAAACCTCACTTCGTTCACTCCAACCATTTGGGCTGCACAGACCTTAGCATTTCGGTGTTGGAAACTGCCCATTTTCAGTCATCAATTTAAAAAAAAAAAAAAAAAAAATCAGGAGAACTTCCCAAACACTTGTTGAACGATGGATGACCTTCCACAAACGCCACAGAACAAATAGGGCTGATAAGGAATTTGATATCATGCTCCCCAATGCTGCCAACGTAACGAATGTGGTGGACACGCCCCCATGTGCTACAAGTAACCCACATGTTACAAGTAACCCAAAAGTACGGTATGGGACCTTGTCTGGTCCGGATAAAACGTCAAATCACTGAGGGGGCTGATGGTGTACTCGGAAGTCCATAAAGGCTGGATAGTCCCAAATGAGATTATTAAATTTCGAGTAGATAGTTCAATAATATTGTAATTTCATGAAGTATGAATCAAATTCAGCTTTACATTTATTGACGAACTTTATTACTGGAAATTCGCCGGTGTGAAGGGGGGGGGGGGGGGTAATAGAATCTTAGTTCATGAATATTTACAAGCATTTAGGCTGTGTCCCACCGAAAGAGGTAAGGTATATTTTTATCGGAATAGATGTAGATTAGCTTAAATTCGATTGACCTCATGAATAGACATCTGGAAGTAATGGCTTATTTATGTATTTATGGAAGTACCAAATGAAACTTGGAGTAAGGCTTTTGAGCGTTTTTAAATGCAGATGCAGACGGTGAGTTTCACGCAGATTGGAGAGTGGTCGAGAGGTTCGACTCGTTACGTTTTTATGAAGACGAAGAACAGGTTAGAAGGTGTTATATCTCCTTGGTGGGACACATGATTGTATTATGGGGGCTTGGGAAGTGCCATGCTTGGAATACGTTACTTACGTTCCAGTATGGTCCTCACTGTCTGGCAACAAAGTTTAAATTATTTTGCGAAATTTTGAAGAAAATAACTCAATTGCAATGACTCCAAAAAATTGCTTAGATCTCTATTTTGAGGCATCACTCAAACGAAAACTCTCCTTAAGATTTAGATAAAACGCTGCAAATTATGACACAAAGGTTTATTATTTCTGTATTGGGTGGCCCTTCTACGCAGAACACTGGTCCGTAATGATTAAACCCCTTTTATACCTAGTAGTAGTAGTAGTAGTAGTAAGTTGTTTATTGTATTAAATCAATCATTATTACAAAGAGTTCAGATCCACTTACACATTATCATTAGACAAATATATAATAGCTAAGAAATAAGTCAATCTTCTTCCTAATCTAGTTAACAGGGCATTACATCTTAATGAAGTACATGCGAAATAAACGAGGTCATCGATATGAAATTAATATATACTATAATAATCCTTTATGAATCCATAACATCCACGCTATACCTGTGGTACTCGTACAATATCCACAACAAGCCTATCCCGTTGTACACTATACAATGCTAATGCTGTACATATCAGACACCTATTTGGTGAGCGCAATTGATCGAAGCGCACTAGTAACAAAATGAAATAAATTAAACATTTTCTCCCTATCATCACCAAAATCGAGAAAATTAGCCAGACGATCCTCATCCTCAACCACTCGGAGCCCACAGATGTATTTCGCAATGAATTGCCTTCGGTACGGTTCTAAGATCGGGCAACGAAGACAAAAATGGCAGAGAGTATCAGCTTCTTTTCTATTGGATATATTGCATAAGCTCTCGTGAAATTTTGGGAAATTTCGAAGAAAATAACTCAATTGCAATGACTCCAAAAAATTTCTTAGATCTCTATTTTGAGGCATCACTCAAACGAAAACTCTCCTTAAGATTGAGATAAAACGCTGCAAATTATAACACAAAGGGTATTATTTCTGTATTAGATGGCCCTTCTATGCAGAACACTGGTCCGTAATGTGATAACCCCTTTTATACCGTATATTTATTAGGTATCGAAACTCGGGGCAATTGGGATCACTGCATTACAGCACCAGGACCACATAACTTTACGCTTTATAGTAAAATTGAGGAACAAAATGATCTATGACTAAGTAATCTTCCCATCAAGTATTTGCATACACTGCAAATTGTTTTGAAACACTATATTCTTGTTCGTGGCACATTAATTACAATCAATGTATTTCAGTAGGTTGATTAGAGAAATTATCCGTTTAACGTACAGCGTTGCGGGTTGCGATTCTCTGGGATTATAATTATCAGTGACAAGCAAAACATGGTAAATTAATATAATTCAATTAATCATAAATTCACATTATTCGCCCCTTTAAACATAGCAAGAACCGGCATCTAAGTATAATAGTAGATACATATCAGAGGTATAAATCGACATCGATCGAGGCATCCACGAATTGAAATTAAAGAGATAAAATAAGACTCCTAACATTCAGTGATCATCTGTAGGTGACAAAAGTTACGATAAACTGAATAATACAAATTAATAAAAAATAGACCTTTGTGTGAAAAGAAACATCTCGCAAGTGACCAGGAAGAAAAAATTTTTATCTCTCGAGTCCGTAACCATGTTCATTATTATTTTTTCTGTAGAAATGTTTTTGGTTTCCTTTGCTCTTAACGGTAAATCTGTATTTTGATGTTTTAGCGATTGGTTTTCTTAATGCGTATTCTTGAAAAATGGAAGTTAGTGAAAAAACGTTGTCTATTTCCACGAAAAATAAAGATTTACAATGTTAAATCGATTTCGACGGTTAGAATATCATCAGTAACAAACAATAACTGAAGACACATTAGAAGGGACACATCTTTATAGTCACAGGTATAAGGAATCTAGGTACCCCCCAGAGGTGCAATGGGGGCCTAAATCCTCATAAAAACTCTGTTACACTCCTCCCCTTAAAGACATACTTGATTGAAGATCAAGTATGTTAACTAGGTGGAATAGTTAATAGCTGAGAACTGATGCTCATTCATTCATAAATAGCTGCATTGGCGATTGAGGATGGGAAAAAGAGAAATTAAAACGGGATGGATTGTCAATGAATCTTCATAAGAAGTATTCATTGAACAATCGGGACAAAACGGAGGCTCAACTATGGAGACTTATACCTTAGGAAAATAAAATTGATATAAATTAATATGCCCAACATTGGGGACTTGAATTGTGCTCTAACCTGGTAATTGACATAATAGCAATACTCAGGTGGAAAATTGAAAATATAAATGGGGAATAAAAGAGAAATTATAAGTCAAAGACCAATGAAATTATTTATATACCAAAGGGTGATAATGGGAATTCCTTCTGGAACCCCGGGCCATGTTTCTTCTGAAACATTAACGCCCCAAAAAATAGTGGATTGGACTACTAGGCATTAGCCGTGCATAATCCAAACCACGCTCTGCTACCATATAAGGAATCTAGGTACCCCCCCCCCCCCCCCAGAGGTGCAATGGGGGCCTCATAAAAAAGGTAGAGGAGAGTAACAGCATCCCGTCAGCAGCCACTCCTACTAATAGCTTTTAATGAGCCATGTTCGGAGTAGATTGGTTTCCAGGGACCTGGAAAGCCCACCCAACGCCAAACCCAGCTGCTAGAAAACACGAGAACAGGCCGCGACACCCGTTGTTTCATCAACGGGACGCCGACAGCGCTATCTCTGAAGCCCTGACGGGACCTCGATGGAGGTAACTCTGTTACACAGGTGAAGAGGGATTGAATCCCATTGGTCAAGAGAAAATAAAAGGGGCAGGAGGTACAACCAATTAGGTGCAAGCAAAGTGCTGGGCCCCCCTCTCCTCAACACATCCTAAACGCCATTTCACCACAGTTTTTGATCAATTCTTGTCGAATTCAGTGCGCCAGTTATTTTTGAAAAGTTGTCTCGTTTTTTGTGGCCGGAAAAATGGATCCATCAATTTCGTAAGTATAACGGTTCCATGTTTTTAAATTCTAATTATTGATATGGTATTTTGTTATTAGAATAGGTTGAAAGTATTTTAGCCCGTTGTTGATAATTTTTTGCTTATTTTTCATATATTTATGTGCTCTTGAAATTGACCGTTACATATATGTTACTCGTCATACAGAGTATAAATATGTGAACTGATAAAAATATTCGGTTTTTCAGTGATGGAATCATTCTTCGGGATATGACCGTTCAGCAGGCTACTGATATTGTTGAAGAAATTCACGACAATGAAATCGGAACTCTCAGTGATGATGATGAGCAAATTGACATCTTCATTGGTCCTCCAGATGCAGGTGAACTCACGGCCGAAGATTCTGGAGCTTACATTGATAATTTGAACAGAAATCAACTTCATGCTAGTGCTGAAGTTCACAATAAGAAGTGCCGCATTACTGAGCTCCAAGAATCATTCTCCGCAAAAGAAAATGGATTGAAGGGGACCTTTACCCAATACCAGACAACAACCGTTTTGAATCGTTCACTGCCTCACAGTTTGCGAATCTAAATGCAGTTGAAATATTTGTGATATTTTTTTCGTAATCAATCTAATTATAACTGAGAGCCGTAATTACACGACTCAAAAAATCAACCGGGAGACATGAAGTGTTTCATTTGTTTTGTCGAGAGCTGGCCCACACATACTTGGTTCGCCGCTACAAGCAGAGATGGGCAGATTCGTATTCGTAGGTGTGAATCCAAATTTCGTTTACGTATTCACACTTGCAAATATGAATCTATTCGAATTCACACTTTTCAATACGAATGTATTCGTATTCGGATTGACACGTTAAGGTGCTGTGAATCAAATTGGGATTCGAATTTACGAATACGAATCTGCCCATCTCTGGCTACAAGACACCAATCAAGATACCGGGACCTGTGGCTCGTGCGCAAAACCAGTCTCAACTCGATCATGTAGATTGTTGGATCACTATGTCACTCCTATTGACAGCAGAAGGAGGTGTGCCAACAAGCCTTGTTCATCTCACGTAAAAACCATATGCCGAAAATGTGATGATGGGCTTTGTGTTCGCTGTTTTGTTACATATCACAAAAAACTAATTTGCATTAATTTCCCAAACAATATTCTGTGACAATAAAAATGGTTTAATTCTGTTTTTATAATCATTAAAAGGCTTCACATTTCCAGTTATGGTTCATTTCAACCTACACCCTCTTCCTAACTTCTAGGAGCCTTTTTATTTATTTTATTTTATTTTTATTTTTTAAATATAATTCTTTATTGGCATAGTTTTTTAACATACAGCCATTAATGAAAATACAAGCATAAATCTTCTGGTTTTAATTAAAAAATTTTTATAAAAACATCCTATTATCTAGACTTGTATTCATTTAATATCATTCTCTTCTAAAAATTCCCATAATAATTGAAAAATAATAACATTTCCCTCTCGTAAAATACATTTATAAATAAAAGGTATTTCCAAAATCCTATATAACTTCTGGAATAACCTGTAATAGCATAATGCTCGCACTGCATTACAATATGCTCCACACTTCCTTCTTCGCCACAATGAGGACATGAATCATCCATTATTTCGTGCTCGTTGCTCCAAGTCACCCTAGCCAAATACGACGGACACAGCGCATGATTACTCCTCATTCTACAAAGTACTCGAACAAATTTCTTGTTTGATATAGGTTTGTACCATGGATCGTTTTTTATCTGTGGGTGAATATCTTTGAAAAATCGGCCTTTGTCACACTCAACATATCTATTTTGCCATTCTACTCTTACGTTTATCTTGAATGCACTGTAGAAATCTTCCTTAGGTAAAAGGCATTCCAAAACTTCACCTGGCACAGCAGCAGTTTTTGCAGCCCTATCCGGTCTCTCGTTATATGCCAAACCACTATCTGCCCGAACCCATACAAAATGAACATCAATATTCGCATTTCCACAAAACTTCACCAGTTCAACAACCTTGGCTATAATATGATTGCTGAATTTAGTCAGTCTATCACTGGAAATCGCTCTTATCACGCTGTCAGAATCATTGCAAATTATTGCATGGGTATCATTCGAATTTGCATTGCTGACTATAATATATTATATTCCAGAGCTAACTTTATAGCTGTGGCTTCCGCAGTGTATATATTAGCTTCGTCGGGAAATTGGAATTGTTTTTCTATGTCTATGTCTATGTTTTTCTATGCTCTAGGAGCCTTCAAACGCCGAATGTAACATGTGTATCACCCATGTCCTAAACCCCCATCCTACTACCCCGATATTTTCAAAAGTATTTTTCCTGACTTTACTGGAGTTAGTATTGAAAGAATTTAGTAAACAATTTCAATTTTCCCAAAATTTTTAATCTCGGCTGAAAATGGTTAATGATCCAATGTTTTTCCATGAAGTGGAGAAATTTGGATTTATACAGTCTCCCTAGGTATCTTCATATGTTTGATAGTAGTCATTCGCGCATGCTCAAATCTAACATCCTCAAAATTCTCTTTTCTCGTGGGTGTGCACCCATCAGTGTGTATTCTAATTCTTGTTACTGTAATTAATACGAGTACGATGTACAGATTATCGACTGGATACACTTTGTAACGAGATATAAATGTGATGAATCTAACAATAGATATAAATTTCGCTAATGAATGACAATTTTTAAGGTCGAAATGATTACACAGTGTGATGGAGAGAATACGAATTCCACCTGTTGTATTTCAAATCTCATTGAAAAAGAATCGCCAGTTGGTGGCAATATTGTAAGAGATAAAAACAATCTGTTAATATTTAACTGTGACTTAATAATGAAAACAACACAAAACAATGCCGCACTCACTTGGTCCAAAGATTGTAAATCTCATTGGGCAGACCCGATACGAGAAGAAGGAGGTCAGATATGGCGAGGGAAAACAGATAGTAGTTGGTGGCCGTGTGCATGTGGCGGTTTCTGGCAATGACGACACAAGTGCTGACATTGCCGATAACGCCGGTGAGGAATATCAGCGAGTATATGACAGTCACTATCACCACAACGACATATGGCTCCGCAGTCGTGGTCATGTTATGATCCCAACCTGAAACCAACAGATGAATATTCCAATAAACAGTTTTTTATATTTTTTTTAAATATTTATTTTGGCATTAATGGTGCACATTTTACAGCCATATTTTAAACATAGGTTACTTATTACATAGAACACTCTTTGAAACTAAACTGATACATTGCATTCATAAAAATATTTAAATATCGCTTTGTAAATATTAATGTTATTGACATGGATATGTCTTTGCTCGGGGGGTCAACCAAAAATTTCCGTCACGCAAAAATTTTCATCGCACAGAAATCGTTCGCCACTCGTTGGAAAGCGCTTGATTTATGTGATAAATGTTCACATCTCAAGCTACCAATTTCCCCCTCCTTACGTACCTGGCTACATTCCTAAATTAAGTTGATTGGACTATAAACAATCAATTTTCTCCACCTTTATTTCATTTACTCCATCATTTAATCCACTTCCATTTTCATCCCCTTGACAACAGTCGACTGTTAACAACAACTCATTATAGTGGCTATCATGAACATAAAAATGATAGCGTCTGTATTGGAGAAATAACTTTAATAGTATGTATAGTATGCTTTTTATGCCTCCAAGAATAATAAAATAAATTCTTTATCCTACATTTCGTCGCCTACAGTCCAAAGTTAAAGGATTTGTTTACAACTCTCGAGGACAACCGTTATGAAATCCCCAATCAAAGACATATCCATGTAAAGCAGATAGTGGAACTCGTTTACGAGTTTCTTTCAACTAGGTTTCTGCTAAAACATTGGTAGACATGTATGATTTGATTTACATGATTATGATTGAGTTATTTGTCCAAATTATTGATAAGTAATTGAAAGGTTGACAAATTACTTATTATTGATGATATAATCAAAGAAAATGTCTCTTTCGCAATAAAATAAGGGACACTCCATTATCACGTGTTCCAGTGATCCATTCTCCAGTTCACAGAACCTGCATTGTGGTGGGATTTCGGGGTGGATACGGTGCAGGTACGCTTCACAAACTCAATGATTTGTACGTAGTCGAAGGACGGTTCTGCATAGCGCTTTGTGGACGGACCGCCCTATAAACCAGGGACGCTTGGGGACTTGGGGCTGAATACTCTTATAGAATGATCCACAGGTCGAACTTTTATAGTCGTTTTCTCACTTTTTCCAATATCGCGCTTTGATACTTGGATAAAAGTAGATACTTTTAGACCGGGGAGAATTAGAATTCCATGCATGGCTCCATCTTAAGCTAAATTTTCGGCTCTTTTGCCTTTCCTCTCAAACTGAATAGCATAGGCTAGGATTTGGACTGCTGCGACGTTATCGTTAGGCTTTCCACCTGGTGTCCCAAGTGCCTATATCCATGCACCGGTCAAGGCCGGTGGGCTTGGCATTGTCTCTCTCTCAGCCGCTATCCCATCTTTACGCCGCCAGCGCCTGCTTGCCCTAAGGGGCTCTAGCTGGGAGGTCGCCCGCACTGCTGCTGACCTTGATTTTGTCAGGCAGCAGTTGCTGTGGTGCGATCGAGCAACTCCAACTGCTCCAAAACCCAGCTCATCTGCTGAGTTCGCTGCTGCTCTGCATGATTCAGTGGATGGTAAGGAACTCCGACAGTGCTCTGAATCCCCAATTTCCTCTCAGTGGGTTGAATGGGCTTCAGAGGGCATTGGAGCCCGCGACTACCAACATTTTCATGCCGTCCGCGTGGCTACATTAGCCACAGCGGTGAGGTGTTCTAGAGGTAGTCGTGGGACAGTTGACACCCTCTGCCGTGCCTGTCGGGGTAAAAATGAGAACCTGTATCATGTGGTGCAGCAGTGTCCACGGACTCATGGTGGCCGCATTCTGCGTCATGATGCGGTTGCCAAGCAGATAGCAGGTGCTTTGTCATCCAGCGGCTGGGATGTGGGGAGAGAGAGACTGTACCATATGCCGAGTGACCGGGGCAAGAAGCCAGATATCGTTGCCATCAAGCCCGATGGGTCTGCCGTAATCCTGGATGTCCAAGTTGTATCTGGCAGCATGGACATGGAGCAGACCTGGAGGGCTAAAATAAGTAAATATGATAGGAACGACCTGCGGCAAGCGATATCTGAGCTAAAAGGAGTGGCGCCTAATAACATCAAGGTCATGGCCGCGACCGTGTCATGGCGCGGGGTGTGGTGCGGGAAAAGTGCCACGGAGCTTCTCGAGTTGGACATCTCGGCAGGAGTGCTCCGTGGTATCACCACCCGCGTCCTTCGGGGCTCTTACCTTAATTGGTGGTCATTCTATAGGGGCACTTCCTTTCATCCCTCTCTCCCTCCTCCATCTTCCTCAACTTCCCTAATCCCTAGGGCCGGCGTCGGGTAAACCTGGGCGTCCTCCCCACTTTTGAATTTCGTTTTTTCGTTTCTTCTTCTTAATGGTGTGCCCCCTCCGTCTTTGAGGGGAGTTTTCTAAAAAAAAAAAGAAAAAAAAAAAGAGTATGTGTATTCCAGACGATAACTGTCCGTAGAATTGTGCTAAAACTTCAAACAAATTTTAAAATGTTAAGGACACAAAACGAAAGTTCAAGTTCGTTGGCCAGCATGATCGGATTACATCTTCGGGTTGAAATTTTCAAAAATGTAGTCAAAAATTTCAAAATAGCTTATTTTTTGCGATTTGTTGTGCGAAATAATTTTTTCAGCATACTAACATGTGGTATATTCGGAATCAGCGTAAAATTTCCTATAAGAATATGCATCAAGTTTTCAAAAATTTCAAAGTTGAAAAATCAGTCAAAAATCGAAATAATGCCGTTCGCTTGTTGTAAAAATCGGTAATATTTGCATGAAACATTGTCAAATTCAGATTGAACTACTCTTATGGAAGTATCCCTGTTTAAACAATCCTAGAACCATGCTGTTTAAAACGTAGGTAGTAGGTGCTTGTTAAGAAATGAAAAAAAGGAATCACAACTGATGAGTTTACTCTGTGAAATATTCCGTCCTTCGATTCTCTCGGCCGCTCTCTTTAATGTTTTACGCTCAACTGTTTTAGGACTTGATGTAGCTTTAATACTGACTGTGGCTTAGAAAATATCAGCCATGAAATTATGAAGAAGTTCTATTTATGCACGTACAAGCACGCAGACCCATAGTCGAAGATTTCTTCAAAATTCCCTCATGGGGTCATGCTGCATGACTGGACTTTTTCTGAGTTGGAACGCTGAAATTTGATTTACATTAATTTTGAATAAACATTTAAATGAGAGAGAGAGAGAGTAAAAACTTCGCTTGGTACCCGCGCTCGAAAATCTTTTTACTTGGAAAACCTGTGAAGTGAAGTGAAATAAAACATATCTTTCTAATCTTTTGGTGGACTAAACAGTTGATCTTCCGGTACTGGAGGGTATCATACCTGCATTCCAAGAAATTCATATGTAGGAGGATAGTTACTAGTTGATCGAAGGGTTGTCACAGAAAACTATGGGAATCTCGTCAGATAAGAAGTAAATAAATACAAATCTCTACTTTTCAAAAGGAAACGTATAACCTACCAAGGTATCTACCTAACCTCAATGCTAGTTGAGTGAAAGCACTTTGGCAACATCGTTTTTCATCCAGCTTTAGAGAATAATTCTTTTCATTATTTCACTTTCATTATTTTTATTGTTTTTTTAATTGTTTTCTAATGAATTGATAGTTTAGTTTTGATCTTATTTCTCCTCTATAATAGAAGGAAACAGTGTAGTCAGATAACTTTGTGATTAAATAAGTTCTTTTTTTCCTTTTATGTAATTCATGAGTATTACATTCACAATTAGCTCAAGCATCTCCCCTTAACCATGTATTATTGTCATATATTATGTATACTTTTTGTAATTTGCTGTTTCTCGGAATAAAACTCACTTTCATTCATTCATTCATTTTCCTTATGACTTGAGGTCGTTTTCACTGCAGCATTCAAAATGAGCAAACAAAACAAGTTGTGGAGCCGCCGTTAAGAGCTTAGTGATCTCTGATTTCTTGTGTACTTTTTCAACTATCTAACGTATTATAGTGCTGGCGTTTCATACTTCTTTGATATCAATGCGAAACGAGCTTGTGTTCGGGAAATTTGAAATGTTGCGTTTTATTAAAAACGATCCCATTGGTAATTAAAAAGTGCAAATTGAAGGATGCGAACACTGAAAACTTGACGTTAATCATCCGTTTACCTCTCAATTCCTCGAGGGTCCGGTAATTAGTTGATCAGCTTTGCCAATCAGATCGTCAAGTTTTGACGGACGAGTTAACCAACAACGGGTGTTGGTGAAAGCAAAATCGCTCTAAAGTCTGATTGAGCTCAAACATAATGCCGCGTTAACGCTAATTCTTGATTAACTCAAACAGTGAAACTGGCCCTTAGTGATCTACCGTTTGCGAGCGAAGCGAGTAACATCCCCTACATGTTTCATTGTAGTACACCTCAACGGGAGGGTCCGGACCATGGAGGCGAGCAAAGCGAGCCGGAGCGGCTAGTATAATATTAATAACCAAAAATTAGTTTAGTTAGCAGTAGACTCGTGCTTTATTCATGTTTACTAGTCTGCTTGATCAGAGGGTAATGTGAAAGTCGGCTGGGTGTCAGAACATACGAGAGCATTTTTATCCTAGGTACGTTTCCAAGCCAATTTCACACGTATCAACATAATACTGTGTGGTTGTAAAACATCGTTTAGGAATCAGCAACACACGCAATCGTAAACGAAGACCTTACCAGCAACCGTTCAGATGAAATTCGCATTCCTCCATTCCACCATCACCTTATGTAACTTCACCTACACCTCTTTTTTCCTTCATAATATCCGTTTTTTCATCACTTCACACTGATTCAATATATTCATTAACTTCAATAAACATCTGTTGATTCATTAGGAACAATACAGTAACAATGATAAGCCGTTATCTTTCCAGTGCCTACGGGATTCATTTCTTGTAGTGGCAGCTACATGGGCTTATATTCTTCCTCCATATATCTCTTGTAGGGTCAACTTGTACAAATTATTTACATTTACCCTAGTTTATTATAATTTAAATTCATATAGGAATTTCGTACGCCTTTTTTGTATTATTTATATTATCAAATGTTACTGTGAGTGAGTTGTGATTTTGTGTTTTCACCATCTGCAACAGCTGCTTCACCGTGCATCCCTGACTGGAACCTGCCATGTTCTAGCGCCATCTTACGCTTCTAGTTCAGCCGTTGCAAAATTCAGACCTATTTATCATTCAAATATCGTAACCTATAACATCCGCGCATTATTAACAATTATCCAGATCGATTTGGTACCAAATCGCTGCATATTTCGTCAACCTTCTCGAAATATCACTGGGAATTGCTGCCGGTGTGGATACTGCCACTTATCTGTTGTACTTGGTTGGTTCATCATTTCCAATCAGTGCCACCTGCATGCTGACCGGTCTCCAGCTCAGGATAAAGAGATAATTGTGGTGAGATCTTTCTTTATTGCATCTTTATCTTCATACACCTTAAGGTCTGTTTTGCCTGTATCAATTCTTCTTCTACCTATCTTCTACATCTACCTACCTTCTACCTATCTACCTATCTTCTACCTACCTTACTTGGAGTTGGGCCTTCATTCTCTTCATCTACCTACCTACCTCTTCAGCTATGGGAATGAACTTTTCTGAAATTATCTAATATCTGTGATACTTCTGTTACCTACATCTTGACTTTCAGTGGCCACTCTATAGGTAGGAAACTTAAGTTCAACAAGTTACCTCACGTAGGTACATACCTACTCTTCAATAAATCCTCAGAAGCTTACTTATATCCACATATTTATTTACTTATCCTAGTCAAATTATCATATCTAGTCATTGGTTATTATAGTGCAATAATATTTAAAAATACAGTCCACTTTAGGCACATGAGGTAGTATTAGGAAACTAGGGTACCATATTAGTTACCAGGAGCCTCATTGTGCTATCAGTACCATTTTACCATTCGTACCGTAGGGAGGGTTTTAGCTGGAAACAAACAGCAGGCTCTTGCTTAGGTACAAAACACTGTGCTTTACTAGAATACTACGCTATATCTACTTTGCTTGTTCCCGATGTAAAATAAATATTATTTTGTTGAATCGGAGTGAAGAAAGGTTTAACTTTCGTAGTGTTTGGCCGTTTGAACAAAGCCAATACCTTATGTTGCCCTGTTAAAGTGACCTGTACTTCCTTCGATCGCTGGTCTTTCCTCTCAAACTCTTTATTTCTTTGAAGCCGAAGGTCAAAAGAAACCGACGTCACCTGATCTCCGAGGTCATTCGTGCGCGGCAAGTATTTGAGAAAAATCCCTATTTCGCGAAAGGCCTTCACCTTACTTGTTTCTCCGTATAGAATAACGTACACTTTTAATACCAACGGTTCTAAAAAGGATCAGCAAGATTATACCACAACAAAAAATAAATAAATCCACGCATTTAGGTAGACATACGTACTGACGGATCCCCTCAAACCTTAACTGTTTTCTCGGGAACTCGTTCGCATAAAGTTTTTTTTTCTTGTCTTCCTCAGGCAGAACCCTTCATCTCCGATGAGCTTGAAAGTGGAGAAATATTTTGTGGACTTTATGGCCAGTCTTCACCATAATCTAACCTTGTCGAGCTAACGATGATGTGAAGCTTCTTAACGATAGTCCATTTTTAGTGTGGCCAGCGATAAAGTTCTAAAAATACTGGTTGTGTGAATGAAAAAAAAGGAAGGTTGATTCGTTGGGTGGGTGTCGTTTTTTATTCGAATCCCTTATATTTGAAAGCTCGGGAGAAATAATAGCGTTTTATAGGGGCAGAATCGATCAAGTTCCAGTTCCGTCCCGGCAATCCCTGAAGTGGGAGTAGACGGCGAGGAATCAACATGTTTTAATATTTAATGGATAGGTTTACAATAATTATGTAATGTAATATTGTATGTTGTATAGTCTAATCTGTTTAAAGAATTAGGGACTCGAACAATATTGGATCACTTTTAGCGAATTTTTGATGAAAATTAAGCTATTGCTCTCGCCTCAAAATTTGTAGTATGTAATGTGAATTTTTGAAAAAATTTTATGCAGAAATCCGTTTCAGGCTGTTCTGAATCATATTCTGAAGTTTAACGCATTTTTTTTTTAATGTATGTATGTATATATGTATGTGTCATTCCAGACGATAACTGTCCGTAGAATTGTGCTAGAAACTTCAAACAAATTTTTAAATGTTAAGGACACAAAACGAAAGTTCAAGTTCGTTGGCCAGCATGATAGGATTACATCTTCGGGTTGAAATTTTCAAAAATGTAGTCAAAAATTTCAAAATACCCTGTTTTTTGCGAATTGTTGTGCGAAATAATTTTTCCAGCATATTAACATGTGGTATATTCGGAATCAGTGTAAAATTTCCTATAAGAATATGTATCAAGTTTTCAAAAATTTCGAAGTTGAAAAATCAGTAAAAAATCGAAATAATGCCGTTCGCTAGTTGTAAAAATCGGTAATATTTGCATGAAACATTGTCCAAATTCAGATTGAACTACTCTTATGGAAGTATCCCTGTATAAATCATAAACTAAAATTTCTCTACACGATCAATAGCGACTGAAATGTCGAAGATTTCTTCAAAAATTCACTCATGGGGTCATGCTGCATGACTGGACTTTTTTCTTGTCACTGTATTATTGTGCCATTTCGTTAAGTACTACTCAGTCCATTTATTTATACCCAATTCAAGAATATTGAACAATTGAAACCCTGATTGATCAAGTACCCATAGTTGCTCTGTTAATGTTGTAATTATAACGAATGCAACTTTCGCCGTTGTTTAATATCATAATACTTGACGGCTCGACTCGAAAACAAAATCATCAGTACTATCCTCTGTTTCAAGATTTTATATTTCGATTTATTTAGATGACAAATAATAATCAGAAATTATCTCTATTACAGTCCTATCAACACAGTTTTTGGACCACCAAATTCAATTTTCAAGAATCATGGAAGCAGAATCATACCGACGGTTCATATGGTTGTGTGGAACGGCATTGAAGAGTAGCGGCGTCGAAAAAAGGTGAAATACAAACATTTATGATGATAGATAACCACGTCAAAAGATATCGGCGTATAAAATACGGAGTTATAGATACGGTATCGCATGTCCACGACAAAAAACAAGAGTTTCCATAATGAGGGCTCAAACATAGAAAATTTGCCCCAAATAACGCATTACGCCGTATAAAATCAAAGTTTCAGGAGAGTAAGAAATAACAGCGAAGACAAATATAAGCCACGAAATGTCTAACGGCATCGAAAAACAGTTGCGTCGAAATGGATACTATCAAACATTCTTTCTTCGTCGTGCCAAGCGTTGGGGGTCATTTTTCGTCAATTTTTGCAGTTTTCTACGCTAATTTTGTAGTTTTAGCGAACCTTAGAGGATATTTACGTGAAGGGGCAAGTACTGGATATCAAATTTACCGACTAAACTAGCCGATCCGAATCACTTCGCAGGCCTCCACGTCCAGCCGGATATTGACCCCCTCGCTGTGTACATTCGATGGTCTTTTACCCCCCCCCCCCCCATTTAGGTGTATTACAATTGAAACACGTAGGCGCTCGCAAACAGTAGATCCCTAAGGGTGTGTTTAACGTGTGTAGGGGATATTGCTTCTGTACGGAATTGAAACCCCCTAGTCGTGGACTTTCGTTTGAGCCCACACACGGATTTTCCAGTTTTTCTACCCCCACCCCTCACAACCACCCCTTACTGGGCAGGGGTTGCGCAATTTTGATGTGGCCTATATTTTGCGCCGGAAGTGGTTGGTCATATCAAAAAAAGAATCGCGCAAATCGGTCAATCGGTTCAAAAGTTATGGAGTAACCCACTTTCAGACACCTTACTTTATTAATATAAGGAGAAGACGAAATCAAGTGAATTGGATTAAAATATACAGGGTGTCCCATCTAAACGGGCCCATCGGGAAATTACGGCCTTACGGTGCGAGCTATCGAAAAATTGAACTGGACCTTTTTTATAGTATTTTGACTCAGCTTCACGATGAGGAAGTCCGATTTTTATTTTTCCATGTTTTAGGGTCTCAAATCATTGATTGAAACTTACGGTTTCCTCTTGACCCCCCTTTTTTATTGCTTTTTTCGATTTTAGGTTGAATTTGGAACAGAAAATGCCTCCATGAAATTTTCTTTTTGGGGCTTCGTTTCTGAGTTATTCCACGTTTTGCGAAATACAGAAAATCGCCGATTCCTTTTAGACATTACCAACACTTTCTATTTTGATCTTCAATTTTTGAGATTTTCACCACACTTTTGAAATCAGCATTAAACTATCTATCATCAGACCCCAGCGTCCATAATCAACAATCACCATCAGGGGGATGACATTACACTTGATTGAACCGCTTACGATTTAAAAAAAGTTTTCCAAATCGTCGTTTGAAAAAAAAAAAACCCTCAAACTGTCCAGAATCACAGAATCGCTGTTTATAATACAGTTTAAAAAATGTACCACGAGGAGACTTCCAGTCAGTTGAGTTGTGACAAATCGAAAATACCACCTGCTCCTTCTCCTGCAAACTGTATTCAAGGGTCAAGAAAACGACAGCTTCTTGGTACTTATTGCTCAGTCTGCACTATGATCTTTATTATTTAAAGAACCTTACATTAATCCAGAAGACGGCAACAGTCTGAGGTTTTTTTTTTTTTTTTTTTTTTTTTTTCAAACGACGATTTTAAAAACTTTTTTTAAATCGTAAGCGGTTCAAGTGTAATGTCATCCCCCAGATGGTGATTGTTGATTATGGACGCTGGGGTCTGATGATAGATAGTTTAATGCTGATTTCAAAAGTGTGGTGAACATCTCAAAAATTAAAGATAAAAATAGTAAGCAAGTGTTGGTAAAGTCTAAAAGGAATCGGCGATTTTCTGAATTTCGCAAAAAGTGGAATAACTCAGAAACGAAGCCCCAAAAATAAAATTTCATGGAGGCATTTTTTGTTCCAAATTCAACCTAAAATCGAAAAAAGCAATAAAAAAGGGGGGGGTCAAGAGGAAACCGTAAGTTTCAATAAATGATTTGAGACCCTAAAACATGGAAAAATCGGACTTCCGCATCGTGAAGCTGAGTCAAAATACTATAAAAAAGGTCCAGTTCAATTTTTCGATAGCTCGCACCGTAAGGCTGTAATTTCCCGATGGGCCCGTTTAGATGGGACACCCTTTATAAAGATGATAAGGGGAGGTTTTTTTATTAAGGTTTAAGCTGCATCTCAACCAGAAGGGTAATTTGCGGCATTGAACAAGGTGTCCAAAGGGGCACTGGAAGTGGCACGATTCTAAGCGGAGCCATGTTGCCATCCTTGACTATAAAGGAGCGCCATCATGGACTCCACTGGCAACTCGGAGGGGGTAAAAATAAGGGATGCAGTGATGACAACAAACTGTTTAGTAAAAAAAAAAACCCAAAACTAAAATAATACAACTAATACCAGATATATAATAGACTAATGACTATATAAATGTTTCTATATACATCAGCAAAAAGTGAAATAAAACTATGACTATATAGATATATCTCAGATCTGGTATCACAGTTCGTAGTAGAGCTCAGTGGCTCTCAACAGGGATCGGACCTAGCCTGGTCCGGATAATACATCAACCCACTGAGGAGGCTGATGCTGGACTCGAAGGTCCACAAGAGCTGGGCAGTCCTCCAGAAAGTGGCGGATGGACAGATCGCCCCCACACCTCCCACACACAACATCTCGACATTCTGCACTAAGCAGGTGTCTGTGAATAAAACCAGTACGTTTTTTACTTATTTCGATTTTTTTTTACACCTTTCAAATGAAGCTGGGAAGGTGGCTTCGCGGCTCGATCTCACCTTATAGATGCTGAACAAAACCCCATTTTTTTTATCTCGCTCAGGGAGGACACTATGCTCATCACCGGTTACAGACAGACAGACACACATACATACGTTTTTTGATTCGTAAAGATGTATTATTAGTTTCACACACACACACACACATTTTTTTTTTTTTTTTTTTTTTTTTTTTTTTTTTTTTTTTTACAAACCTCCCTTCAAAGGCGGAGGGGGCACACCATTAAATTGTAAAATAAACAAATAAAATAAAAAATTGGGGAGGACGCCCAGGTTTACCCGACGCCGGCTCTAGGGAACAATTCTACTGCAATGTAGAACTATTGTCACAGACAGATGTACCTTGTGAACGCAATATCCTTTTAAATGGCTCCACTAATTCATGTCAATTCACGAAAATTACTATTGAAACAAACTGCATATCCAGGGGTGCCCACCCCCCCCCCCCCCCCCCCCAAGCGCAACGACTCGAGCCCCCCCCCCCCCCCCCAAACTAAAATATTTATTAAATAGGTAATGTAAATGATACACTGATGTGATAAAGAATGATCTACAACATATTATCCAATAAATTCGAATTGAAAACAGCTGACGCTAGCAAATTGTTAGTATAAATCTTATTACTTGTTCATAAAAAAATTTAAAAAATACTCATTTTTCTAACCCCCCAAAAATTTCAACGACGCAGTTTGCGTCGTGGACCCCCCCCCCCCCCCCCCCCCTGTGGGCACCCCTGGCATATCAACCATCCCCGAAACCAATCACTTATTAGCAGTTTTTCCTCAAGAAGACCAATTGCAGATCAAAACTCCGGATAAATCAGAAACGCTTACCTTGAAAGGTATCCATCTCGTAGACCCCCACTCGGACTTAATATATTATCATGAAAAAATTATGTCCTCGAAACTCCAGCATGGGAAGCCCTATGTTGCTAAGTCTGCCTACCCCAAAACTCGACTCTCTTAACTTCACGCACATGTCTATGCGTTTCGATGACATAAATCTCAAGAGATTGGACAATTTTCATTTAAATCTGAACCCTTTCAATGTTGACCAAAGTCAAATTGACTGGTACCCCTCCATTTCACCAAGCAATCTCAGACGGAACTTGAATAATATTATCGTACTTCACTTGTAAACGAGCAGAGATAACGTAACAGTAACGTCAATGACACTCTAACGTAACTTCAGATTTTGTCCCTTCGGTGAGAAACCTCGCAAATACTTCATTTTTACTGCGATTTTTCATCTCGGGGAGGGAGATGTTACACCCAAAATAGTGCTGATAATCAATAAATCTGCTTACGCAGCATACCAAACCTTTATAAACCCAGCGGACGCCCCGCTCGAGTCAGTCTGGTTGCGCTGCTCGTCAGAACCCCATAGGTTCACGTTAATCTCCATATTACCACTCCGCTCTGAGTTCAATCTGTTCTTTCAGTGTGTGAATAAAGAAAGTTCTTTTTAAAAACTTAATTTACTCGGCTCCCGACATAACTTATATTTATGAAAAAGCGTGAAACTCTAGGATTCGTTTCAGAATGTCTCAACGGATTTCAGTGGAGGGATTTTAGAAAATTTTGTAATTTAAAATTTTGGAGCCATTGCAAAGCTTCATTTTCTACGAAAATTAGCTAATTATGATCCCCTGTTTGTTCACACCTATTATATGTAATTATCATCCTTCATACCTTATACCCTTTTTCATTACCGTTTCCTTGCTTTCCAGTTTATTTTATTAAAGCATTACGTATCGATACACCGATCATTTTCCCGACGATCAGGCGGGTAACGCGGCTGGTATTTATAGATGGTTTATTAATTGAAACGTGATGCGTTTCTTGCCCACTAGAAAGATTTCCAATGGATACTATTTACATATCAAATAGCGAGTACCAATACTGAAAACCTCGATTGGAGTTAACTGATACTCACGGTTTGATTTACTTCTAACGCACATTTCCCTGTTCAGAATAGTGTAGTATAAATTTCCTTTGTAGTTTCTTGAAAAAACAAGATCATGAACAAATCGATCATCAAACTGAAATATTTCCAACTCATGTGTAATATGATTTATTAACAAATCCTATGCTCAAATGAACTTTAACAACCGGACCAACGTATTTTCAAGTTTCTGTTAGTGCCTCTGGTATTTCTCCTCGACAATCTCTACTCTGACATTTCGCTCTGACAAGAAGATGTATCTAAGGGGCGTGGAGTTTATTTATTTTCCACGTACCTTCGTCCTACGAAATGGGTCAACAAGTGCCTCCTTTCGCATGGGTGGAATAACTCTCTGTCGGGGATGTGATATCTAGTTATACGTATTCCTCTACCGTTAACCTTGTTAGGAGGACCATGGCGCTTGTTATGAGGCGTGAGAAGTGAGAAGCTATCAATAACAGCGGCAGAGTGCGCACCACGTGTCACATTTATATATTCTGACAAACATTATTATTATTGCAGACATCTTCGTTTCTGTGCAGTAACAATCAAATAATAAATGTGATTTAAAAAATCATTCCTAATAATATTACTGGGCTTCATATGGTAAGAGCTATTTAAAAAACACAAGTTGATTTTTTTGAAAAACAATTTCGACGTTTTTGATCGAAAAAGAAGGTTTTGTGATTCACTAATTTTAAATTTCCTTATTTGGCCTTACTTGCTCGAAGGGTATGGTGGAAGTGCAAGTGAAAGTTTTGCAATAGGGGAAAATGGGGAAATACCGCCACCTCAAGCGAATTTGTCTATCACAGCCCAGTTTTGCACCCAAGAGCTTCAGATTTTGAAGCAAATTATTTTAAAAAATCTCCAGTAGTGAACTACTATGTTTTTGCTGGTTGTGTAGCAACTTTATATTAGTAAACAGCAATTTACGAGACCCTTGTAAATGGCGGTATTTCCCCAGCTATCTGGGGAAATACCGCCATGGGGTTAGGGTAATACCGCCATATTAAAACAAGGAGGAAATGAACAGTCTCATCAGAACATCGGAATAACGATTTAGCTTCTCACCATATTGGGAACTTAGTTAACAAGAAAAGGATTCACTAAAGGTTGTCAAACAATTTCCACGTCAGACTAGTAAAATTTGAACAAAATAAATACTGGTAAAATAATGTTAGTTCTTCACAGGAACTGAATTATTGACAACGATAAACGCGGAACTCGTTAAAAAAAAGAAAAATTATATAGTATTATTTTATCTTCCCAGCTTTTAAAGTTTTAAATTTGTGCTCTTCCTCAGGCCACAGCAAAACTCACAAGACTAACGTCCATTGTCAAAATCAAAATGGAGCAGGAAGAGTGGAATCTTACAATGATTATGTTAATTTAGGAAGGCAGTTAGGTTAACACCTACTGTCAATTATTCAGTAGATAGGTAGGTAAACATCTAATAAATCACGATCAGGTAAATATAAAGGTGCTTATGGAGATCACAATATAATTCGTATTTTAATTATTAACTTATATTTTAATTACCTAGAATCAATAGAAATAGGTACATACTACAAAAAACTTCCAACGAGACTGATGATTGGAGCATTGGGGCAATACCGCTATGGCGGAATCACCCTGAATTCGGGTGGCGATATTGCCCTAGTAAATTTTTCAGATGAAAAATCATTAAAAACTACAGTTTTTGTTAAAAAGCATGAAGTAATCGGTGGAAGTTAAAGCTAAATGATTTTTCTACGTCGTCATGCTCAACAATTTATATAAACGTATGAAAAACTGTTACCCACGAAAACTCGTCAACAGTAAAACCAGAACGCAAAGTTTCAAAAACTGTGAACTCACTTATTATTTATAAAAACAGATTAATGACCCCAAACCAACTTTTGCAACATTACTGCTGATCTATAGAAGACGATATTTGGCTACAAAATTTGTCACTCAGGTGGTTAAATAATTATATGGGATGGTGGTATTCCCCGACTTGGCGGTATTACCCCACTCTCCCCTACCCTTAGAAAAAAGTCGCCTGTGGGGTTCCTAGCTATATTAGTAGTTTGTGTTTTACATTTATTGTAGAATGAAATCTAGGGGACACCCCCAGTCTTATTACAGTTTAGATCAAGATCAAAACTAGGAAACATGGAACACGTTTTTCAAACAAGGAGATACATAATTGATAAATTATTAATTTTTTTTTTCTTTGAGGGGGTAAATTTATTTACGAATACCTGTCTGCCTACAGGTTATAACGGACTCGGACCGGGAAGATGTCCCAGACAATATCGTCTAAAAACCACCCCTTTGTGTCCGAGAAGGCAGCAGGATGAGTGGTAACTGAGATAAAGTCGTACAGAGGTGTAATGTATGGATGCGTAATCGGTAGAATGAATGGAAACGGTAGATCATTAACGGTGAAAAAACCGGTGTAGTCAATATGGATAATACTTCCTTCAGCTTACAAGAAATGACCAGTCGCAGGATTGGAATTTCCTTAGTTTTGACTTTCATTTTCGGGACGAGCTTATTTTTAATGCCTTCTTTGTTATATTGTTTACTATCGATTCCATAATTATTGATCAATAAATTCATGCTCCTATATTGTAAAAATTGGCAAAACTATTTGAAACCAGCCAAAAGACATATCCATGTCAAAACGCAAAGTTTATTACTTTTGTATCACATAGCCCTTCTTGGCAGATAAGTAAATCAAGCATTTTAATTTCTCCCTTGACGGGAAAAACAAAAGATCATGGATATGTCTAGTACCTACTGCTTTACGATTTTCCTACAATGAAAACTATGGGAGTTACTCTTCCCTAGTAACGCCTTGGTTGTACGTGAAAATCAATAGAAAATTTGCCGGTCGGGAAAAAAAGTGTCGGTCGGGAAAAAAGTGTCGGTTGGGAAAAAAGTGTCGCGAAAAATTCCTTGACCCCCAGCCAAAGACATATCCATGTCAATATGGATAATATTCCCCCAAGAATATCCCTATCACTAATTTTGTGGTAAATGAAGACCATTCGACCGATCTGATATTTCCCCGTATATTTTTCTGTTGGAAATGACTTTCAAACGCCAGAGCTTCCGTGATGTTTTTCTAGAGGTTCTAATATAAAGTTCAGTGTACGCTTCGAAGGAACAGGAAAAGCGGTAGCTCAAAAACGTTCGAGTTCGTCTATATTTTTGTTCATTACAACCGGAAAGCACAATTTCATGTCTCAAAACTTGAATGGAACCGAATTGGAACTCCAACGAACATTCTAAGACCTTCTTGAGCTTAAACGGTCAATATTTACCTACTGGGTCTAAAGCGCGAAAAAACTTAGCCGGAATAAATATGTTTTTTCGTTATGTTCTGCAAATTTTTGTGGTTCCTCCGGGAATATAGCATCTTTTGGCAATTTTGATGGTACCATCGTGATCAACTTGTCCAAGAAAGTAACCTACTCGCTGCATTACGAAGTGCTCTCGATCAAATTGTAATGTGGCTGCCGATGGGAGATCGAGTGCTCGGTTAAAAAACACGAATTAAAAAGGGGTCCAACTAACCTCCCACCCTCCAGCTCATGGCTCTGGTGGTGGCTAGAAAATTTTAAAATTTTTAACAACCCCTTTTGGAAAAATTCAAGAAGATCCCCCCCCCCCCCACTCCTAAATTCCCCCTACTCAGCCGATTGGTTGAAAACAAAAGAGTTTCATCCTTATAATATAATGAGATTAGATGGCATGGTTGATGGGACTGGACGGCCACTCTCTTCCAAACCGATTCACGCCCGTAACAACACGTTCCATGTCAAAAATCTGTTACTCCGTCAAGGATATGGGTTTTGTCTTAAGGGCCCGTTGTAGCTAGCTCCCGAAAACGTCGAAGTTACTCCAGCGCTGGCGGTTGTGCGAAAATAACCCGAAAACCCATGTGTGCACTCACTATCTCGGTGGAGGCGACCAAGCCTGAGCTACCTGTATTTCCGTAATGAGGGTCACAATTGCACAATGGTCCTACAGGTCTGACGTCTGGACGAGTGTACTCCCGTAGTAGGTTTTGTCTGGGGGTCGCTTGCAACTTATAACCATAGTGAAGTTGTATTTAAATCTAACCTCTAAATCCCCCCAAAAAAAGTTTTATTCTTTTTTTTGGCTTACCTTATCGTTTAGCATGGAACATGCTTCAGCCTTGGTTTCCAGTGAAATTCATAATTTTTAGTTTATGTGCCATAGCAAAGACTTGAAATGTCATGTTATCTTTGATTATTTCCAAAAGAACGGAAAAATAGAAGTTTAGTTGAAAACATATGGTGATGGTAGCTATTGTAACAATTAAGAGAACAAACCATGCTCAACGATGAGGTTGTATTCGATAATCATCAGAAACGCTTGCATACGAGTCTGCAACACATTGGGACATTTTATGTCTTTAGTTGCAGATTAGTATGTGTTGCAGACTCGTATGCAAGCTCTAAGAGCCACTCATCTGATCCGGACCCTGGGCATCGTCAAGTAAATGTCCTAAAGAGGCTACATACGAAATTACAGCTTCCTAGAGTGTAAAGCATAGAAATTACCTATTAAAATGATTTAACCACCGCTTCACAAATCAAACCGTTCTCGCAATATTTGGATCACCTGCTATGAATCAAATCATCGAAACACCAATTCAATGAAATCATCAGAAATTAACAAGCGGTTGCAATCATGTTCACAATATCAATTATTGAGAATGATCACCTGTGTGTAAACAATTATTCATATAACCATGCTCATAACTCAGCTTGTTGGCCACGCACTTCGCAGTAGTTAACATAATATGTTTGGATAAATCGAGAGCTTTCGAACGAATGGTCAACGAATTTTGTGGGATGAGAAACGACGAAGTACCATTTCCCTAGCAACGACTCGGTTGTAAGCGGAAATCATCAGAAAACAACTGTTCGTCAACAGTTTACGTAACGACTTTTTCGTTTATGTGCCAAAGCAAAGACATAAAATGTCAAAACTATTTTTAAATCAGATCTAAATCTACCAAAACGCAACAGCCTTAATAACTCATCCATATGTTGCATGCAGATGTATGTGTTGTGCCAAGAATTGTTGGCAATTAAAATATATAGCTTAGATGTTACGAATAATGATTGAGGTGGCAAAACTTGATTATTCCTAAATGATTTTGTTCTTTTCATGATTTTCACATACTTACTCATCACTGTTATTGAAAATTCTTTCATTATCAAAGTTAACATTAAAAGCACCGATCATGTCAACCAATCTATCCTACAATCAGCGTCCGATAATCCAATTCATCTTCAGCGTCCGGAAGGTCTTTTGAAAATACGGCGCCCCTTCTGCCAATGTTCACGAGTCTGTTGGTGATGGCAACCCTATTCTTTGCGTCGTTTTGTCCAGTTTTTGACTCGCATCCATTGATGGTCGACAGATTGACATAACCACAGGAAGGCACATTGAGCGGATCCGGCACCTGAGTTATCTGTCTCGTTCAGGAAGGCTGTTTGTTCCCAAGTTCGTCTATAGGTTCACTTCTAACTGTGGAATAATTCCAAGCTCTCAATGGAATGATTGGTTCTCTATGGAACGAGATCAAATACCCTTCTCACGAATATTCGTGCTTAATTATTCAAATGATTTATTATTAAATTATTCCCCATGTTTGTCTATAGGTTCACTTCTAACACTGTGGAATAATTCCAAGCTCTCAATGGAAGAACAAGAAAAGCTTTATTTAACAAAAATAAACAAAAATTTGTTTACAATTTATTTCTGTTCTAGAACCAAAAATTTCAACCATGTATCATGTTTTCTCCTCGATATTGATTCGAAATTCTATGAAAACATCAGAAATTAACAAGCGGTTGCAATCATGTTCACAATATCAATTATTGAGAATGATCACCTGTGTGAAAACAATTATTTATATAACCATGCTCATAACTCAGTTTGTTGGACACGCACTTCGCCGTAGTTAACATAATATTGTTGGATAAATCGAGAGCTTTCGAACGAATGGTCAACGAATTTTGTGGGATGAAAAACGACGAAGTACCATTTCCCTAGCAACGACTCGGTTGTAGGCGGAAATCACTGTAATATTAATTTCGTGCGCGGAAAAAAATTGACTCGCAAAATTCGCTAGGACCCCAGGGCTAAAACATGATACATGTTAATAAATAAAAACCCACTTCTTATAAGCTTATAGAGCAATGTAAAAAACGAACACTTATGTAGAAACAATAGCCAGACAGAGAACAAAGAAAAAAAAAACAAAAAGAAAAACAGAGCAAAACAGAACAAAGAAAAAAAAGAAAAAAGTTCACTATTTCTAACAATATATAAATATTTTCACTAAATTAAGTTGGTAACTAAAATAACATACAGCCCGCCCTAATCATAATTAAACTCCGAAATCAAGAACTTTCTGTACCTCCAAGCCAATGTACAATACCTGGCCAGCCTATCCCACTCCCCGCCACTATTCAATAAATTCAAAATTTCCTCTCGGCTAAATCTACTCTTTGACAAGACAGTTCTCCTGTATTCGCCAAGTATCGGGCAGACTCCCAAGAAATGATACAAGTCCTCTCTCTCTCTCTTAAATTACACATTGAACACAATGGCGACCTCTTGTTGCTCATAGGAGCTCCATTCAGGTTAAGCAGCTCACCCCTAAGCTTAAAAACCCATCGTATCGTTCTCAGATCCAGGTTAGAGCCACCACGACCGGTCATATCCGCACAAAGCAATGTTCTTTGGAGATGGCGATAGAGATCAAATCTCTAGGAGCTGTTGACACGGTTCAAGTTGGAATTCCGTTCATATTCAACCACCCTCCTTACTAGACCATTGAAGATATCACTCAAATCGCTCGCTCCCAGATCAACCCATAAGCTGTCGCCCATGAACTTGCAAAAAAGCCTATGCCATTCTGCATACCAATAGACTCAATGGAATGATTGTTTCTCTATGGAACGAGATCAATGCCCTTCTCTCAAATATTCGTGCTACATTGATAGCGAATTTTCGCAGAAAAAGAAGCAACTGCAATGGCTCGTTTTAAACTGTTTTAAAACTGTTAAAGAACATACCTACATTCTCTACGTATATCAAATGGGAAGCCAACTAATCGTATATTAATTCAACACTGAAGTAAATAACCATTGCACAACTGCCCCAGGAGGGTCCCATGTCCACTTATATCCCCCCTCCACATCCAATCGCGGCGGTACCATAATCTACTTTCCAGTAGTCTAAGACATCATTAACACGATTTAAAACAGAAACCGTGGTCAAAATTGATTGCAAATTCATGCGCCACAACGTCCTGGTCCAGAAGGGTCCAATGTCCACTTATATCCCCCCTCCACATCCAATCGCGGCGGTGCCATTATCTACTTTCCAGTAGCCTAAGACATCATTAACACGATTTAAAATAGAAACCGTGGTCAAAATTGATTGCAAATTCATGCGCCACCACGTCCTGGTCCATTTCGTCTTCTTCATTATCTCGCATCAAAATCACAAGGAAGTACGAGAAATACATAAGCACTAATCTGATTATAATTTATTTTCCTCCTAGTTTCCTTATTTTAAATTCAGTTCAAAATAATATAATACAAATTAAGGACCCTCCCCTTATTCTAAAATCAAAAATCCCACCCCCCTCTTTTTCCTTACTTGAAATTAATTTCAAATGTATACATAACTTAGGTAACTATATTCATAGTTACTTTAGTTTCAGTGGGTAACTTTTATTTTTGTTTACTATGCTAGAGTAGCAACTCGCTCTCTTGCAATGAGTTGTAAATTGGTATATATTGCACCATATTTCAAATAAATGATAACATTTCAAGGATACCTTCACAGAGTCAAACACAGAATGATTCTTAGCAGAGGTGTGAGGTAAATGCGGGTAATGTGGACTCCGAACCAATAGTGGCCACTGGCTCGAATCAATGTGGCGCCTAATGACGTTGAATTTCATAGACATTGTAGTTAGTGATATCTATGATGTTACTGTGCAATTTCTAATACTCGAGAGCATCGTGGAAAATAGTTATAACAACTCTCAAATGACATAGTTGGCTGGCTTGGCATGCAGTTGGTTGGTGTTAGCAAATCCCGTAAGGAGGATGGTATGTTGCACCATCAGTTTCTAAATTTATAATCGCATGATTACATCAGTTCTTATTTTGAATGTTATATTAGATTGTGCAGATTGATATTATGAAGGATTTTTTGAAATAATATATTTTACATTGATATTTAGGCCTTATGTCCACTTAACAAGCACTAAATAATCAGTTTCCAGTAGTGGACATTAAGTGTCCACCAACGGTACATGGAAGATCGTTTTAGCGAATTTTTGAAGAAAATTAAGCTATTGCTCTCGCCTCAAAATTTGTAGAATGTGAATTTTTGAAAAAATTTTGTGCAGAAATCCGTTTCAGGCTAGAAAGGTCAAGTTCGTTGGCCAGCATGATCGGTTTACCCCGAAGGGGTTGAAATTTTCAAAAATGTAGTCAAATATTTCAAAATAGCCTGTTTTTTGCAATTTGTTGTGCGAAATGATTTTTTCAGCATACTAACATGTGGTATATTCGGAATCAGCGTAAAATTTCCTATAAGAATATGTATCAAGTTTTCAAAAATTTTAAAGTTGAAAAATCAGTCAAAAATCGAAATAATGCCGTTCGCTAGTTGTAAAAATCGGTAATATTTGCATGAAACATTGTCCAAATTCAGATTGAACTACTCTTATGGAAGTATCCCTGTATAACCAATCCTAGAACCATGCTGTTTAAAACGTAAGTACCTAGTAGGTGCTTGTTAAAAAAAAAAGGAAAAAAAATGTAATCACAACTGATGGGTTAACTCTGTGAAATATTCCGTCCTCCGATTCTCTAGGTCGCTCTCTTTAATGTTTTACGCTCAACTGTTTTAGGACTTGATGTAGCTTTAATACTGACTGTGGCTTAGAAAATATCAGCCATGAAATTATGAAGAAGTTCTATTTATGCACGTACTAGCACGCAAACCCAAGGCCTCGCTCCGCTCGGCCGTCAGTAACTTTCTTGTTGCTACGGAAAAGCCAAGTGACACTTCCCCATAATTCAGGCTGTCAATAGATGCACACAGACTACAGTTTGTCTGTCTATTTCTTGCTGTGAGGTACTAGATTCGAATGCAATTGACTTTATATCACTCGTATTATAAAGCCTCATCATCGATTGGCTGTGGAAATACGTTTCTTTCATATGACGTCGGTATGTTATTTTATTTTATGTCAAGATTTGATGATGTTATGATAGGATACTGTTGAGATTTCAACTGCCTTCAATACTGACCACATTGGACATCGAAATCTATGAATATTTACCTACATTTGTCTTTAAATGTACAAGATTAGTTTAATAATAATAAAGTATGAGTACCTCCTAATTATTTTTAATAATTTGATTCCATGTTTGTCTATCAAAACCATAAACTAAAATTTCTCTACACGATCAATAGCGACTGAAATGTCGAAGATTTCTTCAAAAATTCGCTCATGGGGTCATGCTGCATGACTGGACTTTTCTTTATTTGTAATTAAGTAAGTCACTACAATCACCTACTATAAATTAATGGTAAAACTATAAAATAAAATCCCTGACTTGATTGTTGCTGTTGCCCTTCCATAAGAAAAGACTTGGCAACGCCACTGATTTTTGGACAAATTCACCTTCACCTGTAAGTTCTGTTCATCGAGGTAGAAGAATCGTGAGCTTTGTTCGTACTCTCTTGATGTATCGAGTCGCCTGCATACCCAAGTTATTTTTCCATATGGGCGTCCTTGAAGGTCGGCTGGAAATAAAATGACCTCCGGCCAAGTCCACTCGTCCTCCCCGCGTAAATCACGCGGGCTTTGACCGAGAGGATGCGGACCGTTATTGGGCTCCATTCAGTCAAAAAGGGGAGCGAATGAGACTTAAATCACAATAAATTTGCTACTCGAGAGCTCTCTCTCGTTCTCTTGGTTTGACCACCAACCCAACCGCTTCTTAGGACGAAGGCCGGGAAAACCCGCTTTACCCTCCAAAGCCTAAGTGGCATTTCAGGAAATTGGCTTCCTCACTTGTTGCTGAACACCGATAGGAATTTACGGTTATTGGGTGAGCTTCCACAGCCAGCCCTTGTCCTCATTACGTGCCTGCAATATTTTTATTCAGAATTCGTGTTTATAAAACGTCTTTCTGTCTTCCAAAGCTACTAAGATATTTCATTCTCTTTAAAATGGGATTTTCCATGGCAGAGGAAATAGTGGGGTTCTAGAATATTTTGCGGTTGATTTGAAAATAGATAGATAGAAAAGTAATGTATTTGTGAACCTTAATGCTTTATATATACATGGGTGTATTGGCACTGTAATTACATTTAGGCAATACATTCATTTACAGTTTGTATTTTTACAGCACTAGAATTTGATTTAAATTTCAGATATTCCTTATGATTTGTTGAACATATACGATTACAAGTTGTTCTTTAGATTTTTATTTTTTTCAAAAAAGATTTTTATATTTCTTTGTAGTTTTAACAGATTTTTCAGCAAATATTAATGAAATTTAAGTACATTTTTAGGCATAATTTGTGCTAACATTTTTGTAATGTCCAAATCAATCGTAATTAATAACTATACTATTTAATGTACGAGTAACATTGGGAAATTTTCTGAAAATGGGTGTTTTGGAAGAGTTTATATGAGGCTGTTGGCTGTTTCAAGCTTCTCGGTTTGGAAGTTCTTCCGACTTTCCCTCTAAATGCTGAGATTCTTGTTGGGCTACTCCGTCAGTTGTAGAGTGGCTTTTTTTTTTTTAATTAATAATAACTTTATTGTAATTATATATTACAGTATAGTTTTGCGTAACAATGAACAAAGAGAGGTTGCCGTCGTAAACATGATGCAAGTTACTGCCCAGTAACAGCCCTTGCGTAAATTTAATCATTATCAAACAACAATATTGAGTTTTACATTATAATAATCTAAAAATGAAACAATATGTATTAACAAGATTTAACGAGTGAATATGTGAACAATTTCGTGATAGCTGGCTGAGTGGCGAGTATTCAAAGTAAGTCAGGAGGCCTCTTGCGTTTGAGTCTTCGTTGGTCCCTGGGTGGTGGTGGATTGCTGGTGTTGTGGGTGAGTAATTCGTCATGATGGTTGATCATTGAGCTATGGAGTTGTTGGTATGCTATGGACAGTACATAAGCGACATCTAGGATGTTGAGGTCCCGATGTATAGCAATGTTTCTCATGTGCCCAATGTGCTCCTGTTGTGGTTCTGAGAGCTCGGTTTTCGAAAGACCTCCAAGCCCAGGCTTCTTATTGCCCTCCTTGTTCCCCTGAGCCGAAGGTTTCACTGCTCGGATGATGGAGAACTGGGTTTGCACCCTCACCCAAGAACGAATTTGCGAATATGGGTGAGACCACTTGTCCGCAAGGACAACCGCCATCCTCTTCAAAAACCTGCCATATTCTCGTTGGACAGCTCCGTCACACGAGCATATCAAAGGTGTGAAGGATCCTCTAAGGTCTTCAGCTGCTCGATTGCACTTCGTATGCTTGGTGTGAGCTGTGTTTTGCGAGATAGTAGTAGTTGAGATGAGTAAGAGACTGCGTCAGCATTTATGATGCGACTATCAAAAAACGTCGGTCTCTCGCAGTCTCACACGCCATGAATTCTTACGTCGGCAGCTACGTCTTTCGTCTAGAGCTGGCATCCCTTCGTCATTGTCGCGTAGAATTTTTTTTTAATCTTTAGATTTATTTTTCATTATATTTATATTTTTGTTGTTATTATCAAAGCTTAGTTATATACATATGTATCCTACTACATTGAAGAGAGTAGTATGTCTGTCTATCTGACTAGGGTAGACCGACAAGAGCGATTTTGATGCGGGTTTTTCGCAAAATGATTGCAATGTTTCAGATCAACATTTAGGCTCCAGTAAACTCCAACGAATCTCCTCCTTCATCGTCATCTCGGACTTCCCTAACGACGTTGCCCCGGTGAACAAGTTCGTAAATAAGGAAAACTCTGATATGCGGAAATACTTTACATGTCAAATGAAATTGGGATTGGATCAGGTGGGTAGAGCTTACTATCACGTATCCAAATATACCGAAACAAGTTTTGTGGGTTGAGCCGTTCAGCTGTACCTAGCAGACAAAATCAGATCTTCAAAAATTGATATTCTGAACGCCCTACTACTTCCCACACAAAAAAGAGGAATCTGACAGAACCATCATTGTAGTATCGTGGCGATTGGTTGACGGTCAACAACCATAATATTACGGAGATTTTGTTCTTCCTGTACAATTTTCTCCTGTAGCGTCTAGAGCAAGCAACTGCAGATGCCAGCTCTTCGCGTATTTCTACACTTATTTTTGTAATTCATCTTTATGTTAGTAGATACAACTTTGTAGTACGAAACGTTCTAGCGAATGCTTACGAAGAATGGATATCTACTTGAAAATCGGAAAAGTAACTGCATTTACTCCCAAGTAGGTGAACAGGATATCTGGATGTCGGACGAAGTAAGGTACTTTGTTCACATAATCAACGGAATTTGATTTAATAATACAATTATTATATTTATCACAGGTTTTTACTTTTTTCGACTAGGCAGGAAATTGTGGAAGGGAAATGTTATTAGACGGCAGTCAGAGGGAGAACGAATATCGGTACCCAACCTATACTCTTAAAACTGAGGTCACCTTTGCGTCAGGTTATGACGCCTACACGTAGGACGGGATTCCAACGAAAGCATTTTTCCCGCCTACGTGTAGGTCTTTCCCGTACACGCATACTTCTACGCGTTGATGCGTAAATTCGCGCATGCGCAGTTGGTATTACAGTCTCTTTGCTTACCCGGTTAGAAAATTACGGGACTAACAAAAACTCTCTATTGGAAAGGGAAAAAACACGCTTGATTGAAGCCTTTTTAAGGGTAGGAAAGGCCTCGAATAAAGTTTTAGCGTGAAACACGCTTTTACCGGGACCAAAGTGTGTTTTTCGTTACAAAATATAGTCACGAAAAAACGAGACAAAAATAGCGGCACAGCAAAACAAATTTCTTTGCTATTCAACCTATGAAGCTGAAATTTGAAATGGAGGCCTCTTGGGACATGTATTTTACTCTATCTGCAAAAATTTGGTACCATATCATTTGTGAGAAATATTTAGGTATACGTATAGTAATCTATATTAATAAAGTCGTAAGTATGTCTATTAGAATCATGAAATTTTGTGTTTCTTTTCCGTTTCATGCTATTTGTAAACGATTGGCTCATTTTTTCTCTGTCTGTCTGTCCGTATGTTTGTCCGCTTTTCACGGTTACATGGGGTCATTAGACAACTGATATGAGTGGGGGGAAATGTCTGTATCAGACCAACTTGAATTATAGGCTATTTGAGAGAGGATTTGGGTGATAGGGGTGTTTTGAGAGAGGAGGGGGTGAAATGGGGTATCATGGACACCAGTAAATAAACTGGAGAAGTTAATGTTGAAATAAGTTTGGGTTACTCCAACTTGAATCGCAGACTAGGTATTTGAAATTTTCAAACCCGACCATTAGGGTTGGGGGGTTAAATGTGGTTATCTCGGACGTCACTAAATAAACTGGAGCTGATTGGTAAGAAATGTTTGAAATACTCTTACTTGAATCGCAGACTACTTCAAGTTTTCCAATCTAACCCATAGGGGGTGTTTTGGGGAGGGGGGGGGGGGGGGTATGGACATCACTGAATAAACTGGGGACCTGATTGCTAAAATATGTTTGAATTACACTAACTCAAATCACAGGCTTCTTGAAAATTTAAAAAACCTCAAATGGGGTGAAATGAGGTAACTTGGACATCACTGAAAAAAACTGAGGACCTGATTGATAAAATATGTTCGAATAACACTAAAGAACCACAGCCTACTCAAGAAATTCACAATTCCCCGACCCATAGGGGTGTTTTGGGGGAGGGGGTTTGGAAAGGGGTATATTTGACATCACTGAACAAACTGGGGATCTGATTGGGCGAATATGTTTAGATTACGTCAACCTCAATCACAGGCTATTAAAATTTTTTCTAGCCTCAACCATAGGGAGGTGTTTGTGGTAAGGAAAAAAAAGGGGAGGGGGAGGGGGTGGTTAAATTGAATAATTTGGTCATCACCGAACGAACTGGTGATCTGATGTTCGGACGAATTAAATTGGATTAGTCTGAACGTTCTTTTGGGTTACATATCAAGAATATTTTTAATCTGAAATATGGAGAGTGTTTCTGAAGAGTGGGGGGGTGTTGATCTCAGTAGTTTGGTCCTAATAGGTCTTTTTTGAATCAGATTTTGCGATAGGTGTGTCCCAAAATGTGATGGGTGAGGGGGGGGGGCTTGCGTATATTCAAGTTAACCTCTGCAACGCACGGGTGAACCAGCTAGCATAATAATATGTATGTATGTAGCATACATGTGAGGTGATGAATTTATATTTCATGTAATTTATATTGAGCTCTCTCTCACATTGTACAAGCTCTTCTTGTGGTGGGTAGGTTCTGGTTTTGTAATGTTTTTTAGTTTTTATTGTATTAATTAGAATATATGTATAAACCTTACTAGACGAATTTGACAATTTCAACAAAACTTACTAGGCGAACTTGGACAATTTAACAGCTTCTGAAGAAGCCGATTGACGAAAGTGCTCGAGCGAATAATCGTTAACATCTGAAGAGAGAAGGCTCATCATCCCCCACCTCCACAACCTAACTAGACCATAGAAACGGAGAAACCAAACCATCCGACTGTTCTAAATTGGCCTCCAGCTCATTGGTCTTGAAATTTTGCATTAAACGTAAATGGGACACCTACTAACGGATATTCCGCAAGGTTTTATCTTGAAATTTCAGTTCTTCGTTGGAGAGTTGGTTAATGAATGCATGAATGAATGAAAACAGTGTTTATTTACATCTTAAACGTGGATTTTTTTTTTTTTTTTTTACTAGAATCAAATTAAAAGGTTCTCAGGTAATAAAAAGCAAGGGTTAACCCGTTTGCCTGGAGTTGGCTTTTATATAGGTCAACATCATTGACCTACATTGACTGTGGTAATTGAGATATTATCAACAAGATATTATCTATACCTAACTATGCTGCCCGTTCTCTTCTGTTGGATGATGTAGATGAGTACAATACAACTCTAATTAGCTTATGGAAATTCATCGGTAGGTACTTTTAGCGGATTTTCGTAGGAATAGAGCTAATTAAATGGCTCCAAAAATTGTACAACGAAAATTTTCGAAAATGTTCTTCATTGAAATCCGATTTGATGCACTATGAAACCTAGAGTTTAAAGCGTTTTTATGTATGTATATAAATGTGTGTGTGAGTGTGATCTTCCAGACAACAACTCCCCATAGGATTGAGATACATATTCCGTTCTTGCGCCAAAAAATCAAGCTTTCTAAACGAAAGGACGAGGTTGTTGACTAGCTCTTTTTGAGTAAATTGGTCATAATTAAAAAAGACGATGCAAATTATCACACAACGGTTTATTCACGCAGATCATTGGCCTATAATTTGTTATTAAACGCCGTATGTAATAAATATATGATCAGAACATGGCGCATAATGACACCGAGAAGGGTTCACACTTTTACTGTTAGAAGACCCCGCAATTTTTCGCTTCACCGTAAAAATGTTTAAAAAAAGGTCTATAGGTAAGGAACGAATACAGGTTCAGAGGCCCCTCAGCTGATCAGTGCGTCTCCGTATCTCGTAATCGTTACCGAGGAGTCCCCCTTGTAACAGAGTTACCTCCTGTGAGGTCCATCGAGGTCCCGTCAGAGCACCAGAGATAGCGCTGTCGGCGTTCCGTTGATGAAACAACGGGCGCCTCGGCCGTTCTCGATCATTTTTAGCAGCTGGTTTGGCTGGGAAACCAATCTACTCCGAACATGGCTCATTAAAAGCTATTAGTAGGAGTGGTATCTCTCTGACGGGATGCTGTTACTTCCTCTACCTTTTTATGAGGATTTAGGCCCCCATTGCACCTCGGGGGGGGGGGGGGGGAATTCCTTATACCCTTAGAGGAGCTCCATTGAAATAACAACACCGTGAGTCGAATAGGAAATTTAGCCTTCGAGGCTCTGAAGCTAATCCGAATCCCTCGGTACTTTGTAATTGTATTCCAGATCTCCAGAAAAGACCTACATTTCAGGTTTCAGCATCATAAGTCAATTAAAAACGAAATTAGGCTCAGATACCCCACAACTGATCAGTGTGCACTAATATTGAATTCTTGTTATTGCAAAGGAGGTCCATCCCAAATTGCAGATCCGAAGGTTGACATCAATATGCCTGCGTAGGTATAGGCACCTGCAGAGGGAATATTAATGCAATTCATTAAAATATCTACAATTTACTAGGCCCCCTGATCTCAGTTTAATGGTATTTAAGTAAGTAGGTACCTACCAATTGAAAGTAACATATATATATATATATAGAGACCATTGAAATGGTATTAATAATCATTAAAAACTCCACAGCGGAATACATGGACGGAATGATGTACGTAGGTAACGTAAAACTTCGAAATCGGTCATTTAGGATACGGGAAAATGATGGTTGAAGTAATTTACGTTACCGCACGGTCAGAGTGGAGTAATTATTTGAGAAGAATGAAATAGGTAGTGAACAATCTACAGCCTAACCCTTAAATTCTCATTAAATGTAATCAAAATATGATGAAAACTAGACCTTGTTACTGGGAGTACACTTTCGCGCTTGCGCAGGAGCTAATAATGATGCAGTCATGTTGAAATCGTCATGGAGTAATTAAACCATTGTCTCCTCAACTATGCACCAAATTTGAGCGGGATTGGACAGCTAGGGCGTAAAAATATGATGATTGAAGGAATTTACATTTGCGCATGAGCAAAATGAAATGATGATTTGAAAAGTATGAAAACAGGACCATTTACATCCTAACCAGCACATTCCATGAACAATTTCATACTAGAATTTGAGCGTGTTACGAAGATTTTTTGGACACACTCACACACTTTTATTTTACAAAACTCCCCTCAAAAGCGGAGGGGGCACACCATTAAAATTAAAAATGACCAAATTGAATAAAAAAGTGGGGAGGACGCCCAGGTTCATCCGACACCGGCTCTAGGGATAAGAGAAGTTGCAGGATGAGGAGAAAGAATGGAATAAAAAGAAATGCCCCGATAAAATGACCACCAGTTTAAGTAAGAATCCCTCAGGACGCAGGTGGTGATGCCATGGAGCACTCCTGCTGAAATGCCTAACTCAAGTAACTCCGTGGCGCTTTTCCCACACCACATCCCGCGCCAATGCACGGTTGCAGCCATGATCTTGATATTATTGGTCGCCACACTTTTTTTTTAAACATCTTTACTGTGAAGCGTAAAATTGCGGGGTCTTGGAACTGTAAAAGTGTGAACCCTTCTCAAAGGCACGATGCGCCATGTTCTGATCATATATTACATACGGGGTTTAATAATTATAGACCAATGATCTACGTAGAAGGGCTATCTAACACGGACATATAAAACCATTATGTAATAATTTGCAGCGTTTTTTATTCGATTTTTGGATTCTACGGATCTTGAAACGTAAACCAAAAAATTTTCAGGGGGGGTTAAAAAAAAATTTTCTTGGTCGATTACAAAGGTTCATTATTGAAAATAATAAACCAAAATATACTCAAAATAACTAAAAATGGCTGAAAAACGGCCACAAACATCGATGAATTAAAATTTTTTGGGAGAATTTTAGTCAAAAGAAGTTTATCACCAAAGAACTAGATCATTAACAAGTTTTTGTACAAAATTATGCTGAAAATGTACCTGAATTGCAATTATATAAATTTGTAAAAAAATAAAAATGCAAAACAGCTAAAATCCAAAATATTTTTTTCATCACAGAACATAATTTAGAACGATCCCCCCCCCCTCCCCCATAAAATTTCTACCTTTCTACCTAGTTAAAAAGTTAAAAAATTCTTTGCACTCAAAGTAACACGATATAACATTATATAATACGATAATTCACGAAAATTCGGTCATACGATTATGCTGCACGACTACAACTTTTAATCTTTAGCTCGATTTATGAAGGAATAATATCCAAATTACTTGTCGGCGCTTTTTCATTTTTTTGGTTTATTATTTCCAATAATAAGCCTATGTGATCGTGTGTAGCAAAAAATTTTTATAATCCCCCCTCAAACTTTGTCACTTTACGTTTCAAGGTCCGAAGAATCCAAATTTGAAATGTCCGTCCGCCGTCCGGGCCATAAAAGGCCTAAGAATTTACTTAAAAAACCCTTTCTTTCACACATAGACTCCATTTGGGGTCTAGTTGGTCCTAACGGTTAACCATTCCAATCGCTTTACTCGCATAGATGCTATGGGCCAAAAACGGGCGAAAAAGTGTCTTTTTCGAGACTATGAGTATTAGACTTACGCAAGCGCGCACGCCTGGCACGCTTGGCAGGGGGTCACGGTGGGTGGTGAGGTGGAGAGTGGGGGTGGAGTGAGAGGAAGAACAGAGGTGGATACTAGAAAAGAGACTGGCGAAAGCCACAGAGCATGCTGGTTACTATAGCTGGCTATCTGATTCAGAAATAATAAACCATTATGTAATAATTTGCAGCGTTTTTATTCTAAGGTTTAAGCCGCATCTCAACCAGAAGGGACATTTGTGGTATTGAACAAGATGTCTAAAGGGACACTGCAAGTGGCACGATTCTAAGGAAAGCCATGTTGCCATTCTTGACTAAAAAGAAGCGCCATCATGGACTCCACGGGCAAATTGGAGGGGAAAAAATGAGAAGTGCAGTAATGACCACTTTTAAGTCTCCAAACTGGGCATAAAAACCACTTTTGTATAACTCCATTCTCAGTTACCCTAGTTATCCTCCATAAATCCACCACTATTGTATAATTTTATTACTGGATGTACTTTTTTTATTAAGTGTCTGCAATCGAAGAAAAAAGAGGATTTCAAGTAACGACGAACGAAGAAAACAATTTCTGGTTCGCTCCCTATCTTGCCATGCGGGTCATCATCCGACGATACCCTGAAGAGCTGAAGCTGATTCGTTGAAGGATATAAGACCTTTATCGTGAGTTCAGTGCGTGATTACTCTTACATCGCGTGACCAATTTGCTGGGATTTACGAACATCCCTTCTAAGAATTTTTCTCGCTTTATTTTATCAAGTTTCTTCATGTTCTTTTGCGTTCACTAAGCTTGTTCAAAGAGATTCATTAAAGACTCGTGGCTCTCGAAATATCCTGCTTTCAATCCGTAAAAGTACACTAGCTGAAATATTGTTGGTACCTATGATAAAACCTTAATTATTATCACCATTTTACTTATATGTATACGATCTAACTCACTCTCGTAGAAAGTTGTTTATTTTATAATTTAATAATGATTAACAGGACGTTTCCATTTTTTCCGACCGTCACGTCACGGCAAAAATATTGATTTCTATCGATTTTCACGTATAACCAATGCGTTACTAGGGAATTGTAACTCCCTTTGTTTCCATAGCAGGAAAATTGTTCGACACTGTGTGGAATGCTCTCGTTTTATCACAACACCTCATGATCCCTAAGCCTCTGTAGTGTCAATGAAATCTGATTTATTACGTTAAGTTACCTATAAGCTAATATTGCTAAGTATCCTTATTGAATTAATAATGTGTAACTAATTATGATAATTAATATGATTAATAATGATAATTAATTATGATTAATAATGTGTAATGAATTAATCATTATTAAATGATGAGACTGTAGAAACGTATGTCAACAGTCCTTTTTTTTTTTTTTTTTTTTTTGTTCTCCGCACTAATTTTCAAACTATCAGCAGTAGTTGTTTGATTTAAACCTAATTCAGACCTATGTAACTCTTTGAATCTCATTTTCTTTTGGATAATGAACAACCTTTTTTCGGATTCTTATGAGCGATAAATTCGCTACTATTTTATACATGATAATATAGAATATAGTTTGTCACAGGTGCTAGGGAAGTTGCTCAGTCGATTCAACTCAGCTTTATAATAATATATTCCTAAGCTCGGCCAAAATCCGTACAAAGGAAAAGGGAGCTTAACTTGCCAAGGCTTTTTTTCAGGAGAACGAAAAAACGAAGATTGGGTCGAAAAATGACTTTTTTTTTGTGTGTAATATTTGTTTGGGTCCCAAAACTATCTCTCTTTCCCCAATAATCATCAAAACTTGAATTTTCATTGTGTATTTTATAATGGCGATATTCCGCAGTTTTGCAAGTCTGATGAAAATCTGCTGAAACCAACTGAAAATTTGCACTTTTAGGGCCCGCTTTTTTCAAGCTTTGAAAATCATAACTTTTAATTGGAAAATAATAGAAAAAATCCAAAAAAATAACGATTTTGTTGAGCATAATGTTGAGAAAAATAAAAAAAATGAGGGTAAAAAATTCATCTCAAATTACGCCAACGACCTGTGGAAGGTTTGTAGAAAGATTCAGCTTGATGTAAGGTAACCTAATAGTACACTTGAAACAAGCAGATTATAAAAAATAGTAATTTAAATTTCCAGAGGTATGATTATTTGACAGTGGGTGTGAAATGAACCTTCCTCCCACATCTCCTTTGTCTGGTTGAAATAGGTTTTGTCAAATTACTGAGAGAAGCCCCGAACTGTGGACCCTAACAACGGTATTTTCCATTCTCCAACCTAATTCTCACCTCCTTAGAGACAGAAAGGGTCCTCGCTAATTTTATCAAAGGCCTATTATGGAGGGGAGATGGTACAGATCTTCCAATATGCCAGAGTATCCCGCTTCGGCGCTTCTCAAAATCGTTGCCGTCTGGAGAGTTGTGATTCTCTGCTTTGTAGAGGCTATCATTTCGCATTGAAGACCTATCAATAAGGATTTAACATGCATGGATTAACAAAGATCTGAAAATCCGCTTTCGTCACGCTTTCGTGTTTAGGCGAGGGATTACTATTATGAAGAAGAATTTATGATAACAACTAAATCACTCGCGACGAAGTTGTAGAAACCCATTTCGAAACGGAAGTTAGTGAACAAAAAAACGTTGTATATTTCCACGAAAAATAAAGAAACATCTGTCCATCTCTTCGGTAAACGAAAAGCATGATTCTTCAATTTATAGAAAAAATACATAATATACAGCGATATAACTATCCCCTAGTCTAATCTATTCCAATGTCCACCCTTTAGTCCGTAAGCATGCAGCCTTCCATAGTATGATCAACCGAGCACAATCTATTCCAATGAGTGAACAAAATTTATCAAAGGAAAAATCCATTATCAAAAGCATAGCGGCTAGAAACGGATATGGAGGAGATCCCGTTGATACCACATGGGATAAGGTTCTTAGGAAAAAGAGTAGGGACAAAGTTTCCAATCTGGCTAGGGAAGATGTAAATTTAGGAGAAAAGCAATGGATAAGTATATCTTATGGGAAAATTTCTGATAAAATCGGCAAAATTCTATCATCGAGAGGTTACAAAGATGGTTTTAAAACTAAAAATAGTCTTAAAGCATTACTAGGATCTGTTAAGGACAAAATAAATGTTCAGGATAAAAGTGCGGTTTATAAACTAAAATGTTCTTGTGGCTACGAGTATTGCAGTCAAACTGGTAGGAAATTCAGGGAAAGAATAGACGAGCATCAGGAGGATTTCAAGGAAAACACTGCCAAGGAAATGGCACATGAGCTTCCTCGTGACCTTCACAGTACGTCACCATTAAATTCCAGAAAACAAGAAACGACCGGTTCTGGCATTAGGGAATTAACAAGAAAATTTTGTTTGCGCCTGCGCAGAGGCTACCGTTGGTTTGATCATGACGGAACTGATAGGGGACCATGTAGAGCTATATCCGCACGATCCCTAAAAATTTGAAGAAAATCGCATCAAAATTGTGGAAATTAGGGCTGTTGCAAGGACCGTAACAAGAATATTTCGTTCACGCATGCGCAGAGCGTACCGCTAATGCAATTATGATGATTGTCTTATGAGATCTCAAGGGACCTTACCCACATCATCCCTGAAAATCTGACCGAAATCCGTTCAACATTGACCGAGTTATGACCGTCACAAGGAATTCACGTTAGCGCCTGCGCAGAAGCTACCGTTGATTCGATCATGATGAAGTTGATAGGGGACCATCTAGAGCTTAACCCGCACGATCCCTGAAAATTTGGTTAAAATCGGATCAAAATTGTGGAAGTTATGGCGGTTAAAAGGAAATGTGGACGGAGAGACAGACAGACAGACACGGAACCAAATTTGTTCAGGAGGCTCTGAAACGCAAAATGTGAGTGGAAATTTTGATTGTGGAGCACACAAATTTTTTTCATTTCGAATGTGAAAACGAAGCTTCCGCTGCCTTGCAGACTCGGAAGAAATAAGGGTAATTCTACATTTGCGAAAAATCTTAAGGAATCCAATCATAGTTACAATTTTGATTTGACAGATAGACAGTTTGTAGAATTTCTTCATTTTTGTCGAAAGGGAGGTATGTAGAATGTACTTGAAAAATTCGAAATTATCAAAAGTGACAGATCTGGTAAATGTTTAAATGAGGATATATCTCAATATATTTCACCATTGATAAGTCCATTTCTGTAAAGCTTGGAATTATCCCTTCAAACTGTTGAAACCAGTAATTCTTCCCCTCCTTTCACTTCATCTGATTAGCTATAATCCCCCTTCACTTTGCTTGCACTTAATTGGTTGTACCTCCTGCCCCTTTCCTTTCTTTTGAACAATGGGATTCAATCTCCCTTCACCTGTGACTATAAAAGCTGTGTCCTTTCTAATGTGTCAGTTCAGTTATTGTTTTTTACTGATGATGACGTAACCGTCGAAATCGATTTAACATTGTAATTCTTTATTTTTCGTGGAAATATACGACTTTTTTTCACTAACTTCCCGTTTTTTAGGAATTTATGAGTTTGTATTGATTTCATGCTATATAGATACTGGTAGCAGAGCAGATCCACTTACTCTACCTTTTCAGAAACGCTGCAAATTATATTATATTATTATTATTATATTAATTATAACATATAAGTAGGTTTATTATTCCTGTTCAAAAATGTATCCCCCAAACTTTGTTGCGAGACATTCTGGAAGGGGGTGAATAAAGAGGGTAATAAAAATAAATCATGATATCTTAACTATTCTCATCAAATATATTCGTGATCATTTTTTTGTTCAATTATGAGTACCGTCTAGTTTTGGAAAGCATGTCGGGGGTTTCGAATTCCATGATGGAAAAAGTGATTGGTGGGCGGGGGAAGGGGGTAATAGTGATAAATTGTGATATTTTCAATATATTCATCTGATAGCCGTGACAGTTTTCATTATTTATTCGACCCAGATCTTAGTCCAGTTATTCAACCTTGGGTTGTTTCAAATTTACTGTCGGAGGAGGGGGTAGATGGGAGGGGAGGTTAATTCCCAGAAATCGTGATATTTTTGGTACGTGTATGTACTAGGTACTTATGGGCAATAGATATTAACTGTAGGTAGCAGGTACGAGGTATTTATAAGTGATACTACACATTTTCTTCTCCCGTATTTGGGGTTGGGAAAACTTTTGGTTCAGTTCGGAGTTTCATGATACTTCCCCCCTCAATATTGTTGGCTAGCGACGCCCCTGCTTTCCCATTCCCGTCTTTTCTTCTACTTCTGTGAGCCATATCACGCGGTCATTCAAATACACACATTCTCCACCCTTCTTCACTAACTCACGAAAAAAGTAGGTGCGTAAACAGAAACTATTCTTAGCCATTAGCGAATGAAATGTTTGCACGCGACAACGGCCCACGCAAACGGATTGGTTCTCGTTATTTCTTCCATGAAGTAAAAAGCTAAAGGAAAAAGCCGTTCGGCAAATCCAATTTGATTTCCATGAACGACGTCTAAGTTTATCGGGCCAATGAACTATTCATTTTTATACTTCCATATTTTCTAACTTCCAGTGAATTTTTAAAAGCCAGTGGAGCCACAGGGCGATGGAAGTAGATGAAAAATAAAGTTGAAAGATGCAAGATGGAAAAAAAGTTGTTGCGCTGTGTTCATTTTCCTTACATGTGAAATCGGTCGGAGAGATTTGGAAAATACCCTTCCCGCCCTCTTTCAAGTAGAATAAAATTTGAATGTAATTTGCTTGTACGTCATATATTTTTTACTTTTGATCTCAATCTCAAACGAAAAGTAGGAATAAACCCTGCTAGACCCTAAAACGTGATGGATTCCTCGCGGCGATCTGAGAGGTCAATTTTATGAAACTGTAACTACCACGTTGTAAAGTCTGTAGATGATTTTATAATAGAAAAGGACATGGAAAATAGCTAATGAAACAAATTTACGTACAATCCACAAAAAATTATAAATTGACTTTTTCATGATAAAAATATATAGGTATTAATTTTGTTATCTACCTTTTCAGTAGCTGCAATCAATTCTTACATCTCCTACCCCAATATAATGTAACTAGGTTTAAATGAAAACAATACTAAATTACCGTAGAACGGGGTTACTTTAATTTGCGGGGTATAAGTGGTACTTGACGTCATTTTTCATATTTTTCAAATTTTTGCATTACCTACTGAATTTAGGAAAACAGCCAAGGGTGGCATTTGATACTTGATTATTGCCTAATGGATTTTAGTCGTGAAAGTAAAAACAACCACACTTCTTCTTCTTGTTTGATAAGGTTTATCAGTTCTGTATTTTGACAACAATTGGGAGGTGCCTTATTGGTAATGAGGGACCTGTAACTTAGAAAGCACTTCACACATGTTTTTTAGTTTCACCTGTATGAATTTCAATGGGGAATCTTCATTCGTTCAATCAAACACCTATAAAAAACCCTGAAAATGTACCATTGTAACTCCGTTCTACGGTATATGAAAGAAAAAAGAAAGAAATTGAAAAAAATGGATCAAAAATGTAAAAATAGGTGTAAGGTTTGACGAGGGGACCTGTGCCGTTGGTTATGGCTCTATACTCTTCCCCTTCATCCTGCTTCCAAGCCGGGTACACACCTACAGGTAGAACTGACAGGTCCACCTGTTGTAGGTAACCTGTCAAGTCAAACTGGGAATGTAGATTTTCGCCTGTCAATTTAAAAAAATTTTTTTTATTAAGGTTGAAGCCGCACCTCAACCAGAAGGGTCATTAGCGGTAGGTGTCCAAAGGGACTCTGGGAGTGGCCCGATTCTAAGGGGAGCCATGTTACCATCCTTGACTAAAAAGGTTGAATTCCCAATATTCCAATAGGTTTGGTGTAGAGCTCTGATACGTTGTAAATTGATGGTCTCAAAACGGTATATTTCTCTTCAAACAGTGGAGTAACTTTTCCAGGGAGAGTGGAATAACTTTGATCGTTCTTCCTTAAATTATCATGCCAACCTTTTGGAGTATAACGCAATCCTGGAATGCTCGTTTGAATTTCTGCTACGGTTTAAAGGTTGCGGGGGCTGGAGTAAATATTTGTATGTCGGAATTGAAGAAAAATTAATAATAATTTTTTTTACTAAGGTCCGAGGAGGTGCCCCTCCCCCTCCTCTAGATTCGCCACTGATTATCCCCATAGCACAGGCTATCTTGGTCAAACGAAAACCTTCTGGTTTTATCTGGATTCCGACCGCACTCGTACTACTACTCGGTAAGATTAGAGAGTTCCTAGAGATCCGTCGGTCTCAATACGGCGTGCGGTAACGAGAAACTTTACCGCACCTGAAAGTCACGTCGTGCCCTTAACGGATCTAGTTGTAACGCTAAATCCATGGAAGGAGGAAATTATCCCTAGGCGGTTATTTGAGTCCATGGAAGGAGATTATATTAGACGATTACGTTTTATCCGTATTGCGATCCGTTAACGTATCTGTACGGAAGGATGCGTCACCGTAACTCATTGCGTCAGAGTTACGGCGCCGTATTGTCAATGCCGCACGAGTTATTGTGTTTTACGGATCTATTAGGAACTATCTATTGTGTTAATATATTGTTTTGAGGTGCCTAGTACATTTTCAACAACATAGGCATACATTCTATATTATAAGATCGCCTAAGGACCCGATTGCGATAGGGTATTAAAAAGTCAACGCGCTACCACCTCGGCTTTTAATATTTTTATTTGTCAGTGTACATTAAGCCCCCCAGGCACATTTCCTTTGTACATAAAGGGACATTCGAATTATTTTCACGTACATTTATTTGCACCTGGAATTGTAAGGGCTCACACATTGTAAGCCAGCCTCGAAGCAAAACAAACGTACCGCGCAAACATACGGGATATATTAAATGTGTGTTCTTAAGTGGACCCCTGAATTTTAATGAAAGAAAAATCGTGGACAAGCGAAACAGTTTCTCAAAAAGACGACTCTTCTGAAATGTACGACCATTTAATTAGTTAGAAAAGGTGGAAAAATGCTTCAGAGAAAGCTTGAACAGGACAAGTAAATGATTTGTGTGGGCTCAACATTTTGCGGCGGGGTCTGGCCGCACTCCCAGTTGGCCCAATGCCTGCTATACCATAATGCCGATAAACGCACCAACCTGTAGATATCAACTTGGAGTTGTTTACGGTTGAAAAATTGCTTCTTTATATTTAAAGTGGATCCTCTTCAAATAGACGCCTCAAACAGGAATAGGTTCTATCTCATTTGCGGCGAAACAACTTTTCTTTTCGTTTTCAAGGTTCGTATGGGTCCTTGAGTTTAAAAAGAGTTACTTAGTGTTTTTTTTTTTTCTTCTTTTTTTACATGGATATGTCTATGGGCTTGGGGGTCATGAGTTTTTTTAAATTGAACCCAATTTTCAGATAAAAACCAGGTGTGCTAAAGACCACACGGGAGAAGTGTAAACGTCTATGACGATTTTCTGTTAAATATAATAAATATAAAATATTTTATGGAAATGATTTTGGTTTCGAAAAAATCTTGTAAAGACCGATTTCAAAGAATAGACAATTTTTATTCAAACATTATTAAACTTTTCTTACACATAAACTAGTCACAACATTGTTTCTATATTTTCTGTTTACATTATTATTTTATTCTTTATTCATTAACCGTCAACAATAGTGTTATCATTATTACAATCATCTGACGACTCTAGAAAAGAAATTATTGGCTCATGGTAACTGAAATAAGAGATAAATGTTCTTGACTCAATTTTGTGTAGGTAATTTTCTGTTATGGTGCGCGTCTACAATTACTATAAGCAAGATTAACTTCTTAACCAAGTGACAACAAAACAAGCGGCATTGTTTACTATATCCATTTATAACATAAATAAATATAAAACTACGACATGAATAGAAGAACAAGTACGAAAGAAATGCGTGATAAATCGAGAGCTTTCCAACGAGTGGAGAACGATTTTGGTCTGATGAAAACTAAAGAAGTTTCATTTCCCCAGCAACGGCTTGGTTGTACGTGAAAATCAAAAGAAAAACAGCGTGACGGAAAAAAACGTGACGGTAAAATCGTATTCACACCCCGCTAAATTTTTCGACGCGGTGCGCCTATAGAAGTTTACACTTCAAAAATCCTAACGCGATACCAGTAAACGAATTCGGTAAATATACTCGTACTTCACGAATGAAGTCAGAGATGATTAGAAATTTAATTGGAAAGTTCCCAAATAGCATGGCTGTTCAAAGTCTCTAAGTTGCAGACACCCTCTTAAACCTGGGGCGTCATCATGGCGCACCTTTAAATTTAAAGGTTCCATATACAGATTTTTATGTGCATCTCCATCGACAACTGAAATCAAAAGTACCGAAACTCGTAAACGAGTTCCACTTTCTGCTTTACAAGCAGATACCAGGTTACATGGATATGTCTTCGATTGGGGATTTCATAACGGTCGTCCTCGAGAGATGTAAACAAATCCTTTCACTTTGGACTGTATGCGACGAAATGTAGAATAAAGAATTTATTTTATTATTCTTGGAGACACAAAAAGTATACTATAAATACTGTTAAAGTTATTAACATGTATCATGTTTTAGCCCTGGGGTCCTAGCAAATTTTGCGAGTCAATTTTTTTCCGCGCACGAAAAATATTACAGTGATTTCCGCCTACAACCGAGTCGTTGCTAGGGAAATGGTACTTCGTCGTTTTTCATCCCACAAAATTCGTTGACCATTCGTTCGAAAGCTCTTGATTTATCCAACAATATTATGTTAACTACTGCGAAGTGCGTGTCCAACAAACTGAGTTATGAGCATGGTTATATAAATAATTGTTTACACACAGGTGATCATTCTCAATGATATTGTGAACATGATTGCACTTGGAATCGAGGAGAAAACATGATACATGGTTGAAATTTTTGGTTCTAGAACAGAAATAATTTTTCTGGGGTCATTTTCTTTTAGCATGGAACATGCTTTAGCCTTGGACTAACTAGCCGAAAAATGTCACGCGGGATGGGTGACGCGGATGGGTGACGAAATTTTCTTATGATTTTCACGTACAACCGAGCCGTTGGTAGGGAAATGGAACTTCCTCAATTTTAATCGCACAGAAATCGTTCACCATTCGTTGGAAAGCTCCTGATTTATGTCGCATTTTTATATCAGTGTTATATTAATGTGTGAGGTGTTTATCCAATAATGCGATGGTTAAACGAATAATTGTTTACACACAGGTAATTATTCTCAATTATTTCTCCAATACAGACGCAATGAGTTGTTGTTAACAGTCGAGTGTTGTCAGGGAGTCAGGGGATGAAAATGTTTCCTATGGAGTGGATTAAATGATGCTATTGCTTTACGTTAAGAATATTGTAACCGGCTCATTAAAATTGTTTATAGTCCAATCAACTTAGTTTAGGAATGTAGCCCGGTACGTAAGGAGGGGGAAATTGGTAGCTTGAGATCAAGCGCTTTCTAACGAGTGGCGAACGATTTTTGTGCGATGAAAACTGCGGAAGTTCCATTCCCCTAGCAACGGCTGGGTTGTACGTGAAAAACACTGAAATTGTCACATCAATTTTGCGTCACGGAGATTTTTGGTTGACCCCCCAGAGCAAAGACATATCCATGTCAAAAAGGGTGGCAAGGGCTGTACGACATCGCTGAACAAGGAATAAGATATAGGATGTAAAACCCTCAGATTTCTATAAAACCATGGTTCCATCAGTTGGAAATGGTTAGATCATCGATCCGGTTGATGGTCCGTCTCTGTTCGAATCATGGATTGTGTTCATCATATTTGAAACGAATCGGACAGCGAGAATCGCCAATATGCACAAAATGTGGCTCCCAGGATGAAACGCTGGTACACATAATAATATGCCCAACCTACATCGCAGCTAGAGATCAAATATTAGGCTCAATCACTCTACATATGGACAACCCCGTACATTACCACCAAATTATTCATTCGAAATTGCAATCAATCTACACAATCTGACATTAAAGTGAAAATTTAATATAGCTTAATTGTAATAATTCGTGTCATGACCACGTAATGTTTAGGAATTACAGGTCCCTGGGAAATACAGGTCGTTGCCCCTCGCTAATGTCAACTGAAGAAAAGAGAAAACGCTGCAAATTATTTCACTAAGGTTTACCTATTATTTTTTCAATTGAGTATGATCGCAGTTTTAGTTCGCTTGCGTACGTCATAAGACCCGTCCAGACTCCTCGGCGTGTCCTATTTCGAGTCGTCGCAACCTATACTTCTATAATTATATACGCATGTTTATATTTTAATTTTTATATTTTAATTTTAATTTATGAATGATTTGAATTCTAGATGGGCTGGATAATTATTTATAACATCCTATAGTACGATATAACATACAAAATATACTGTGGCTTGTTTAAGGTATAATATGTTTATGGGTATTACAGGTAAAAGTAATATAATCCGTTATCCTACGCCCCTGGCGTCGTTCTGCTATACGCCCCTGATGACGTGCCGCTATGCCCCGACAAGGCGCCGCTCCTCCTCCCCCCTCATGACCCTCTGCCGATGTTTTCATCATTCCACTAAGCGTGCGAGGCGTGCGCGCGTACGTCAGTCTAACACTCAAACTCTCGAAAAAGACACTTTTTCGCCTATTTTTTGGCTCATAGCACCCATGGGTGTGGAGCGATCGAGCTGCCGAGAAGTTAGGACCAACTAGACCCCAAGTGGAGTCTATGTGCGAAAGAACGGATTTTCTAAGTCAATTCTAAGGTCTTTTATGGCCCGGACGGAGGACGGACATTGCAAATTTGGATTCTACGCACTTTGAAACGTAAAATGACAAAGTTTGAGGGAGGGGGGGGTTTATAAAATTTTTTTGCTTTACGATCACATAGGCTTAGTGTTGAAAATAATAAACCAAAAAGTCTCTTTGCTAGTGAGTTAAATTATCTTCTGTTCGTTATAAGAAGTTGAATCTTGATAGGAAGACTCCCTGAGACACCAAGAGACCAATGAAATTATTGGATCTTTCCTAATTAGCTAAGTGAGTTAAATTCTGTTCTGTTCATCCTAGGAAGCTGTGATTTGATAGGGAGACTCCCTGGGACATTAAGTCGGGGTGTCTATAGGTCACGGATTCCCGGAAAAGTCACGGATTTAATAGTAGGGAACGGATATTTCCGAAAGTCACGGATTTCAATATAGAAGTCACAGATTTTTATGTCTTCGGTAACCAAATAATCATAATTCAAGTAACAGGATTCACAAAACGTACGAAAGAATCAATTGAGATTTTTGAATCTACATAGTACTGACTAGTAGTAATTTGTAATAAAAATAGAATATGCTGATGTGGGCCTAGTTGCACTAATCACTATTGCAGAATTTCAAAACTCAGGAAAGAATTCTTTTTAAAATCTATAATATTAAATATTTTGTACATTGTATTTTACTAACACTCTGTAAGTAGTCTTAGACTTCTGTACTCAATAAGTAGGGTAGAATCAATAAAAAAGTTATGAAGATCTGATTTTATATAGGCTACTCACGATTACAGTAGGTCTACTGGTAAGTATTTCGGTACGCTATTCCTAAAGAAATTAAAGGTCACTGATTTTTAAAACTTAGAACCCCAAAAAGTCCTCGATTTTTATTTTACAGATCTAGTAGACACCCTGTATAAGAGACCATTGAAATGATTGGCTCATTCATAATCAGCTGAGTAAGCTAAATTCTCTCCTTTTCACCCCAGGAAGTTAAAATTAGAGAGGGAGACTCTCTGGGACACTAAGAGACGATCGAAATGATTGGGTTTTTTTCTGATCAGCTGACTGAGTAAATTTAATTGTGACATTTTTAACTTGAGACACAAAACACACATTTCACAGGGGAAAAAATTAGGTAATCCATGTACCAATGCATCTGCATGTAGTGTAGATACTCAACATCAGTTTTCCTTATTGATTTATGTGGATTATATCAATGATTAACTATTCTAATTATTGGTGAGTAAATGAAGCAATGATCCTCGTAATTCGTTGGCTCTACAAAGACTCTACAAATCGTATATAAGAAATAATAAGAATAGTGGTTTATTTAAGCTTAAACCCACCGCTTTTACTAAAAAAAAATCCAGTCATGCAGCATGACCCCATGAGCGAATTTTTGAAGAAATCTTCGACATTTCAGTCGCTATTGATCGTGTAGAGAAATTTTAGTTTATGATTTTGATAGACAAACATGGAATCAAATTATTAAAAATAATTAGGAGATACTCATACTTTATTATTTTATTAAACTAATCTTGTAGATTTAAAGACATCAGTTGAGCGTAAAACATTAAAGAGGGCGACCGAGAGAATCGGAGGACGGAATATTTCACAGAGTAAACTCATCAGTTTGTTGTGATTACATATTTTTTTCTTTTTTTTTAACAAGCACCTACTACCTACGTAGGATTGGTTATACAGAGATACTTCCATACGAGTAGTTCAATCTGAATTTGGACAATGTTTCATGCAAATATTACCGATTTTTACAAATAGCGAACGGTATTATTTCGATTTTTGACTGATTTTTCAACTTTGAAATTTTTGAAAACTTGATACATATTCTTATAGGAAATTTTACGCTGATTCCTTATATACCACATGTTAGTATGCTGAAAAAATTATTTCGCACAACAAATCGCTAAAAACAGGCTATTTTGAAATTGTTGACTACATTTTTGAAAATTTCAACCCGAATATGTAATTCGATCACGCTGGCCAACGAACTTGAACTTTCGTTTTGTGTCCTTGACATTTTAAAATTTGTTTGACAGTTATCGTCTGAAATGACACATACATACATACTTATATACATACATACCTATATTAAAAAATGCGTTAAACTTCAGAATTTGATTCAGAATAGCCTGAAACGGATTTCTGCATAAATGTTTTTCAAAAATTCACATTCTACAAATTTTGAGGAGAGAGCAATAGCTTAATTTTCTTCAAAAATTCGCTAAAACAGCTAAAGCCTAAATTCTCACAATTACGCTCAAAATTTATAGATATGTATTATTATTCTGATATGACTTTGGAAACTTGACTTCTTCTCCATTGATCTCTCCTAAGCAAATCGTCATGATTGATTTTTTTAAAAGTACCGAATTTTTTTCCCTTCTATTATACCTGCTAATAATTATACAGGGTGTCCCCTGTAAATTACGTGGGGTCAAATATGGTGAACGTGGAGGCCGCCCGATGTCACCGCGCATGGAAATGAGATGCCAAGAGATCGACGAGAGGTGATGGGCTGGTGCTCCGTCTTGCTGAATCCTCACATTTTCCTCTCCATGTTCTGCAAAAAGCACTTTTCGGCAGAAGAGAATTTTCCAGCATGTCACAGTAAAGATCAGGGGTTACTGATAATAAATAGATCAAAGGGCTATTGAAAACTTTCGTGAAAGACTAAATTTGTGTATCGCCGGTAGAGGGCAGCATTCAAGTGACATAATTTTTCAAACCACGTAAAATAAAACTGCATTATATGCAGAAATTAGGAATTACAACAACAACAATTGTATCTAGCTAAATTGTTTTCACATTAGCATTCCTTGTAGCTCATATTCTCGTGACGTCACGTCTGGAGTAGGTTCGCGTTTCAGCCGAAGTCAGCCATGACTGCGCTACGTCAGTGAATCGCAACTCAACCAAACTATTTTTCACAAGAAGTTTGCCATCTCACGTCAACTTAATTCATGGTTATAAACCCATTTTTCAACAGTTTTGTTTTGTAAAAGTATTATTATAGCAATACAAAGTTTCAATACAATTAACAGTGCGATTATACTTGGCGTTCAAGAGCACCGTAATACCCCCCACCACCAGCCTCCGTATAATAAAAAGGCCTCCTTATAAACCATAATCGGCCTCCGTATAATAAAAAGGCCTCCGTTTAATGAAACAGGCCTACGTAACAGATACGACTGATTTTTATAGTTTGGTGGTCTGGATGCTCGCAAGCTCGCATCTCAAAAATAAAAAATATCCTAAATCAATCCTTTTAGCAAAATACAGATTAGTTGGACAAACAGATCAGATTTACGCCTAAAATGATGTTTCGGTGGTCGAATATGAAGAAGAATTGGATCTAGATGGCACTGGTGGTGGGGGGTTGGACGAGCTGTTGAACGTCTAGTTGCGATTTTGGAGTCTGCGCTTCGCTTGGCCCACATGAGAACCTCAACCCTTCCTCCACGTCCGATTCACTCTATTTCTACCGTTCCAACAACTCCTGTTCTGGGTGGAGCTGTGTAGTTTCACAAAACACTACATGGATCTGATCTTGTTCCCAAAATTTCTGCTGTTCCTCAGTACGCCTAAATTTTTCCTCACGTTCGTTTGCTCGCGAGTAAAAAATTTATATTTTCGCTTCCTGACAAGCTAAATAAGTTGTTTATTTCTTGCGGAAGTGTTTAAAGAGTATTTTATAAGTTCTACCGTTCTAAAGTAGTGTTTTTATTTTGTTTTTTGTTTAAATTAGTTCGTCAGACTTTTCTGGACTTCATGGTGAGTATCGGCTTTCTATAACGTAGTTTTTATTTGCCATTCAGTGGGATAGGATCGTTGATCGATAACCTTTTGCAGGGTAGGTTGTAGCCAACGATACCAATCTAACGGTGAACGAGTTTTTATTTGGACTATAGGAACCTACTAACTATTGTAGTTAATCAGTGTCCAAAAACCAAAGAACTTCCTTCGTTTAGGCTTTGAGAATAATTAACCTGGAAAATAGTGAAGAAAAAATTATTGAAAATTCCTCAGGTGTCTGTACTGCAGTGTAGGTACATGGCCATTGCTCACTTAGCTTCATCAGCGTTTTATTATAAGTTCGTCGTACTATGCTTAACTGAGGAAGCTTTACTTGTTATACTGAATGAATAAAAGGAGAGATTTGATAGTTTGTCAAAGTAAACAAGGCAGGTTTTTGCTACACCAAGAAACGAAACTACTTAGGTAGGTAAGTAGGTTGTTGGCTTTGCCGACGAATACAACTGCTGATTAGCAAGTTTGTCAAATACCGAATCTGGAAATATGCAACATGAATTAAAAACCTGCTGTAAGGAAAAAAACCTTGAAATTAAGTCATTCTTCTGAATTTAAGATTTCATAAAGACGGCATTGGCAGTGCAGATATTACGCGAGTTTTGCAGTTACGCAAATTTTAGGGGCAATAAAGTTAATCAGGTAGGTACCTACTTTCGTTTTTGTCTATATAGTACATGAAAAAGTAATAATACGTGGAAAGTACGTTGTTGGAAATTCCCTCTAGTGGTTAGTTAGCACATGCGATAATTACCTAATATTCACCTCTAGCAGAGCTCTCATGGCACGTCTTTTCACATGGCCACTTTCACAGTACTCTAAAGATTTTTAGGATCTTAAGGTTAGGTTCTAGAGTTTTTAGGTTCTAAAGATTTTTAGGTTCTTAATTGATTCAAAGAATTCTGAAAACTAGATAGGTAATCCGCAACATCTTCGCGGTTGATGTCTGGAACATCTAACACTTGAATGTCAACTCCCCAACCCACATTTCATATGGATCTCGACAGCACAGATTAATCTTGCGTTCGTAGCAATTGAGGTCATAACCTGGTAATCACTTGATGTAATTTGCATAAAATTTGTTGACCTTGCATGTTACAAATACTTAATGAAAATATTGACTAGGAACCAGGTACGACTACGAGTCGTATGTTATGCAGTATTATATGCTCGTATGTTATGCAGTATTTCCAGTCGTGTGGCGCATTTTCGCGTAGTTTACTCTTCACCATGACAACAACTTTTCCTAGTCTCGATGTAAGGGTGCGCTAGTGTCATTCTGCCGCACTCTGTATGAGCCAACGGTGCACGGCGATGACGACGAATGAGTGGTACCTAACAAAATACTAAGACATCATGATCACTAATCATGTACTCGTGTATAAAAATTTCATAACATAAATTACAAGGAACAAATGCTCAAAATTATTACCCAAAGGATTGTTATTTCTGTGTTAGATAAGATAGATATCACTAGCTGCAAGTGGATGAGTAAACTGCGTCCATGGGTAGGTACTCCCTTCACCCCCAAACAATTTAGTAGGTATTTCCGTAATTCTAACATTTGGTGAGATCATTTAAAACGAAGTTCTCGTGGGAGAAAAATGTTCAAAGACAGGCATCATGGAGGCTATTTGACTTTTGGTATCGTTACTAAAATACTAATGAAAATACTGTCATTATTGATTTCTTCAAAAGAAAGTAACTGATTTTTTGGAGTAAAGCGACTAGGAGGGTACATTTTCGCAGTGGAAGTTCAAATCGAAAGCTTAACGACAATAGATGAACGAATCCTGTGGGATGAAAACTGAAAAATTTACATTTCCCTCGCAAGAAATTTGTTGCCAGTGAAAATCACTAGATTTGATGAGTTACGTAATTGCTTCACGATTTTATGAAATAGAATTTTATATGCTTACTGGCTCAAACTGAAAAAAATTTTCGTTTAGTCGGAGAGATAGAAATTCCTTCTTTATTGAAAATGGGAGTATGCAAACTGAATACGGTATAAGATTGGGGACTGGGAGAAACTCCAAGACCTGATTCAGTTCCCTCATCGATCTGGATTGTCTGCGATTTCATTGTGTCTCCCTCAGCCAAGCCGGTAATTTCCTTTATGAAGTTCAACGGATTTATCTTAGGAACTCTGGCTCTTGATAATTGTAATCGGGGGTCGGAAGTTTGAATCGGAGATCAGATGGGTGGCTGAATCATTGGAGTTGAACAGTGAGATGAATGAATCGGTAATGAGTCAAGTCTGGAGGGCAAACTTCCCTTCAGTGGAAAAGACGTGGCGGAATTATCCCAACACAAGGTGATATTTCGAGACTTCGACACTAGTGCATCCTTACATCTAGGCAAGGCTAAAAACCTAATTTTCGAAGTTATTTCATCTTGTTGTCATGGTTACGAGTAAACTAAACGAAAAACGCTGCAAATTATTTCACAAAGGTTTATTATTTTTTCAATTGAGTAGTTTTAGTTGGCTTGCGTACGTCATAAGGCCCGTCCAGACTCCTCGGCGTGTCCTATTTCGAGTTGCCACAACCTATACTTCTATAATTATATACGCATGTTTATATTTCTCGATTTGAGCTCCTATCTATTAAAATAATCATTGCCTTAATAATAGCATTATCTATGTACGTACGAAAAGTCGAGAAGATTTGTTATTAAATATGCGTAGGCAAAGCATTGGTATTAACACACAAATATGACCTAGAAAAAAACGTATATTCATACCTCGAAGGAACATGAAATTAGAAAGCAATACAAGTGTTGGAAGTTTTCCACGCCTCCCTGGACCTACTCCCTAGGTCTCGTTACCTCACAACCGGAGGTTCCCCGCCCTATTACGCTTACACTATCATATCACTCATATTTTTCCATCAACATTCATTTGAAAGTTGTGCATTTTGAGTTGAGTGATTTCGTCCTTATGAGAATAATAATTATTAGGCCGTGCAGTTGTGGTCATGCATGATCTGGTCCTAAAGTGTTCTGTTGCGAAGTCCTACTGCCCATTATTATTCTAACCGTGGAATATTAGCTTGCGCAGTTGTGGTTGAGCAGTTCGAGGCCTCGAAAAAGACACTTTTTCGCCCGTTTTTGGCCCATAGTATCTATGCGAGTAAAGCGATCGGGATGGTTAAACGTTAGGACCAACTAGACCCCGAATGGAGTATATGTGCGAAAGAACGGGTTTTTTAAGTCAATTCTTAGGCCTTTTATGGCCCGGACGGCGGACGGCGGACGGACATTTCAAATTTGGATGCCAGGTAATAAATTGTATGCGAATTATATCAAGCTGTAATCCGGCAATAACCTGAAACGTTGTGAATGCAAGATTAGTTTGTGCGGTCGAGATCCCAATGAAATTTGTGTTGGGAAGTTGACAAACAAGTGTTAGAAGTTCCAGACATCAGCCGCAAAAATGTTGTGGATTATTCAGTTTTCAGAACCGTTCTTTGAATCAATTAAGAAACTAAAAATCTTTAGAGTCCTTTGAAAGTGGTCATGTGAAAGGACGTTCCATGAGAGCTCTGCCAGAAGGGAATATTAGGTAGGTATCGCCTTTGGAAAGGTAAGTACCTAGAGAGGTAGGTATACACTACCTACGTTCTGTATATTGTATATTATTACTTGTTATTCATCATGTAGGTACCTATTTCCATTGACAAAAATTGAAGTAGGTACCTACGTAATCAACTTTTTTTGTCCCAAAAATTTGTGTAACTGCAAAACTCGCGTAATAACTGCACTGACAATGCCGTCCCCCCGTTTTTATGAAGTTTATCCTTCAGAAGAATGAATTTCAAGGTTTGTTCCTTACAGCTGGTTTATAGTTCATGTTGCAAATTTCCTGATTCGATATTCAACAAACTTGTTGATAAGCAGTTGAAAATCGTTGGCAGAGCAACAATCTACCTAATTAGTTTACTTTTAACCAACAACGCATTAGTTAGGCTGTACGAACCTAAGTAGTTTCGTTTGTTGGTGGAGCCTACCTTGTTTACTCCAACAAACTACCAAATTTATCCTTTCATTCATCCAATAAAACAAGTAAAGCTGCCTCAGTTATAGTAATATAGAACATGTCTGAAACTGGTGAAACTGCGAGTGCCAATGGTTATGTAGTACCTACACCGCAGTTCAGAGATCTGAGGAATTTTCTCGCCATTATTTTTCGGTTATTCTCAGTCTAAATGAATGATGTTCTTTAGTTTTTTGACGCTGATTTCCTATAATAGTTAGACCCTAGTCCAAATAAAAACCTGTTCACTACTAGATCGGTATCATTGTCAATAATCGCACTGGCAGGCATGATTACTGAAACCATTTAGTTGAATTGAAACTTTTTATTACTTACTACAATATTACTTTCGCAAAACAAAACTGTTGAAACATGTCATTATAACAACCTATTTGGTTGACTTACGACGAAAAACTTCTTGTGAAAAATAGGTTGGTTGAGTTGCGATCTAGTAATATCTACCACGTCATGGCGGACTATGGAAGAAACTCAAACCAACTCAAGGCGTGAAGTCAGGAGAATATGGGCTATAGGCAATTGATGTACCACCAATTGATTGTGTGTACTACCTATGTAGATGTATAGACAACTTCGTCATGACGGTTGCGAAATTTGATTGGATACTAGTTCTCTTACCAAATACTTAACAATAAATATGGCTTACCTAATTATTATGGTGTATACATTACCCAAAAATTTTATAACGTGGGTGTTTCTAAAGATATTATGAGAGATATGAAAACAAAGTTACCACGAACGAATTTCACGCTACATTCACAGAAAATTGAGAGTTAGAGGGGTATCCTTAGATTATTATGACTGGATAAAAATAAATAAACATATATATATATATATATATATATATATATATATATATATATATATGGGTCGTTCTCAAACTAGGGGCAACTATTGAGTCCCACAGGCCTTGCTCACGTACAGTAACTTTTTCCCAGAAAAATTTTTTTTCCCAGGGATTCCTTGCAGGCCAGTGTGTTGGAAAAAAGTAATTCAAGTGCCATACCTGCACATCTATACAAATATTTCTGCGCATAAAAGGCCAAAAATGCAATTACCGTGGGTGTCCCAAATTAATTTTTTGCTCTACAATGTTACTTTTACCCACAATATTGATTCATGTGTGGCAAAAAGGTCTTCGTTTTCCAAAGTTGGGTTGTAGAGCATCATGAAATTGATTGAAAGAATGTGCTAATCAACTTTTCGATCCCTTCAATGTATCGCCAAAAAGTGTCCCAATGTTTTGGGATATTACCATGGTTGGAACTGAAAACTCCAATTCTGACCCCAACCAACCGAAATTTTGGTTTGAATCTCATTCTGTTGGGAAGCTTGGGATCTGTTACGGTGGGGATAGGACCCTTTCCCGTCACCCAACGCTGTTGCTGGTGTACCGCCACGTCGAATGGAGTGCAGTCAGGAGCGTACCTTTTCATTTTCTATTACCATGTGTGTGAAATTGATGACTAGGGAACATTTTTAGCATTTTTTTTTTTCCTCCATCCTCTTCCTTTCGTTCTCCTCTTTCAAAATACGTCTAAGTTTTTGTTACTGAAGTTATTTATTGGGTTGAAAGTCGATCTCAAACAACGATTTTCAATTACCATGTCTGAAATTGAGCTATTACCATGGGTTTATTAAAATCCACGGTAATTGTATTAGCTACATGGTAATATAATTCAACTGCATTTTCAAACTTTCCAGCAATAATTATACCTTTCAGTGTTTTTATCCACACCATCAAGTGCATATGTATGGGGGGAAAATGTAAAACAAAACATTTTGCATAACCATCAACTTGGGGAAGCATTTTAATACTAATTCGCCATCAGATGGGAGGGTTCTTTCCACATGTGGCAATTTGCTTGTTGGTAGTTTTCTATTGACTAAACCGCAAATAAAAAATAAATTCGACATTGTTTCCACTGGAAAACTTGGCTTGTGGTAGAAGGAAGTCAGGCATTCAGGTACTTAAAAAAAAAAAAAAAAAAAAAAAAAAAAGAGAGAGAGAGAAAGAGATGCAGAACGCGAGAGAATAAAGGGAGGCGAAGAAATGAACCCGAACTGAGGGAGGAAGATTAGCTGAAAGAACATTCAAGGTACCAGCAACGGAAAAAGGATATACAACTTTTATGTGACATGGATGAAAGGGATAGGAGGGCCAAAAGTAGAAAACTGAGGATAAATTGTTTGGCAACAATGAAACTGATGTGGGACCATCTACAACCTAACCCGCACCGCGCACTGCCAGACAATTTCATCAAAATAAGATGATGAAAACTGTGGAAATTAGGGTGGTTACAAGGATTTTGCATTGGCGCATGCGCAGTAGTTATTAATGATACCATAATGTTGTAATTTATATGGGATGATCAAATCGTTGTCTCCCAACTATGATCCAAATTTGAGCGAGATCAAACGACTAGGGCGTGAGAAAATGGTGCTTGGTAGAATTTACATTTGCGCATGCGCAAAGTGAAGTATTGAGTCAAGAATGGGATAACTGATAGGGGGACCACCTATACTACATACATCCTGTCTACGCCCACATAATCCCTTAAAATTTCATCCAAATTGGATGAAAACTGTGGAAAATAAGGTTGTTACAAGGATTTGCGGACACAAGATAGACACGGAACCAAAGTTATTCAGAATGGTCTATAACGTAAAATGCAAGTGGAAATTTTGGTTTTCGAGACCAACAATTTTTTTTCTCCTGAAAGTGAAACAACAATGCTTCCGCCACCTTTAGGTAGACTCGGAATTTTTCATTTTTTTCGAATTTTCAAGTCACGTTGGTTCTTGAAGTACCAACCTTTTTTTTACTAGGTACTGAATGTTAGGAGTATTAGTTTACTTACTATTGCTTCTTAATTTTATATATTTATTATAATAGTTTATTACTTTTATTTAGTGTTGTTTGAATATGTTTTCAAATAATGATTAAATTAATGAGAAATATCTTTCAAAATCCCCTTGTTGTTTGCCTTTCAAGCTTTATTCTACGAGTATAATTTTGGTTCTACTCATCAGGTTTCCCAGTCAATATTTTTGCTTCAGAGTCTCCCTGGGTGATGTCATAAATGTACCTACCTACTTATTTTAAATCTAGTACATAATTGCACAATTTAAGCATAGCTAGACTGATAATTTAGTTTCGGTGTTGGGTTCCTGTCCAACGATGGTGTACCATACCTTATTACTAGTTAGATTTACTTTAAAGGAGATTTTTCCGTAGTCACCATCTTTTTCAATTGACACAACATGTCGTTAAATTTGGTGAATTTATCATTTCAATTCCAGCCTTCATAAAAGTACGTTAATACCTACTTACTTTGTTAAACTTGCCTACCTTATTTACATAGGTAGTTTGCTATTAAACAGCACGTACCTAGGTACCGTTCTACATTGTAAAAATAGTTTTTGTTGACTAGGTAAGCTTATTCATTCGAAAAAGTTATTTATATAAGTATATATATACCTTCCTACATATACTGAACTTACCATCTCATTAGCACTTTGCAACATTTTGTCTGATTTGCCTGGTATAGTGCAACGCCACTTGGGCTCTCTTTAGTCAATTACTTTTTTAATTTTGTTGGTTTGTTGTTCATGTTTTGCTAATATGAACCCCTATGTGATCCTACGCCAAAAGACTAAGGTTACAAATAAAAACTAAAAGACTAATTAGGTGTAATTGACTATTTTACGAATGTTACCTACATATATACGATCTTGTGTTCAAGTTAAGATCGTTTTTATTTTATTTAAATTAGAGTTTAAATTGAAAAATTGCTGGATTAAAACCGTTTTTACGCTATTACCTACCTCCTAGTATAATTATCTGTTGTTGAAAACCCTGATGAAATTACCATGGCAACTACAGCTATTACCGTGGACACCGAATTTGAAAATTTTCAAAAACTAGGCTTAAATTTGAGAGCTGATCTGGGTAACATGTGTTTTCGCAATCAGTGTTGACCAAGGAACCACCCTGAATTTTTTCAAATTTTTTTGAAGACTTTTATTTTTTGAAATTTCTGTGTCCGAAAGTTGCCCCTAGTTTGAGAACGACCCATATACTAATTAAAGTTAAAGAAATTTCACAGAAATAAAGAGGAAAAGGGTTTTGATATTTCGAATTAGTCTTTGTCAAAATTAGAAGAAGAAAGAGAGTTTTTTGAATATTCCCTGGAACCAAGCTTGTATCCAACGTTTCATTGTTTTTATGTTGGAGTTACTCAATCATTGAGGTTGAGTCCAGGAGGCCGATTTGAACCCAGTACCCACCTATGGGCCCGTTCGGACTGTTGAAGTAGCCGGTCGTTCGATTTTTCAGGCATCTTCTTCAACACCTTAACACCAAAACATTCGTCGAAGGTGACTGCTTGACCGTGCGTTCTTGCATGCAGCTTTATCGGTCGTTGCTGGGACTGACTCAAGGAGGCTCTATGGTTATTCATCCTTAGATTCAGTTGGGATGCCTTCCCCACATAGAAGCCCCTTGACTGGTCATCCTCACACATCTTGCAAATCAGCTGGTACACGCACATCCGTGACTGGCACTCTGCTGATCCTATGCACCTGTATGTGTGGGTGTTATTTGGGGAGGTGAAATCCGAGTCCTCAATGACCAAATCACAGAGTTTGCATCTCGGTCTTTGGCATGGGTGGAGACCTCATTGTTGCGGATTCTCACGCTGGACAGCTGGATGCCGATGCGACAGTATTTCACCAAGGTTCTTTCCCTGTCGATAGGTCATCCGAGGTGCCTCCCGAAATACCTCCTGGGTCAGTGGGCTTGAGTTCAAGATCTTGATCAGGATTAGTCTACAACAGATCATTTCAAACAAGTTAATATCTAGTGTATTCCTTGAGCCTAGTGGGCCCTTTCGTAACCCAACTTCCAAGGAGGGATCGAATAGTGGTCAACCGGGTTGCCACTAGCCATACCCGGCTTACTCATAGACACCTGCTTATTGCAGAAGCTCGAGATGTTGTGTGTGGGAGATGTGGGGGTGATCTAACCATCCGCCACTTTCTGGAGGACTGCCCAGCCCTTGCGGACCTCCGAGTCCAGCATAACCCCCCTCAGTGGGTTGACGTTTTATCCGGACCAGACAAGGTCCAATCCCTGTTGTTGTACCTGAGAGCCGCTGAGCTCTCCTACGAACTATGATATCTGATCTGCGATATATTTATATACATCTAGTCGTACATTTATTTCACTTTTCTGATTGTATATAGTAGCATGTATATACTTATTACCTTATTTTACATCTAGTCTTGGTTGTATTATTTTATTTTTGGGTTTTTTAAATCTACTTTGGGGGCTAAACAGTGGTAATCACTGTACCCCTCATTTTTCTCTCTCCTCCGAGTTGCCAGTGGAGTTCACGATGGCGCTCCTTTTTAGTCAAGGATGGCAACATGGCTCCCCTTAGAATCGTGCCACTTTCAGTGTCTCTTTAGATAACTTGTTCAATGCCACTAATGACCCTTCTGGTTGAGGTGCGGCTTAAAGATAAGTGAAGAAAATATCCCATTATCGCACAACCGCAAGATTCACTGAGCGGAGCTGTACAAGAAAACATTTTATACCAGTCGGAACTTGTGTTAGTGACAACCTCTAAACACCTCCGGATATCGAACTACTCCTTCCACAGACTCTCGACTTTTTGCCTGGAAAAAGGGGGTTACGAACCTCTGTGCCTCGTGTGGGTTTTTCTGCATGACGTACTCCACATTTCAATATAGGTGCCGATTAATGAGAATGGTACTGGGTCTTATCCGCCTCATGTCTAAGGTTTCGCAAAAAGTCCTCGTTCTGAGCTCCCAGAAGGTTTATTCTTTCTGTAATAATTAGCCCTTCTATTCAGGTCTTTAATTATTAAGCCCAGTCTATAGTACATTATTTAAAGTTAGATGTTAGCGCCTCGCCCCTTCACAGCGCCAGAACCACCTCATTTTACGCATTTTAGTTAATGTTAAGAAATAAAAACCCTTGTGTAATAACGTAAAGCGTTTTCTATTCTAAACATCTTGAATAGTAAACTAACAAATTTTGAAAGGGTCAAATATATTTTCACTTGATCGATTAAAAACATTAATTATTGAAAACGGTAAACCAAAATTACCGAATACAAATGGCAAAGAAATTCTCTAACGTGCTGTATTTCGATCAGGACCGGTTGATCTACGATCGGAAAAGAAACTATTTTTCGGTTCAAAGCTGTTTTCGTCAAAATTATACCACATAACATTTGAATTGGAGGAAATATGTAACTGACTAAGTCTTTACCTAGATTCTCTATTTTATTATATTTTTAATTGTGTCATGACTTAATATCAGTGTATTGTTATATATTTATTTTGTATTTATGTATTTTGTATACCTGATGTTTGTATTGCCTCATTTAGGCCTTTACAAAGAAAAATATATATCTTATCTATCTGTCTATCTACATTACTCTTTCCTAAGAACGTTATAAATACAAACAACCCTGGGCTATCGACAATAAATATTTTGATTGTGTTATGATTTTTTTTCTTCAATTATTTCATTTTCTGCTTTCTTTTTGTTAAATTTTAATTTGCTTGTAAGTAACATTTAACGTCCGAATCTCGTATATTTATTCAATACAGTTCAAAAACGTCTGATGAATTGGGTGAGTAGTTTAGCTTCTTCACACGTTGTACGTGGGCCTATAGTATTAGTTGAAGAACAAAGTACGAGTCGAAATTATTGGTAAGTCAACGTTATAAGAAATTGACATTTGCGCATGCGCACAGACTACTATTACTCCAATGGCAATGCAATTTATAGGGTAACGTCTAGGAGCTAAACCGCACAATCCTTGAATTTTATGAAAATCGGTCCATTAGGTAGTCTTGGAGTTTTGTCTGCGTCGATCAATTGTAGTTTAGCGCATGCACTATAGTTACTACTCCACCGATCGCAGTACAATTCATAGGGGATTTTTCTAGAACATATATTAATCTATTCCCCGAGTTTGAACGAAATCCGACTAATAGAAGATAAGAAATTGACGTTATAATAAATTAACTAGAGATGAGTCGATACCAAAATTTATCGATTCCCGATACCGATACCTAAAAAATCGATTCCCGATTCTCGATACCGATACCATCGGCGCATAGTACCTAACTTACCTAATATATTCAAATTTTTTTGTACAACATATAACTTATATTTACAAAAAATTGATCCCAATATATTTGCAAATGAGGTAATTTTTTTTGTTACTGTTGGAATTACAACATCCATCAGCACTCCATGAAATCCATCCGACAGAATCCGGAGTGGTGGCAGGACTGCGTCTGCCACCAAGCCAAGCGGCGAATCTCGTTTGGCGGCCATTCTCGTTCCTGCTCTCGAATTCGACGGCCGTTGCAGTACGCTTTTACCATCCAGCTAATCCTAGCTAAATATCAAGCCATCTCTAATAATTACGAAGGTACTTAAATCCCTCTCATACTTAATTTTTCTATTGCCTGATAGTTACCTATCTATCAAGTATCAATTAATGGCAACTTTTATTGCCTAGGATTGATTTCGTTCTGAATAAAACAAGTTAAGCAGACTGACTTGGTTTTTTAGTTTTTCGTCGGTAACTGTAAGGTATTTCCAAATAAGACTGGCTCTAGGCTTTTATACTTGGAAAACATAGCATTGTCTAATGCTTCTGTTGTCACAAACAAAATAACACAAGCCTACTTGTAAACAAAGTTACCTATAATTGTAAGTTGTGTTTTGGACAATTCATGTTTCGCAACTGCTAACTTCACACAACGGTTGCACGGTACAACCATCTTCATTGTTAGATGGTTGCAATAGTACCGTAGTGTAATAAAACGCCCATCACCGGGCAGTATCGGTATCGGCTTTAGGCGATCGATTCTCGATACCGATACCAATGCCTAAGAATCGGTATCGGGAACCGACTCATCCCTAAAATTAACGTTTGCGCGTGCGCACAGACTGCTATTTATGTGGCTGCAATGAGAGTAATAGGGGACCATCTAGACGCTATTCCACACAACACCTGAAAATTTCATCAAAATCGTTCCAATAGACTCGGAGATTTGCCTGTGTCAATCGATATTAGTTTCGCGCATGCTCAATGGTTATTACTCTACCAATTGCGATATAACTTATTGGGAACTTTCCTAGCACGTATACCCAATCACCTACCGAGTTTGAACGAAATCGGACCAACAGATCATAAAAAGTTGACGTTATGAAAAATTCACGTTTGCGCAAGCGCACAGGCTACTGTTGACTCGACGGATTAGAAAATTATAGGGGACTGTCTAGGAGCTAATATAATTTTCTTAAAAGCTCCTATCTGTTCAAAAGTAACAACGCTACAGGCACATAAAAAGTGAGTGGATATGATATAAGGTTGGCTTCCTTGGTAACATCACCTAGACTAAACCATTTGTCAGAAAAATCAATGAGTATTGAACTAGTGAGCAGATGTGACGCAGTCAGATACCTTGGGCTCACCTTGGACAGCAAACTACACTGGAATCTTCACATCACTACACTTGTAGCGACGATTCGTGGAAAGATCAAAAAATTAAAGTATCTGTTGGCAAGTGAAGTCATCCCACTCCACCTCAAGAGATTGCTCTACCTCTCGTTATTGCGCCCCATCTGGCAATATGCGTGCGAAATTTGGAGCTCAGCTGCCAACACGCAAATTCAAAAAATACAAACGCTCCAAAATTGGACGCTGCGCATTATAACAGGAGCTCCTTCGTTTGTCCGAAACGCTACATTGCATGCAGACTTGAACATACCCCAGGTTACCATAGTTATCTCTGAGGCATACAACGAATTCCCAAACCGCATGAACAATCATCGTAACCCAATCGATCGCAGAATGCTGGAACCTCCTCGTACACCAAGAGACCAGCGCAGGCTGAAACGAAAATGGCATAGCGATCTCCTCATTACTACACCACCCTGTCCCTCAACCTAAATGTTCAACTTCTTATTTTCAAAACTGATCAATTCAGGTACCACCGATCTACTTTGTTAAACTTACTGTTGAAATTTGCTTATACTAATTATTTATTGTCTACTCTAAATCATTGTGAAAAAAAAAAATTACCTATTTATTGTGCATTAGCCCTCCAGAGGGGGTACTAATGCTACGTGTGCCATATTCTAATTTATACGTATACCGCATTTATAAGCACACTCAATAGTGGCCAACCACAATAAAGTTTCTTGTTAAATAAAAAAAAAAAAAAAAGTTTGTAAACATAAGCTAGGACTACTCAGGAGGGTTAAGGAGGGGGAAAATTGGCCCATTGGAATGTGGAGTCATGAGTTATAAATTCACAGAGCAACTTTCCAAGTTCGATTTTTGTGGGATGGGAAATCAGGAAGTTATACTCTCTCTGGCAACGATTGGTAATTGCTGATTGGTATAGCGTGACATTTTTTGCTGTCGGACGAAAATTTTGAATTATCCCCATATATCTATACTATCTATACTATTAATAAGAATGAAACTCCGTTTGTCTGTCTGTTTATTTGTCGTGTCTATGCACGGCCAAACGGCTGAGTGGGGGGAGTGTACGAGTGGGGGGATCTTCTTGAGATTTTCCAAAAGTGGGAGCGAGCGAATTTAAAATTGTTTAATCCCACCCGAACCATGGGCCGTAGGGCGGGAGGGGGGTCGAAGTAAGAATTAATGTGCGCTTTTTGGACTTCCCCGCTTCCCCTACCCCTCTAAACGGCCGTTGACAATTCCGGAAAAATACGGGTTTCGTAGGTTTTTGAACGAGGAAGACGACGGCGCGATCGGATCGCGAAAAAAGTATCGGGAAATGCGTTAAAAAAATGCGAGAATACGGACCCGTTTTCTCGAAAAGTCCGCCGAAAAACTTGGTTTTTTCCGATTAAAATATACCCCATAAAGGTACGTTTTTCGGAACGGTTTTCGCGGGCGAAATACAGCTTTGGGTCCGCCGAATCTGAATCCGAAATCGGATATCGAAAAAAGTGACGTTAAGTCGGTCAAATCGCGAGCGGAAGCGAGAAGAAGCGTTTAACATCAGAAATTAATTTTGCCGTGTTCGCGAGAAGGCTCTACGAAGACGTCAAGGGGTTTGTCAGGTATTTCACAATGTTACCTGCAGGCCTATTTCAAAAGAATAAATACGGGTTTTTTCCTACCTATATACAGGTATACCTTGCGAGCGAAGCGAGCAACATCCCCGAATAATCTTTTTGTGGTTCCACGTAGTTTTATAAGATTTAATTTGTTTGTAAGAATTTCCAACAGAAAAAAACGTCTGCCAAGTTGGGTGGGCAGTATAACTCCCTCAAGCGAGCGAAGCAAGCAGCATCCCTTACAGAAGTTAAACCTACCCTTAGAGATCTACCGTTTGCGAGCGAAGCGAGCAACATCCCCTACACACGTTAAACCTACCCTTAGGGATCTACCGTTTGCGAGCAAAGCGAGCAACATGCCCTACATGCCACACTTTGCGAGCGAAGCGAGAGCCATGTCAACAGAATAAATTCGGATTTTTTCCTACAAATATACAGCAATACCTTGCGAGCGAAGCGAGCAACATCCCCGAATAAACTTTTTGTGGTTCCACGTAGTTTCATAAGATTTAATTTGTTTGTGAGAATTTCCAACAGAAAAAAACGTCTGCCAAGTTGGGTGGGCAGTATAACTTCCTCAAGCGAGCGAAGCGAGCAGCATCCCTTACAGAAGTTAAACCTACCCTTAGGGATCTATCGTTTGCGAGCGAAGCGAGCAACATTCCCTACATGCCACACTTTGCGAGCGAAGCGAGCAATATTCCCTACATGCCACACTTTGCGAGCGAAGCGAGCAATTGAATGGGGGGTCCGGGGGGCTTGCCCCCGGCTGGACGTGGAGGCGAGCGTAGCGAGCCGGAGCGGCTAGTAGCTAATAAACCCATGTAAGGAAACAACAACTTCAACAAATAGCTTCAGATCACAAATTGAGAGACCATAATATATTAAATAAGAAGTAATGCAGCATGAACGTACGGGTGAATTTTCGTAAATTATCGTATTACATTTAGGTTAAATTGTTATGAAATTTGAGCACTTCGAGGGGAATGAAATTGTTAAATATAAGTAGTCTATTTTTTCTTTAAATTATACGATTTTCGTTTTAGAAGCATTAAAGGTACAATAAAATGACGAGAAAACAAAAAAATTTGAATTTGATATTTTTTGTCAGGGAAATCTGAAGTTCGGTCAGGGAAATGTCAGGGAAATTAAAATTTCGAAGCTTCTAGTGATAATATAAAAGCTCCTATTATATTTATAGGAACTAAAATTGATCAGCAAGCTCTGAAACGCAAAAAGCATGGAGAAATTTTGATTTTCAACTCCAATCACGAACACAAAGCTTCCCTTCCTTCGGTAGTGAGGAAGCGAAAATGTCGGTTTCAAAAATGAAATATATTTCCTGGATAAGTGAACCGGAGTTGTTTACACGAAGAGATGTTGTTGATAAAAACGTTAAACCAGAAAATCTGGATGAAACCCAAAATACCATGTAGTCGGGGACTACCGTGATGTAAGATACAATAACTTTCATCAGTATAGCCGCTCCGGTAGTGAGATGTTCTGCTAATGGATTCAGTTAAATCGACTTAAATCTTCTGGCAAACAGCCCCGAGGGGGTTAACGAACGGGTGAGTTGGAGATCGTCATCGTTCAGGAGGTGTGAAGTATCAGAACATTTTTGTTCTTATCTAGTAATAAGAAAATCTTATGTATTTATAAACTTGTTCTCAGTGATATATTCATCCGCATATCTTAGGACATGCCCCCGTTTGATAAAAGGTACATTGGACATGGTTTCCTTCAAAGAACTTGTATATAATCTCCTTTAAGTTCGTCGAATATTTCTTCTGCTCGCATCATACATTTTTTAAGGAGCCTCTTCTTCCGACGCCAGAGGTAAAAAACAGCATCAGTTTTCGGGCGCATGGTGTTCTTTCTTGATGCGATTTTAAACTCTTATTGATCCGATCCTGCAGCCACTTGATAGTTTGTTAGCATGCTTAATTCTCCTCTTCTGTTGGATTGAGATGATCTCAAGTGTAGATGCATTAATAAGCTGCAAAGAGGTAATGGGTAAGTTACCAAACAGCTAAGGAAACATGGTTAGACTGTTCACCAATATCGATGTAGCTAGATGCAAAGATGTGGTGTGCAGGCTGATTCACGCCTCTAAACTTAATATTTTCAAAAAAGAAGAATTGTTCAATTCGATGTCTGTTTGTATGGATCAAAATTACTTTTTATTTGAGGGGAAATGTTATACACAGCCAGGGGGTTCTTTATGCCCTCTGCTTGCAGATATTTACATGGATTATCTTGAGGAACAAATATTTACAACTTGTAATACAAATAATCTACTCTATTGGTATATATACATGTCGATGATATTATCATCCTATGGAAGAGCACAGAAAGACAACTAAATTCTTATCATGAAAAAATCAATAAATTAGATTCGGGGGAAATAAACTCAATTTTTCAGATCTGTCCATCTCTTTGGATACCTAACGAAAAGCATGATTTTTCAATTGATAAAAAAGATACATACAGCGATTAACTATCCATAGTACTTCAAATCACCTATTAGTCCATAAGCATGCGGCCTTCCATAGCGTCCATCAACCGAGCACTATCTATTCCAACGAGTGAACAAAATTATCATAAGAATAATCCATCATCAAAAGCATATCGGCTGGTAACAGATATGGAGGGGATCTCGTTGATACCATATGGAATAAGGTTCTTAGGAAAAAGACTAGGGACAAAGTTTCCTATCTGGCTAGAGAAGATGTTTAGGATGTTTAGGAGAAAAGCAATGGATTATACCTTATTATGCGAAAATTTCTGATAGAATCGGCAAAATTCCATCATCGAGAGGTTACAAAGTAGGGTTTAAAACTAAAAATAGTCTTAAAGCATTACTAGGATCCGTTAGTTCAAAATCAATGTTCGGGATAAAAGTGGGGTTTATAAACTAAAATGATCTTGTGGCTACCAATATTTCGGTCAAACTGGTAGGAAATTCAGGGAAAGTATATACGAGCATCAGGAGGATTTCAAGGAAAATAAGGGTAAGTCTACATTTGCGAAACATCTTAAGGAATCCAATCATAGTTACGATTTTGATTTGACAGAAAGACAGTTTGTAGAATTTCTTCATTTCAATATCGTTTCTTTATACGGACAGTTCAGACAACAATCATGTTGACAACAAAATAATTTGCACTGATGTTACAACAGTGAGTGCTTTTTGTGTATTACCAAAATTTGGTTACGCGATCTCGCTGTTTTTCATTTTTCTCAACTATTCATACTTCCCCATGCTTTTTTTGTGGGTCTAGGAAATAATCTTGAATTTGATTGGTAAAATGTCGAATTTGATCAGGGAAATGATGAATGTGGTTGGGAATGTTGAATCTGGTTGGAAAAATATTGAATTTGGTTGGGAAAATGTTGAATTAGATTGGGAAAAGCTATATTAAATTATATAATATCATGATTTTACTGAGTAGTAGTACCTAAATCGCACCCCTCACGCCTGTGGTGAACTACGCCTGCCTAGCGTGACGTTACTTTTTGCCGAAACTTCGATAAAATAATAAAAAGAAAAACACTCATCGTGAGAATATGCTGAAGGTGTCAAGATGCTTAGGACGAAATCCACTTTCATTTAAAATATAGTGAATACAAATTTTTAGGACCAATAGATAACCATGTTTATGTCCATAGTACGTAGGTACCTAACATTTTTCCATTAAAATTCTATCCTTCATATCTAATGAAGAAAACTTCAAACTGCGTACAATACTGCATTTTTTTTTTTGTTAATTTCAATTTTTGAATTTTTTTTTATCTTGAAACATGAACCAAAACATTTTGAGGAGTGGCTAAAATTTTTATTTTTTGAAAATAATAAACGCTCATTATTAAAAATGATAAACCGAATTTTTATTTCTAGCTTTTCCGCATATTAATGAAATTCAAGCATAATTTCCACCAAGTAGGTAATTACCAAATGTGAAAACCAAGATCCAGTGATTGTGTGATTGTCGCTTTCGTTTCCCTTGAACAATGAGTCAAGGAAGTACAGAGGGCGTAGGGATCGTAAAAGAATCATAGATCTCAAAACCGAATCCGAACATACCTAAAATTCAATTTCGAAAAATTTGTCACTACCCTGATGAATGCATATAAGTAATCCGTTGTACTATACGATCCATCAATTTGGAGGACATTCAAACTCTAAACATTCCACTGGCAAGGTGGAAAATGCTTTTGTTAATCCAGCTAGCTAGACTTCTAAAGTCGTTGCATATATATCCTGGATTTTTTTCTTCTTTTTGAAACTTGACAGATTTACGGGGTGTCCCTCACTGACTTCGTGATAACTGCGTAGCCTTGAAGTTCGCCAGTCTTCCGTCGGTCTCTGTGTGACGCGTGACAGTACATCCACATTCTTCCTGCTTCAAAATAACCTAAGTAGGTAATTATCATTATTTTGTACATTTTATTGACAAAGTACCTATATATGACCTCTTACCTAACTTATGCAGTACGTTCGTATAACATAAATCATTGGTATTCTATTAATATCCATTGATTAACGCATTTTAGCACGTAACAGACAGATTATCTGCCAATTGAATTTGAAGCGGGTTCTTGCCATATGATGCTAGTTTTAAATTTCTATGCACGTACTCAGTAGGTAATGTTAGATTGAAAACGCTGTGAATAATTACAAAAAGGTTTTTTCGGTAGTAGATAGCGAAAAAACCAGAAGCAGATCATCGGTCTACAGCTGTTTACCTAAAAACTCGGCGCAGTGCGCTTCATAAAAGGGTTCGCCCTTCATAGCTCCAAGACCTCCAAATTTTACGATTTTTAGTAAATTTTAAATAAAACCCTTTTTAACATTGGCATCCAGCCAATTCCATCTATGGCATGAGCAATGGCAGGGTGACGTCACAGGTCTGCGTGGACTTGTGCCCGGTGAGCCCTTTTGTAACCCAACTTCCAAGGAGGGATCGAATAGTGGTCAACAGGGTTGCTACTGGCCATACCCGTCTAACTCACAGACAGCTGCTTAGTGCAGAAGCTCGAGATGTTGTGGGTGGGAAGTGAGAGGTGATCTGTCCATTCGTCGTATTTCTACACGTATTTTTACACTTATATACACGACTAACCAATCGCTATCGTCACGCTAAAGTCTCTTTAGTATTTAAAAGTCTACGGTTCTCTTGAATTTGAGATCGAGTAGAAGAATTTTGAAATCATTTTACACTGCTTTATCGGCTATCTTCACAGGCATCGAATAGCTAGATTCGACCTAAAAAAAAATAATATTCGCCAACGCATATTTCGTTGTAAACATCGGTTCTCGTCAGATCATCGAAGTTAAGCAACATCGGGCTTGGTTAGTACTTAGATGGGTGAAATTATTTAATCTTTCGTATAGCTGCATCAAGTTTACGTAATGAGGCCTCGTGGAATAGTTCGTTTTGAGTGCCTTAACTGCTTCATCAAATGGTAATTTCTAGGATCTGAGAAGGTACAAAGCACAAATTTTACTACCAACCTACTTTGAGTTGAACTGACAACAGCTTTTGTATACAAACTTATTATTAAACGCAAACCAAAGTATCAACCACTGCATTTACTCCGAAGTAGGTGAACAGGATATCTGACTATCGGATGAAGTAGGTACTGTGTTCACATAATCAACGGAATTAGATTTCATAATATAATTATATTTACCAATCACAGGTTTTTACTTTTATCGACTAGGTAGGTACACCAACAAAGTGTTGAACCAACAACAAAAGGCGGCACAGGGAAAAGTCAGGCGATTTTGTCGTTTCGGAAAGGCCATTTTTGTATACGAGAAAATGAATACGAGAAGTACAAAACTCTCTATTACCTTTGCTATACACGAATGGACAACACAACCTATTTTATTAATCCATCAGCTGAAAGTTCTTGCTTTCCGAAAAGGTGCAGTATAAAGGGTATTGGAGGATTGGATATGGTGGAAAAGGCAGTTTGTGAAGAAGTGCCATTGGTTTATGGCCCATATTCTCGTGACGTCACGCCTGGAGTAGGTTCGCGTTTCAGCCAAAGTCGGCCATGATACCGCCCTACGTCAATGAATCGCTACTCAACCAAGCTATTTCTCACAAGAAGTTTGCCGTCTCACGTCAACATAATTCGTGGTTATAAGGCCATTTTTCAACAGTTTTGTTTTGAAAAAGTATAATATTGTAGCAATACAAAGTTTCAATTCGACTAAATGTTATAATAATCATGCCTTACAGCGCAATAATTGATTGTAGATTGCTGTCAACAATACCAATCTAACGTGAACGAGTTTTTATTTGGACTAGGAACCTACTGAGTATGGTAGTTGATCAGTTTCCGAAAACTAAATAACTTCATTCATTTAGGCTTTGAGAATAATTAACTTGAAAAATAGTAAAGAAATAATTATTGGGAATTCCTCAGGTGTCTGTACTGCAGTGTAAGTACATGGCCATTGCTCAGGTAGCTTCATCAGCGTTTTAAGTTCCTAGTACTATGCTTAACTGAGGAAGCTTTACTTGTTATATTGAATGAATAAAAGGAGAGATTTGATAGTTTGTCAAAGTAAACAAGGCAGGTTGTTGTTACACCAAGAAACGAAACTACTTAGGTAGGTACGTACGTCCTACCAGATTTGCTGTTGGTTTAAAGTGCCTAAACAAAGTAGGTGGGTCGTTGCTTTGCGAACGAATACAACCGCTGATTAGCAAGTTTGTCAAATATCGAATCAGGGAATATGCAACATGAATTAAAAACCAGCTGCAAGGAAAAAACCTTGAAATGAATTCTTCTGAAGGTAAGATTTCATAAAGACGGCATTGGCAGTGCAGTTATTGCGCGAGTTTTGCAGTTACGCAAATTTTATGGACAAAAAAGGTAATTAGGTACCTACTTTCGTTTTGATCAATGAAGTACCTACATGAACAAGTAATAATATACGGAAAGTGTGTAGGTATACCTTACCTCTAGGTACTTACCTTTCCACATGTGATACAACTTACTATTCCCGCCTTACAGAGCTCTCATCACACATCCTTTCACAAGACCACTTTCACAGTACTCTAAAGATGTTTAGTTTCAATTGATTCAAAGAACAGTGCTAAAACTAGATAGGTAATCCACAACATTTTTGCGGCTGATGTCTGGATCATCTAGAACACTTGTATGTCATCTCCCCAACACACGTTTCATATGGGTCTCTACCCCACAGATTAATCTTGCATTCGTAGCGTTTGAGGTCAACACCTGATAATAACTTGGTGTAATTTGCGTGCAATTTATCACCTTGCATATTACAAATGATGAAAATATTGACTCAGAACTAGGTGAGACTATGTTATGCTGTTGTCCAGCTGTGACTACAAATGGGGCATTTTCGCATATGTTTACTCGTCACCATGACAACAAGGTGAAATAACTTCGCCTTGCCTCGATGTAAGGATGCGCTAGTGTCCAAGTCTCGAGAATATCACCCATATGAGGACACGACATCACGCCTGTATTCCCTGTGAGAGGGGGGGGGGGGGGGGGGGGGGGGGGGGGCTCAGCGCTGTCCACATAATATGACGTCAATTTAGTTTCTTCCTATCGGTTTTTGTCCAAAACACACGAAAGTTTCCCTTTCGGGTTCCTCAATCGTATCCAATTCGTAACCTAAAAAGTTGCAGTCATACAGCATGACCGTATGAGCGAATTTTCGTATATTATCGTACTATATTATGTTGAATTGTTTTGAAAGTTGAGGACTTTAGGTAGAGAGAACTGGTTAACTTCCAATTTGATGGAGAAAAACCCCTTCTAAATAATATTCTGCAATACAGAAGAGATTTTAGATTATTAATTTCTTTTACAGTTTTTATCTATTTTTGGGTAAATATTAATGCAATTCAAGTACATTTTTCAGTTTAAATTTCTGCATAAATTTTTTAATGTTCTAGTTCATCATTTAATAACTCCTTTTGACTTAAATTCTGCATCAAAATATAAATTCAACGATTTTTAGCCGTTTTTAGCCATGTTTAGTGATGTTTTTAATGCATTTTTTGGAATTTGACCAATTTAATGTATTAAAAAAAATCTGGCCATCGAACTCATAGTTTGAAAAACTTGATTTTTTGCACAAGAACGGAATTTTTATCTCAATCCTAAGGGGAGTTATCGTTTAGGAATGAGCAATACAAGCGTTAGGAATGACACACATACTTGACTTTTAGCATGGAACATGCTTTAGCTTTGGACTGACTAGCGAAAAACGTTATGCGGATCTGTCACGAAATTTTAGCATAGAACATGCTTTGGTCTTGGACTAACTACCGAAAAGCGTTGGGCGTATGTGTGACGAAATTTTTTCTTTTGATTTTCACGTACAACCAAGCCGTTGCTGGGGAAATGAAATTTCTTCACCGGACAAAAATCGTTCTCTACTCGTTGGAAAGCTCTCGATTTATCACGCATCTCTATCGTACTTTTTCTTCTATTTATGTCGTAGTTTTATATTTATTTATGTACTAAATGGATTTAGTAAACAAGCCGCTTGTTTTGTTGTCACTTGGTTGAGAAGTCAACCATGGTTATAGTAATTGTAGACGCCTACCGTAACAGAAAATTACCTACCTAATTCCTTCTAATTTTGATTATATTTGTCGGATGAAGCTCCTGAAAAATTCGGTTTTGTTACTTGGTCACTTCTGCCAGGCATGTTCCATATTTCACGGGCTCTAAGTAATAACATCCGGGGGGACAGAGACCCTTGCGAGGCCAGAGAGGGCACAGCATTAACTTGAAATAAATACATAAAAGAAGTGGGGAGGACGCCCAGGTTTACCCGATGCCGGCTCTAGGGATGAGGAAAGTTATTCAATGAAATTTTTTTTCAAAAATATTAATTTTAAAATTTTTAGAGCCGTTGCAATTCCGAAAATTCGCTAAAAAAAACTCTAAAAAAGTTCTTAGTAAAGTAAAAACGAAATATTATTGTACCTATTTATTATTTGTAGATATGTTTTCACAATCTCACCTACCTATAGCTTCTTGTTCTTAGAGGTACTCGGTTGACAACCTCTGAAGCTGACTTCCAGTCCGACGTTCGTTCCACATAATACCTGGAAAAGAGAGAATTATTGGTGAACCTACTAGTCATCTTCATACATATATCTGGGGCCTATTTCATAAAACAACAAGTTACAAGTGTACAAGTTAACAAGTACAGGTACTTGTAATGCACGGTGAACTAGAACAAGTGTTTCACCAAAACAAAGAGTACAATTGTAGAAAAGTTACACCTGTAGAGACTAAGTTTACAAGTGTAGCACAAGAGAAAAATGGCGTGTAGGGACAGATGAACAATGTCAAGCGGGATGCCGAAATTGAAGTTTTGTCAGCAAAACGTAGTATAAAAACGCTGCAAATTATTTCACAAAGGTTTATTATTTTTTCAATTGAATATGATCGTAGTTTTAGTTGGCTAGCGTACGTCATAAGGCCCGTCCAGACTCCTCGGCGTTTCCTACTTCGAATCGCCACAACCTATACTTCTATAATTATATACGCATGTTTATATTTCTCGATTTGAGCTCCTATCTATTCAAATAGTTATTGCCTTAATAATATCATTATCTAAGTACGTACGAAAAGTCAAGAGGATATGTTATTAAATGTGCGTAGGAGAAGCTTTGGTAACACACAAATATGACCTTGAAAAAAACATATTCATGCCTCGAAGGAACGCCGGCCCCGTACCCACCACAAGGTGCCGCGGCGCCGGCGCCTCCCCTCTCTCCACCCCCCGCTCGTTGAACTTCGTTCTTTCGCCAAAAAATCAAGCATTTCAAAAGAAAGGATGAGTTCGTTGGACAACACTATTTGAGCACATTAAATTGGCCAAATTTCAAAAAATGTACTCAAAAAATCTCTAAAAATGGCTAAAAACGGCTAAACATTGTTCAATTTATATTCTTTGGTAGAATATTGCTCAAATAAAGTTTATTAACCATAAAATAGAACATCCAAAAATGTATGTACACAATAATTATGCTCAAAAATGTACTTAGAATGCATGAAAATTTGCTAGAAAATCGATAAAAACTGCAAAAAAAAATCTAAAAATTCAGAACCTCTGTTTGAATAGCAGGTTATTATTTAGAATACGTTTTTTGTCATAAAATTAATGGTCAACGACTTCCTTGCTCTCAAAAAGCTCAAATTTCAAAACAATTCAACATAATTTACAACAACAATACAATACAATAATTTACGAAAATTCGCTCATAGGTACGATCATGCTGCATGAATGGAACTTTTACCTTTATAAAACGCTTTCACACTAATTTTTTACAACTTATACATAAAATCGGTTTGTAACTTGTCACTTGTTGCTTTATGCTATAAGCCCCTGGTCTGATATTTTCATTCAGGGTAACTTTGATGGGAACAATACATTTCATCACCAATTCTTTCGTATAATAGGTACACGTAGGTATTACCTAACAGTTCGACTTCTGTAAGTAATTAGTTTAAAACAAATACATCAGGAAATCCGTGTCCCTCGCTTTTTCTGACGGTTTAAGTTGATTTAGGTGGGTTCAAAGTGCTACGTTCTTCAACCCACCTGTGAGGACTTTACGTCACTGAAATACCCTTTTCGACGTACTCCAAACATTAGGTCAAAGGGTGCATTTGACAGTCCTCTGACCTGTCCCTCGTCAAAATTTGGAATTACAAATGACTGTGGGAATGGTGATAAACAGGATATAGTTTTGGGTCTTTTTGTGGTACTTCATCTACTTCAGAACTTTGATTTTTGATTGATGAGCACTGCCAAACTGTATTATTCTCAGTTCCAGAAGCTAAAAAACGTCTGCGAAGTTGGGTGTGGCACATAGCTTACTTGTTTACCTATCATGAATGTATAGATCATTGAGAAGTTTTAAATTATCTTGAAAAATTCGAAATGTCGAATTGCTCAATTAAGAAACGAACAAATGATACTCAATGCAATTTACGTTTGTGCAAGCGCAGCATGAAATGATGAGTTGAAAACAATGAAATAGCTACGGGACCATCTAAGACCTAAACCGCGCATTCGTTGACAATTTCAACAAAATCGGGTGAAAACTGTAGAAATTAAGGTCATTACAATTATTTCACGTTGGCGCATGCGCAGTAGCTATTAATGATACAATCGTGTTGAAACTGATATGAGGTAATCAAGTCATCTTCTTCTACCTATCATCCAAATTTAAGCGAAATCTAACGACTAGAGTGTGAAAAAATGAAGCTTAATTGACTACACGTTTGCGCCTGCGCAGAATGAATTAGGTATTGATTGGCAACAATGAATCTGATAGGAGACCATCTACAACCTAACCCGCGCATTCTCTGACAATTTCAACAAAATCGGGTGAAAACTGTGGAAATTAAGGTCATGACAAGTATTTCACATTAGCGCATGCGCAGTAGCTGTTAATGATACAATCGTGTTGAAATTGATATGAGGTAATCAAGTCATATTCTTCCAACTATCATCCAAATTTAAGCAAAATTGAACAACTTGAGTGTGAAAAACGCTGCAAATTATTTCACAAAGGTTTATTATTTTTTCAATTGAGTATGATCGTAGTTTTAGTTGGCTTGCGTACGTCATAAGGCCCGTCCAGATTCCTCGGCGTGTCCTATTTCGAGTTGCCACAACCTATACTTCTATAATTATATACGCATGTTTATATTTCTCGATTTGAGCTCCTATCTATTCAAATAGTTATTGCCTTAATAATATCATTATCTAAGTACGTACGAAAAGTCGAGAGGATATGTTATTAAATATGCGTAGGAAAAGCATTGGTATTAACACACAAATGTGACCTAGAAAAAAACATATTCATGCCTCGAAGGAACGCCGCGGTGATTTGACCGTTTACAACCTAAACTGCGCATTCCTTGACAATTTCATCAAAATCGGGTGAAAACTGTGGAAACTAAGGTCATCACAAGTATTTCACATAGGCGCATGCGCAGTAGCTATTAATGATACAATCGTGTTGAAATTGATATGAGGTAATGAAGTCATCTTCTTCCAACTATCATCCAAATTTAAGCGAAATCGAACGACTTGAGTGTGAACAAATGGAGCATAATGAAATTTACGTTTGCGCATGCGCAGAATGAAGTATTGATTTGGCAACAATGTAACTGATAGGGCACCGTTCACAATCTAACCCGCGCATTCTCATCGAAATCGGATGAAAACAGTGGAAATTAAGGTCGTTACAAGGATTCACAGTGGCCCATGCGCAGTAGTTAATAATTATACAATCATGTTGAAATGTATACCTATGGGATGATCAAATCGTCATCCGCCAAGCGTTTTAAAAAACACAAGATTTCCAAGTTTCAACATTTTTTTTCTCTTTGGTGTGAATTTGTGACCACTAAATCCGCATATTTTCACATGGTGGGGAGCCTATCCAAAAGAAAATTCAACTTTCTTTCCCCAAATTTGAACTTACTCAATATGGGAGTAACAGCCGATTTTGTGATATAAGGTTGAAAACACGAAAAAAAGCTTAAATCTTGAATAACTCGAAAACAATGCCTCTAACAAAAGTCAACGAAGCACTTTTTGTTGCAAATCAGTTGTAGATTCGATCCCTAGAAGGTTAGTAACAAAAAGTGTGGACTTAACAATTATATAGACCAATGAACTGCGTAGAAGGGCTATCTAATACAGAAATAATAAACCTTTGTGTAATAATTTGCAGCGTTTTTTTCATTATTCACGTTTTTTGTATTTATTAGAAAATAATTCCGGTGCTACCTTATTTGGGAGTCTTGTTTTGATAAAAAGAGAAACTAAGTACTTCTTATAGAAGTTTGAATAGGAAACTAGAGTTTCTTCCGGGTATTGGTTTATGAACGTGGGCGGCTAGTCGTCTTGGGGCCGTAGCGTGCGGCCTTTTTGGTTCCGAACCCAAGACGACAGGCCGCCAGGTCGTTTTGGGTCCGGGACGACGAGCTACCTCGGCGAGACAGCCTTCCGGGAAGTCGCTGGTTGTGGCACGCAAAGGTTCTGTCCCCCAATGAAAAGAATGAACGCCAGGCCCTACTGGGAGTTGGGTGTCCACAACGTAGAACTACACCCTTTTCCACAAACATACGTTTACAGGTAACTGACCTTATCCAATACGCCTGAACCTCCCCAAGTGAGGCATACTTTCTTCCTTTCCCTCGTTTCCCCCTTCTTATATTCTAGTTTAGGTCTCGTCTCGAATTTGTACTGTCACATCTGTCCAATGATATCTGGACAAGAAAAATACATTACGAATTCGAGATCAGGATAATGACCTACCGTAATTATGTAATGAAATACCTCATCCGACAGCGAGTTTGTCTGGAGAGACCATCACCGTTTTTTGGCCTACCTTATTTCTTTCCAAATTATGATAGAAACTTCATCCTTTTGGGTTTAAGTAATCGAATACCAATCAATCAAACGGGATGAAATGTCGAATAGGAAGAAGTAGATGAAATATCGATATATTTCATGAAAGGTGTTTTGAATAATTTCCTATCGACATTTTATAAGTTTATTTATTTATTTATTTTATTTATTTTTTTTTATTGCTGAAGTGCTTTGCTTACGAAATCCCTTAAAATATCCTAATTTTTCAGGAAGAAACTTCATGGTTTTTCCCGAGTGTACATGAAGAGCTGGTGGGGAATACGCATTAACCCCCATTTTCATAAAATTTTGAGATGAGCGGTTTTACTAAATAACCATAGTATACAATGAATAATATAAACCCTTGTGTAAAAAATCGGTAGTTTCAACGGTCAAGTGCCAATTTGAACACTTTTTGGCTCTCTAGTTAAGTGGACTGCTCCAGTACTTATTGGCATAAACACTTGCTTTATTCAATATCCACAAAAATTTGATTTCAGGATTTTACCATTTATAGCTAATTTTTGAAGGAAATGAAGCTATTGCAATGGCCTCAAATTTTTAAGGAAACAATTTTTCGAAAAGTTTCTCCATAGAAATCCGTTTTGGGGCATTCTAAAGCGATTCCTAGATTTTACCATTTTTAATATGTGTATATAATTATGTAGGTAGGTATATATATATATATATATATATATATATATGTAGTGGATTTAAATATGTTTTACTTGGTGTCGGTAGACCAAGTGGGACATTTATATTCTGATTATGCGGGTTAGTCCCCGTGTTATTCCTGTAAGGAATGTGAGCGAATCCGTCAAGGTCAGCTTGCTTGGCGGGATGAACTGAGAGATAGTTCGTGTCGCAGCCGCGTGGAGCACTGGGCTCGCATAGTGGGTGCTGGGTTCGATCAGTTTGGTACTGAGCCGTTTTGTAATATTCCGGCCTAAGATTTATATCTGTAGGAGGAATATGTTGAGCTTGGTTGAGGTACTGAAAAGTATCCTTCGTTTTTTGTACATTTGGAGTGTATTTGACACTCGGATCGGCCGGGTAGGCTTGTGTCGAATATCGTGGGTATTCGGACAGCTTGGTCGAATCATAATGATTGACTTCAGAGCGGGTCTGAAAGGTATCCTCGATCTTTTGTATAGGCGAGGCTTGATCGAACGTTTCCTTCGTGAATACGTTAGGTGAGAAGGCGATCTCGTCGTGAGGATCGAGCCTTGCGCCGTCGCTGGGACCGGCGGATTGGCCGGGTAGTGTGTAGGTAGCGCTACGGGGGCTAAGAGGCCCGGCTTCGCCGTCGTCTGCCTCCCCTTGCATGAGGAAATAAGACGGTCGACGTTCCATCGAAATAGCCGAGTTATTAGCTCGTTTCGATGCCTCTATGTATAGAAATAGAGGGTTTAGGAAGGTGGACTCGCTTGACAGAGCTTCTTTCCTTTGCTCGTATGTCAGGGTCCTACCTTGTAGTCTTGAAAAAGACTTCCTTGGACGGTAAATTAGAGCGGATGAGCAGAGTAATTTACCGGCGTGCCCCAGCGGTCGGTGACGAGCCTAGTGCTACGAAACCCGGGTGACACGGCTAGGAACGTCCCTCGGGCGTACGATCTAAAGAGAATATCGATAGATGTACCGGGTGGCGTCCTGACAGATGAACTACGTTGGGCAATGAGCAGGATGAATAATCACTGGACTCGTAGATGCCAATGTGAGATCTGTGTGGAGAGAAGGTAGGCCTTGTAGAAAGCAGTAGGAAGCCGTTCTTGAGATGAACTCGGGATGCAGAAGGTTCGTCAGCGTAGAGCGTGTAGAAATCTTCGTACTTCGAGGTGTCGTCGTCGAGAGCGGAGAGTAGAATAGAATTTCGGAGGGCTCCGAGCGGGGTCTTTATAGGGAGGTGGCCGCCTCCTGCCGCCTCCTGATTGGTCCGCTTAATTTCATTAATTCGACTGTGTAATCTCATTGGCTCGCACATTGTTTTCTCAGTATCTGCGAGTATGATAGCTGAGCTGGTCCTCCGGGGTGCTTACGAGCGTCCGTCGCGGAGCCGACGACCTTGAGTTTAGCCGGGGACCTCGGGTGCTTTCTCTGCGTCAGTTGTTCAGACGGGGTCCCCGGGGTGGCTGCTGGACCAGAGGTGGTTGCTTGCCGCCTCTTGGTTGGTTCGCCTATTGTCTCTCGTGTAATCAGTGTTTCTGATTGGCGAGTAGGCTTGTTTGAATTGTCCTTGTTAGTTTTAGAGGACGTTTGATTTTCTGTTTGAGTTTTCTCATTCAAGGCGACTTGGTTCGAGATACTTGTCGCGTCTCTCTCGCCCAGTAAGTGTCTAGGGAGGTCGCCTTGTATGTTATTAGTTAATATTTCACTTTTGAGAGAGAATTTCGTATTTTCTCTCTGGTGAAATATTTTGTTTGACGGAGTTATAACTCGACGTCTTGTAAATATTTTTGTGTTGTGTCTACCTCTTTTTGGTAGCCCTGAAAAGGGCTGTTGACAAGAGGGGGTGGTTTTCACCACAGGCGCCCCCCCAAGACGTCGTGTTATTAACGACGACGCCGGCTGGGGTGTTTCGAGCGCCGTCACCCACCTCTCGTCGAATTTGGTAGAGGGGACGTGCCTTCTGGCAGATTTTCGGGGAGTCTCCTCCTTATTTTCTGCCTGATTTTTGTTTAGTGACACAGCTTCGTCTGTTTTTAGAGTGTAAGCTGGTTTTATTTGCTGTTTGGGAACTTTTTTTGTATGTTCGCCAATTTGCACTGTAACCGAAAACTTATCTCTTTTAACCACTTTGAATGGTCCCGTGTAAGGACATTGCAGAGAGGTGAGCTGTGTGGGCACTCTGATATAGACATGTGTACATGTATCCAAATTTTTGGGCATGTTTACGGCATATTTCGTATTATTATGTTTAATATGCGTAGGCCGGAAGAAGAGAGGCTCCGAAAGGTTTGTAGAAGTTACGAAAATGTCTCCTGGGAGTGGTACGTCAATTCCGTAAACTTTTTGGAACGGTGTAGTTTCCGTTGCTGGGTCTACTGCCGTACGCATGGCGAGTAGAACTTTTGGAAGTGCGTCGAGCCAATTTTCGTTTTGTGCTTTGAGAGCCTCTTTCAAAGATCTATTTCTGCGTTCTACCATTCCGTTTGTTGATGGTTTGTATGGTAACGTGTGAGTATGTTTTACTCCTAGACGTTCCATAATGGAATTGAATAGATCTGATTCGAATTGTGTGCCTTGATCACTTGTGATGTATTTAGGTACGCCCTTTGAAGCTACCCAAATATTGATAAAGGCGTTTGTGATCGTGGCTGTTTCGATGTTGTTAAGAGGGACTGCCTCTAGCCAACCCGTTGCTCTATCAACCATCATTAAAATGTAACGTTTCCCTCCTTTAGCTAAAGGTAAGGGTCCGGTAATGTCAACGTGTACATGTGAAAATTTGTTAGCCGTTTCAAATTCGGAGTAAGGGAGCTTCACGGAGCGAGTGATTTTTGCTCGTTGGCAAGTTTCGCACGCTCGGACCCAGTTGGAGACATCTGCACGGAGTCCGTGCCAAAAATATCTTTGTTTAACTTTATACACTGTAGAGTGTATACCTGGGTGTCCCAAATTGTGGATTTGGCTGATTATTTCTTGCCTTATTTCGTTTGGAATATAAGGTCTTGGGTGTCCTAGGTCTAGGTTACACCAAATTTCTCCTTGAGGAAATTCGACTCGTGTGAGTTTCAATTTGTCCTCTGCGTTAGGAGGAGAACGAATTTGTGCATTTGAAATGTGCAGTAGAAGATTGCACTCTATTGCAGCCGTAATTTGCGAAATTTCGGCTATGGGTGGACCCTCGTCCGTTTGGGTTGAAATCGATTTTGTTTGAATTTCAACTGGATCGAAGGGTCTGGAGAGTGCGTCGGCGACGACGTTGTTCTCTCCGGGTATATGACGAATGTCACTCGTCATTTGAGAGATGTATGTTAGCCATCTTAATCTCATTTTAGAAAAATGTGCATTTTTCTTAAGCATCGTGCCTAGCAGAGGCTTGTGATCTGAACAAATATGAAAAGATCGGCCGTCCAAGTCATTGTGCCAATGAATGCAAGCTTGGTAAACGGCGAACATCTCTTTGTCGAATGATGCTTTATTCTTCCATTGTTCCGGAATTTCTTTACTGAAAAATCCCAATGGTTGGTAAGATTTCGAGCCGTGTTTGTCTGTAATTTCCTGCTCCAGTGCCGCTCCGATGTGTGTGTCGGATGCGTCGCAGACTAATCTCCACTCTGCTGTAGGGTGTGGATGAGCGATATTATGCAATGTAGCTTTAATCATTGCTTGTTTTAAGCTGTTGAAAGCTTTTTCTCTCTCTGATGTCCATTCGATAGGTGTTTTGTCATTTTTTTTGTTTGACTGAATGGAGTCATACAGAGGTTGTGCTGTGTGAGCGAATTTACTCGAGCAAGCTCGGTAGAAACCACACATACCTAGGAATCTGCGTAGACTTCGTACGTCTATTGGCCTAGGAAATTGTTCTATGGCTTCTATTTTATCTCGTTTAGGAATTATCCCTTCTTTCGAGATAGTGAAACCTAGGAAATCGACGGTAGGTTTTGAAAAAATGCATTTATCAAAACCTACTCGAAGTCCGTGTTCCCCTAGCTTGTCAAAAATTTGTTTGAGGTGGTTCATGTGTTCTTTATAATTTTTAGAAGCCACCAGGATGTCATCTAGGTATACAAATGCGAAATCAAATTTTCGCATGATGCTGTCCATGTATCTTTGCCATGTTTGAGCCGCTCCGGCCAAACCCATGCTCATTTTCTTAAACTCATACAGACCGAAAGGTGTAATAATTGCAGTTTTATGAGCGTCATCTGGGTGCATCGGAGTATGGTAATATGCCGATTTTAAATCTATTGTCGAATAGATTCGTGTATCATGTAAATTCGCTTGGAAAGAGCGAATGTGAGGAGGAGGGTAGGCGTCTTTCTTCGTTTTCGCGTTCAGGAAACGGTAGTCGCCGGTGATTCTCCATGACCCGTCTTTTTTTGGCACGCAGTGTAACGGGGATGCCCATTCGGAATCTGATGGTGCAATTATGCCTTCGGAAAGCATTTTGTCAAAAGTACTTTTGACTTGAGCCCGTTTTTCGCCCGCCATGGGTCTTGCTCGGAAGTGTACTGGTGTTCCTTCCGTGGTTATACGGTGGTAAACCCCGTTGTTTTTCCACTTCCCTTGAAGTTTGCTCATTTTATCATTGTATTTGTCAATGATAGAGCGAATGTTTTCGTCCTCCGTGATTTTCACGTCCTCTGGTTGAGGGTTATTGTCACGATGAGGGATAGTAGCTGCTATTTGTTCGTCAGTGAATTGTTTGTTCATGACTGCAGCTATTTTTTGATCGGCATAGCTCTTTATTTTATCTTTATAAATGTACTTGTGTTTGACCCGTATTCCGATATCCCAAGACTCGAGGAATGGTATACCTAGGATCGCTAGATCAACTTTCGTGATCATAAAATCGGTGGTCATGTCTCCGAGGCCGATGTTAATTGTCGTGTCAGCTCGCCCTAGTGTGTCTATAGGGGCTCCGTTAGCTGTTGTGAGCTTAACGTTGGACTTACGAATTTTTAAGCTCAATTTTTTGTGACATTGTGGGGCAGAATGTTCACTTCTGCTCCCGTGTCGATGAGAAATTCAGTGCCATTTAATTTGCACTTGAAAAAAAGCCTTTTATACTCAGTAGACTGCCGGTGTATAGGCTCAGATACACTGGCAGTTATTCGTTTTCCGAACTCTCTACGTCGGAGGTTGGAACGGTACTTTCTTGTACCGATCTCTGAGTATTTTCGTTTGAAACCCAGGTTTTAGGCTGGCTTATAGTCGCTGCCTTTTTGCTATTTTTGGGAGCCGTGTTTGTCTTCCAAGTGCAGTGTTCTGGGTCTGCACATTTGCGAGTTTCGTTACCGAAACGTGCGTGGTTTCGACAGACATAGGCCGTCGGTTTGTGAGGCCTACTCTCTACTGGTTGGGGTTTGAACTCAGCTTGTTGTGAGAGGGCCTTTTTGAAACCAGTTTTCATGGGTTTCGGAGTAGATTCTACTCCTCGTATGTTTAGAGAGGTATTCTCTGTTTTGTACGCGTGTAGCGTATCAGCTAGGTCGAGCCGGGCGGTCGTGGTAGGCTGAGCTGCGACCATACCTCGTGCTTCGATGGGTAGAGTCTCGATCCACTTTTGAGTGATCAGAGCCTCTGAAAAGTACCCGACAGCTTTAGAGTACATTTCGTGGTACTTGGTGCTGGGTTTTTTGGCGAGAGATGCGGGGTCCTCGAGTGCGAGGAGCCTGTCCTATAAGGACAACCCATATTCTTGCTGGAGGCGCTGTTTGGCCTCTTCGTAGGGTGCGTGGGGTGCCGTGAGGTAAGCTGAGTCGATAGCTTCCCTCATTTCTTCTGGTACCCACTTGTATATAGCTGAGAAGCATTTGTTCTGCGTTCTCAGGTGTTTTCGCACGCAGTATTGATCGAACTCGGCGAGTGCACGATCGATATTCTTCTTTTGGAAGATTGGTTTTTGGTAATCTCCCATCTCCTCCAAAAGTGCTCGAAAGCCACTTTGTGTAGAGGGTTGTTGCATGAGATGTGGGGCGTAGAGGCCCGGCGGGGGTCGCACGCCCGCAGTGGTTCCCTGAAATCCACTAGCTTCATAAGAGGGAACGAAATGCTCCGTGTTAAGCCTGTTCAAAGGCGGGGTCACCATTTGTAGTGGATTTAAATATGTTTTACTTGGTGTCGGTAGACCAAGTGGGACATTTATATTCTGATTATGCGGGTTAGTCCCCGTGTTATTCCTGTAAGGAATGTGACCGAATCCGTCAAGGTCAGCTTGCTTGGCGGGATGAACTGAGAGATAGTTCGTGTTGCAGCCGCGTGGAGCACTGGGCTCGCATGGTGGGTGCTGGGTTCGATCAGTTTGGTACTGAGCCGTTTTGTAATATTCCGGCCTAAGATTTATATCTGTAGGAGGAATATGTTGAGCTTGGTTGAGGTACTGAAAAGTATCCTTCGTTTTTTGTACATTTGGAGTGTATTTGACACTCGGATCGGCCGGGTAGGCTTGTGTCGAATATCGTGGGTATTCGGACAGCTTGGTCGAATCATAATGATTGACTTCAGAGCGGGTCTGAAAGGTATCCTCGATCTTTTGTATAGGCGAGGCTTGATCGAACGTTTCCTTCGTGAATACGTTAGGTGAGAAGGCGATCTCGTCGTGAGGATCGAGCCTTGCGCCGTCGCTGGGACCGGCGGATTGGCCGGGTAGCGTGTAGGTAGCGCTACGGGGGCTAAGAGGCCCGGCTTCGCCGTCGTCTGCCTCCCCTTGCATGAGGAAATAAGACGGCCGACGTTCCATCGAAATAGCCGAGTTATTAGCTCGTTTCGATGCCTCTATGTATAGAAATAGAGGGTTTAGGAAGGTGGACTCGCTTGACAGAGCTTCTTTCCTTTGCTCGTATGTCAGGGTCCTACCTTGTAGTCTTGAAAAAGACTTCCTTGGACGGTAAATTAGAGCGGATGAGCAGAGTAATTTACCGGCGTGCCCCAGCGGTCGGTGACGAGCCTAGTGCTACGAAACCTGGGTGACACGGCTAGGAACGTCCCTCGGGCGTACGATCTAAAGAGAATATCGATAGATGTACCGGGTGGCGTCCTGACAGATGAACTACGTTGGGCAATGAGCAGGATGAATAATCACTGGACTCGTAGATGCCAATGTGAGATCTGTGTGGAGAGAAGGTAGGCCTTGTAGAAAGCAGTAGGAAGCCGTTCTTGAGATGAACTCGGGATGCAGAAGGTTCATCAGCGTAGAGCGTGTAGAAATCTTCGTACTTCGAGGTGTCGTCGTCAAGAGCGGAGAGTAGAATAGAATTTCGGAGGGCTCCGAGCGGGGTATTTATAGGGAGGTGGCCGCCTCCTGCCGCCTCCTGATTGGTCTGCTTAATTTCATTAATTCGACTGTGTAATCTCATTGGCTCGCACATTGTTTTCTCAGTATCTGCGAGTATGATAGCTGAGCTGGTCCTCCGGGGTGCTTACGAGCGTCCGTCGCGGAGCCGACGACCTTGAGTTTAGCCGGGGACCTCGGGTGCTTTCTCTGCGTCAGTTGTTCAGACGGGGTCCCCGGGGTGGCTGCTGGACCAGAGGTGGTTGCTTGCCGCCTCTTGGTTGGTTTGCCTATTGTCTCTCGTGTAATCAGTGTTTCTGATTGGCGAGTAGGCTTGTTTGAATTGTCCTTGTTAGTTTTAGAGGACGTTTGATTTTCTGTTTGAGTTTTCTCATTCAAGGCGACTTGGTTCGAGATACTTGTCGCGTCTCTCTCGCCCAGTAAGTGTCTAGGGAGGTCGCCTTGTATGTTATTAGTTAATATTTCACTTTTGAGAGAGAATTTCGTATTTTCTCTCTGGTGAAATATTTTGTTTGACGGAGTTATAACTCGACGTCTTGTAAATATTTTTGTGTTGTGTCTACCTCTTTTTGGTAGCCCTGAAAAGGGCTGTTGACAAGAGGGGGTGGTTTTCACCACAATATATATATATATATATATATATATATATATATATATGTAGGTCATTCCGCACGATATCTGACCTTGGAATCATGATAAAAAATCGCGAGTATCGCCTAAAAATCAAGCATCCCAAAAGAAATGAGAGTTCGAATAACAGCACTTTTCGTGTATGGAAAATTGATCAAATTTAAAAAGTGTGCTAAAAAATTGCTAAAAATAGCAAAAAATGATGAAAGATGTTAAATTTTGTTATGAAAACGAAATTCTAAGTAGAAAAAAGTTTCTAGGCCATAAATTGAATCATTATAATCTAAAGTGCGCAAAGATTTGCACAAAATATTGAAAATTGTGCTTCAAAATGGCTAAAAAAAATGCCAAAAATTTCAAAATTTATCATGAGCGCAGAATACAGTATTTAGTAAAAAATTTCTTGGGCTATAAATTGGATTGTTTCACATTTCCATGCGCAAATGTGTTCTCACATTGCATAAAAGGGCTCTAAACCCACTAAAAACGTCGGGAAATGGCTAAACATCCAACAGTTGTCATTAATGTTTTACGAAAGTTCGCTCATGAGGTCATGGTGCACTACTGGAACTTTTTGTCTTATTTTTGCTTAGTTCCATTTTCGTTAACAAAAACGAGTAAAGTTCACATGCAGATTTGGCATACAAATTTCTCCAAAATAATATTTTGATTTTTGGTTACTTTTTTAGACTTCTTGCCATTTTTCGCTGGTTTTATTGATTTAAAAAAAAAAGTAAATGGGATTTCCCTAGACGGGTGACAAGCTCGGGGGAGAGGTTGACCGGATGTTTTCAGTTTAGGATTGGGTCGGTTCTCGCGTTCATTCTTTCCATCAGGGGACAGTAGAAGTTGTGCACTGTGGAGGTAAAAGGGAGGTGGACTTCTCTAGGAATTCCCAGAAGAGCACGGTTAAAGTCCAGCTATACCTAGTGGATGCGCAGACGGCCCTGCGCGGTTACATCTTTGGCATGTGGAATCTCCAAGCGCCTCTTCCTTAAGCCGGGTACACACCTACAGGTAGAAATGACAGGTCCACTTGCCGCAGGTAACTTGTCAGGTCAACCTTGGAATCTAGATGAACAATAACTGTCAGTTTTCGTAACTGTCAGGTGGCCTGCCACCCTTCCGAAAATTTGGCAGGTGGCAGGTCCGCCTGTCAGTATTCCAATAGATTGTGTCGAGAGAGGTTGTGTCGATTTTCAATTGCGTTGCATATTCGTTTTGTGTGGTTTTTTCATCCGTGGTAGTGCTGTTTTTCAAGGAACCTCAGAATTGCGGTCAACCTTTCATGAAATTGATGCCCTCTAAACGGTGTCTTTTTTCTCAATCAATGGCGTAACTTTTCAAGGAGAATAAAATAAGTTTGTTCATTCATCCTATCATTATGCCAATCTTTTGGAGCAAAACGCAGTTCGTTTAGTAAGTTCTCATGTGAAAACATTGTTCTCTTCTTTAATCAGTCTTTACACCACACACTTCGCGGTTTACGTTTTGAATCCATAACAAAAAGTCCAGTCATGCAGCATGGCCCCATGAGCGAATTTTTGAAGAAATCTTCGACATTTCAGTCGCTATTGATCGTGTAGAGAAATTTTAGTTTATGATTTTGATAGACAAACATGGAATCAAATTATTAAAAATAATTAGGTGGTACTCATACTTTATTATTATTAAACTAATCTTGTAGATTTAAAGACAATCTGAATTTGGACAATGTTTCATGCAAATATTTTTTTTTTTTTTTACAACTAAAGAACGGCATTATTCCGATTTTTGACAGATTTTTCAACTTTGAAATTTTTGAAAACTTGATACATATTCTTATAGGAAATTTTACGCTGATTCTGAATATACTACATGTTAGTATGCTGAAAAAATTATTTCGCACAACAAATCGCAAAAAACAGGCTATTTTGAAATTTTTTACTACATTTTTGAAAATTTCAACCCGAAGATGTAATCCGATCATGCTGGCCAACGAACTTGAACTTTCTTTTTGTGTCCTTAACATTTTAAAATTTGTTTGAAGTTTCTAGCACAATTCTACGGACAGTTATCGTCTGGAATGACACATACATACATACATACATACATACATATATACATACATATATACATACATACATATATACATACATACATGAAAAAATGCGTTAAACTTCAGAATATGATTCAGAATAGCCTGAAACGGATTTCTACATAAAATTTTTTCAAAAATTCACATTCTACAAATTTTGAGGCGAGAGCAATAGCTTAATTTTCTTCAAATATTCGCTAATAAGAAACCAACCACAGCAATAGCGTCATCTTCCGACATTTTCAACCAACTGACGAACGGCAGACTGTAGGTGTGGATCCACTTGTATTTCATGGTGGATGGCAGGTGGACCTGTGACAGGTGGACCGCCGTAGCTCGCCGATTTAGCATCAATGATATATCAGAGTCAATTAAACGGTTCAAGCAAAAGCTATTTAGTGATACCAAAATAACAAATAATGGAAGCATTATTCCAGGTGTATTCGAGATTAGAATATTCACCTCCATGCATCATGCCTCAAAAATTGATATTGTCTTGATGGTGCCGTTCTTGCGCCAAAAAATCAAAGCTTTCCAGGATGAGTTCGCTGGCCAACAATTTTTGAGCACATTAAATTTGTCAAATTTTAATAAATGTACTAAAAAAAAGTCACTGAAAATTGCTAAAAATCGTTAAACTTATATTTTCTCGTAGAATGTTGCTCAATTACAGTTTACTAAATACTAACTATAAATAAAGTTGAAATTTAGTGGACATGCGTAAAAAGATGAGTGGTTATCAAATCATTCGTTGACACTCAGATTGAATTTTTTCATATGATTCTTACATTTATGTATGATGGAATTATACCCAAAAGGAGTGTAAGTGTAAATACATCGATCGGGCAGGAGAAAGGGATTCAGAATTATTTTGAAGAGAAACCGCCCAATTGCGTCGGTTATTTTTAGTCTGATAAACTTTCAAAGATGAGCTACATTCGGCGAAGTTGGGCGGTTATTTTTGGTTGATAGTACACAGTATTATATGAGGTTCGACCTCCCGCCAAGGACGTGTCCGAAACCGACCGAATTCGGCTATTAGAGCTATTTGAAGTGGGAAGGCCACAGTTGAAAACAGCTTAATAATGATGTACTTAATCGCTAAAAATGGTAAAATTTCGCCAAAAATAGCAAATGTTTTCATACATTTTTATTTCTACGCAGAGTAATGTATTTAGATCATTATCTAGAACACAATAACTTTTTATCACACAAGTTTACAAATTTTCGCAAGTTTTTGTGCATTTTTGAAAATGAACTTACATACTTAATTATCCAATTAAGTCTAAACTATTAAGTCTAATACTAGTCTAAACATTTTATTGTGCGTAAAATTCCAAATTTATGAGTAAATTTGTAATTTTTGCCATTTTTTAATCTCATTTATTGAAGTTTTTGGTCTTTTTTGCTTATGAAAATTCTCGCATATGCTGCATGCTGCATGACTGGAATTTTCTAAAACGTTGTTTTTCTCTTTTCCGATGGAATTTTTCTTCCTGAATTGAATAAAAGTCCAGTCGTACAGCATGACCCCATGAGCGAATTTTTGAAGAAATCTTCGACATTTCAGTCGCTATTGATCGTGTAGAGAAATTTACAACTAGCAACGGAATTATTTCTATTTTTGAGTGATTTTTCAACTTTGAAATTTTTGAAAACTTGATACATATTCTTATAGGAAATTTTACGCTGATTCCGAATATACCACATGTTAGTATGCTGAAAAAATTATTTCGCACAACAAATCGCAAAAAACAGGCTATTTTGAAATGTTTGACTACATTTTTGAAACTTTCAACCCGAAGATGTAATCCGATCATGCTGGCCAACGAACTTGAACTTTCGTTTTGTGTCCTTAACATTTTAAAATTTGTTTGAAGTTTCTAGCACAATTCTACGGACAGTTATCGTCTGGAATGACACATACATACATACACTATACATACATACATACAAAAAAAATGCGTTAAACTTCAGAATATGATTCAGAATAGCCTGAAACGGATTTCTGCATAAATTTTTTTTCAAAAATTCACATTCTACAAATTTTGAGGCGAGAGCAATAGCTTAATTTTTTTCAAAAATTCGCTAAAACCATTTCCAAGGCAATAAACTTACTTAATATAAACAAAAAAGTCCAGTCATGCAGCATGACCCCATGAGCGAATTTTTGAAGAATATTACCGATTTTTACAACCAGCGAACGGCATTATTTCGATTTTTAACCGATTTTTCAACTTTGAAATTTTTGAAAACTTGATACATATTCTTATAGGAAATTTTACGCTGATTCCGAATATACCACATGTTAGTATGCTGAAAAAATTATTTCGCACGACAAATCGCAAAAAACAGGCTATTTTGACATTTTTGACCACATTTTTGAAAATTTCAACCCGAAGATGTAATCCGATCATGCTGGCCAACGAACTTGAACTTTCGTTTTGTGCCCTTAACATTTTAAAATTTGTTTGAAGTTTCTAGCACAATTCTACGGACAGTTATCGTCTGGAATGACACATACATACATATATACATACATAAAAAAATGCGTTAAACTTCAGAATATGATTCAGAATAGCCTGAAACGGATTTCTGCATAATTTTTTTTCAAAAATTCACATTCTACAAATTTTGAGGCGAGAGCAATAGCTTAATTTTCTTCAAAAATTCGCTAAAACTAGGGATGGGTATCAAAGGCAAATATAAAATATATTCACTGTCGATATTATATTTTGCACTACCTATCCATACACTGATATGGCGGTTGGGAAAATATCGATATATCGGGTAATATCGATATAGAAAAACAACCAATTTTTAGCGAATTTTCGTTGGGAATAAAGCTGTTGCAGTTGGTCAACAAATTATAAAAATACATTTTTTCAATTTTGTTCATGGAAATCGGTTTTGAGGCATTCAGAAACAATTCCTGAAGCTTGCGATTTTTCATATGTTTATGTAGACGTTAACTCTCCTTTGAATTGAAATAAAAAATACTTTTTTTCGTTGAATAAAAATCTTGCATTTCCAAAGAAAGGATGATTTTGTTGGGCAAAATAAATTTCACAAATTGAAAAGAAAAAAGTGTACTAAAAAATATTAGTAAAAACAGCTAAGAACCATTAGAATTAAATTTTCTAGCATTTATCATACAAATGATATGAGTGAGGGAAAATGTCTTATCAGTCCAACTTAAATTATAGGTTATTTGAAGTATGTTTTCATCACTGAAATAACTGGGGATTTGATTGTCGAATATGTTTGGATTACTCTAATTCAAGTCAAAGACTACTTTTTTCAAAATTTTCAAATCTGACCCACAATGGAGGGGGAGGGGTGGGGGGAGTTAAAGCGTTTCGAATGTCACTGAACCAACTGGGGATCTGTACTGGTGTATTCTAACTTAAATCAAAGGCTATGTAAAATTTTTAAAATCTAACCCTTAGAAGGGGGGGGGGGGATGGGGTATCTTTGTCATCTCTGAACAAACTGGGATTTCGATTGTCGAATATGTTTGGATACTCTAATTCAAGTCAAAGACTACTTTCTTCAAATTTGACTCATAGCCCAGTCAAATTAGAGAAAATAGGAGAAAAAATTCATAGTAAAGAAATTTCTTCACCGGGCTCTTCCTTCACACGTAGTAAATCTTATCTCAAAAGTCCCCTAGTATGGGGGGTGAGCTCGAGGAGGGGGGGGGTGTTTTTCTCCTTTTTTTCGACTTTTTTTCGGTTTTTTGCCTATAACTCGAAAAGTAAGCGTTCTAGCGACTTGTTTACTATTACCAGAAATAAAGTGCATAAAATTTCCTACAATTTGGACTCCTGACTTCATTCTCTACGATTAGGCGTTCCGCCGCTAGAGCGCGTTGAAAAGTAGGTATCATTTCAAAAAATCAGCAAAAAGGCCTTTATGCTCTTTTTACGCATAAATCATTCGTATGAGGCCTCTTCTAGGTGACTTCTAATACATCATAACACATTTTCAGTACCCTTACCAACTCACTGTAAATTATCAGTGAATATTATATTTATATAAAACAGTGGCTCTAAAAAAGACAAGAAAAAAAGGAACTAAAAAAAATGAGCTGTGTTTCACCAAAAAATATTTAATCTGAAGGTACAGTTGAGTGGGTAATATCATGGTTCCATGTCTGTTTCATCATCTTCTGTAGATGAACCGTCGTCAGCAAGTGGTGGGTTGTTAGTGCAGGAACCTGAACAGTTGGAGCAGAGTGTTGAGCAGTAGATGCCAGCTCTGCGGCATCCACATCGACCACTACCGCAGCTTTTGGTGCAGCTGCAAAATATATTCTGCAGAATTTCAGGTGTTGCTGGTGGATCCAAAGTTGGGATTGGTTTGAGGAACCCATCGTCTCCCCTACTCCAGCCCCAATTCGTTGCTTCCAATTTGTTGCCCAGCCATTCCTGCACTTGGAAATAGACTCTGTATGAGTGCTGTCGGGCAGATCCTCTAGTAGGTGGTAAAGAGAGGAGATCTGGCTTCACTCTCATGGTGGATCTAACAAAAGCAAGGTAACGCTGCTTATCCAGATCACCTAATGTTGAAGCGTACAAGGCTAGGAACATTGTTTCCCCGGCACGCGCTACCCCATCCTGCGTGGAAGTGGGGGAATAAAAAATTTCACAGACATTCTGCAGTGAGGGATTCTTCATTAAGAGCTTGGCAATCGTCAGCTTCCCTTTTCTGAAAATTGTGGAGGTTGTGTCACAGCCTCCAAATGCATGTACGACTAAAATGCTACCAGCAAATGGGAGGTGTTGCAGCTCTGTTGTGGAGTTTGTTCTGCCTTCCTCATTCTCTTTCCCAGGTTTGAAGAATTTTATATCCTGTTCCTTGGGAGCCAAAGCTATGAGCAGAACCAGGAGATCTACGTCTTCGCCAATGATAGCTGTTGGATGACCAGATTGTGCCTTTTCCAAGGCACACTGTACAATAGTTGAGTCAGCATCCGCATCAGCCTGTCTAACTTCTAACCCCTGAGAACGCAATGAGAACGCAATGCCATGCATGATTGGAGAAATGAATGAACGAGGACAAACAGGACTTATGACCGCATGGGAGAACGCCACTGCTTTTTTCTTGGTACTCTCGGTGTGTTTTGTGTCCTTAACATTTTAAAATTTGTTTGAAGTTTCTAGCACAATTCTACGGACAGTTATCGTCTGGAATGACACATGCATACATACATATATACATAATACATACATACATTAAAAAATGAGTTAAACTTCAGAATATGATACAGAATAGCCTGAAACGGATTTCTGCATAAATTTTTTCAAAAAACCACATTCTACAAATTTTGAGGCGAAAGCAATATCTTAATAATTTTCTTCAAAAATTCGCTAAAAACGTGCTCGAGTCACTGTCCGAGCATCACTGACGTTCTGAAAACAAGTCATTATGTATTAGAAGTCACCTAGAAGAGGCTTCATACGAATGATTTATGCGTAAAAAGCGCATAAAGGCCTTTTTGCTGATTTTTTGAAATGATACCTACTTTTCAACGCGCTCTAGCGGCGGAACGCCTAATCGTAGAGAATGAAGTCAGGAGTGCAAATTGTAGGAAATTGTATGCACTTTATTTCTGGTAATAGTAAACAAGTCGCTAGAACGCTTACTTTTCGAGTTATAGGCAAAAAACCGAAAAAAAAGTCGAAAAAAAGGAGAAAAACACCCCCCCCCTCCTCGAGCTCACCCCCCATACTAGGGGACTTTTGAGATAAGATTTAGTACGTGTGAAGGAAGAGCCCGGTGAAGAAATTTCTTTACTATGAATTTTTTCTCCTATTTGCCTCTTTTTGGTCTAATTTGACTGGGCTATCAGTGGGGAGAGGGAGAGAATATTTAAGCGTTTTGAACGTCCCTGAACCAACTGGGTCTGAGTGGGCGAATGTACCAGAATTACTTTAACTTGGGTAACAGGCTATTTTATAGTGTTCAAATGTTCAATCTTGACCCAGTGGTGAATTTGGGGGTGCGAGAGAGAGAGAGAGAGAGAGAGAGAGAGAGAGAGAAAAAATTGAATATTTCTCCGAGCGCTATACAAAATGTAAATTGGTCAATATGGGTGTCCCAAAATGTGATGGGTGAGGGGGGTATTCAAGCGTATATTCGAGTCAACCTGTGCAACGCGGTGAACCGTTTAGTATATATATATATATATATATATATATATATATATATATATATATATATATATATATATATATATATAATATATATTATATATAATATATATATGGATGGAGGTTGAGTTTGACCAAACTAGAGAGTGGTTTTTTAAAATATGTTTTAATCATAATAATACACTACGTTTCTACCCAGGGGCTGGATCCTAATCATGTGGTACCTAAAACGAACAAGAAATAGGTATAATCTAAATGGAACAAGAAGTAGGTATAAAGTAAATGGTATAAACGTTAGTGTATTATTCTACGAGGGTAGAAACGTCGTGGATTAATATTATTAAAACATAATTTAAAAAACCACTCAAGTCTAGTTTGGTCAAACTCAACCTCCAACTATATTCACTTCCTAGACATAACCAGCACTGAGTATATATATATATATATGAAGTTAGTAAGTAAATAATTGTTAATTTCTTGCCCAATTACCGTTTTATTGTTGAACTGTGTCAGCCAGACGCATCTCTCATTTCTCACTAAAGGAGGCTTCGATCATACTCTTGCTCATAGTAATGAAGTAGGTATCTGCTTTTAATTACGATCTTGTAAAATGGGGTCCCATGCATTTAATAGGCACATTGTCTTGTCAATAAAGATTTTTTCATTCATTCTTTCGTTATCATTTCATTTTTGATCTCCCGAGACTGAGGCGTCTACAACCCATTTAGACTTGGAAGCTATAAATTTCATTTCCTTGAAATAACTAATGAGTGGTCTAATCGTTTGAATATACCACATTCAAAATTTAGGTTCACGGCTAACAAAAATGCTGAAGTTGACACCGATCGTCTTACTTACCAAGGTTCTCTTCGCGTTGGGTGTTGTGTCTTAAAGCCAGGGTCCGGTAAACATATCGTTGGCTGTTTATGTGGCGACATCAACAAGTGTCGTTCCGATCCAGGCGCCCACTTGTCCGCTCGTACGACCCTCCGATACTTTCATATTGCAACACGGAGAAAGAAGCGTCCCGGGGTTTTACTCCTCCTTCACTGAGGGATGAGCGATCTTCGCCGTCAGGGTAAACAACGAAGCGCCAAGTTATAAAAAAGGAAACCTCGCATCTCCTTATCTTCTCCGTTTTTCTAGGTCAGTTATTATGTTACATCATCCTGAAGGAATTCCATTTCAGCCGAAACTTGGGGCTGTCGAGTTGTTTTGAAGTTTTGTTGCTCGTATCTGGAGGTCGCGCCAGAATAGGTCTTCATCCGCGGGTTAATGGGTTGTGGCAGGGACCTGGGTCAGACCAGCCGGTTCCTAATTGTGATTTGTTTCGCTTTTTTCTTTCTTCCCGTTGCAATGCATTTTTGGCTAAATGTGGTGTGTGACACGAATTCGTTTGGGATGATATCATAGGCTCTTCAAACGTCTAGCCTAGTTTTCTCGCTCGCTTCGCTCGTTCTGTATGGCTGCATAGATCCGATTGTCTTTACTGTTCAGTGGGACATGTAGAATGATTGGAAACGGTGGATCACAAAGGGTACATTTTCGTCCACGTTTTCGTTAGCTACAATCGGAAAAAAATTGCATGTCTCGAAACTCGCATGGAACCGAATGGGAACTTGAACGAATATTTTAAAACCAACCCGAGCAAAAACTGTCAAAATTTACTGGGTCTAAGGCAGAAAAAAACCATAGTAGGGAACGAATTTTCGCGTCATTTCGCACACATTCTCGCTGATTTCTCCGGAAAAACAGCATCTTTTGGAAATTTTGACGGCACCATCGTGTTCTACGGGTCCAGAAACGTAATTTTGTCGCTGATGTACGAAGTGCTCTCGATCAAATTTTAATGTGGCAGCGGATAGAAGATCGAGCGCTCGGGCAAAAAATGCGCATTATCAGTTGGGTGTATCATTTTGATACAATGGGTGTTAGGAGGGAAAATGGGTTAAGGGAAATAGTATAAAGTTAACCATTGTTCAAATCAATAGTTTTATTGGGCTAACTAACAAGCTGGTAGGTAGAGAAACTACTATAACACTATAGAAAAATTCAAGAAATTAAATTATGAGGTTGAACAATTAGGTAGGTAACTAATAATTTGAGCTAGGCATAATTGTTACGTATTTCCTTATTTAGTAAACTATTTTTTGGCAACATTCTTCACAGATGAGTTTAAATCTTAACCTATGTTTACAGCAAACGTTTTATGGAAAAAATACAAGTCTATAGATAGGAACTATACTCGTAAACTCAAAGGAACGAAATAATAAACTAAAAAAAAGAACGAACATTTTCAGTAAGGCACATAATTTGTGGTAACAAACGTATGTTAGGCGAAATTTTTAGGTACCAATTTTCTTATTGGGCTAAATTTACTTTTTGATAACAATCTTTACAAATAAATTTCAAGTGCTCTGAACACGGAAATTTTCCACAAAGTACGCAATTGTCAGTCGTCAATCTACTTTTTTTGAAGTTTTACCGGGGTCGGATCTCTTTCTTTTTTTCCCTGAAGTGGGTTGTGGAAAAGCTCTCTTACGCAGTTCCATCGGCTGTTCCTGAGGGTGATCTTCATCATTGCCATTGACATTTTCAATCTCGTAATCTGTAAATTACCTGGATGGGCACGGTGTATCAATTTTATTAAAAGCAGCCGTAACCTCTGTAGCTCACTCCTTCGACGCGTGAAGGTCAACTGATTCTGAAGACGGATTAAAGTTAGGAAGGTAGAGGGAAAGGGGCCCCTCTCCGCATGCGATAGCGGGCTTTGCAACCCTTCAAAGCCATGATCTGTATCAATTTTACATCGGAGCTTATTTTAATTTTGTCTGATAATTTGTATCGGCGGCGTAACAATCTGTATGGCAATGGAGGATTTACGCTACACATACATACATGGCATCCCTGCGGTATCGACCCTAGGGTCGTCCATAAAACGAGGTTTCCTCTAATTCACCACATGGAATTTCACTCACGAAGAAATAAGGCCGAGACAATAGCCGTTTGTACCGGTAAAGAGGAATGGTAGCAATTCTTGAGTATCGCTTATCTCGAGCCCTTAGTCGGATTGAGTACTTGGTCGTCTCGCTCGTCTCAGACGTGGATAAATGTTGTTGCACCGTATGGAATGGTGGCAAGAGATAGATGTAAACAACAAAACATCCGCTCGAAATGTGAGACAGCCAAGAAGGCTGACTATAAAAGTAAAACACAGCTTTGACAACCCAAGCGATGATGTGGACATCTCCCGTCATGGTTGGGGACGTGTTATTGCAAGGCGAGTCAGTATTGAGGGAGGGGAAATAGTAAATGCTGATTTAAGTGTAGGTAAACGAAATACGAGATAGGAAGAGGATATTGTGTTTTTGAGAACAGCCGTCTGGCACCTATGCAGAGCGGGTCTTTTTCTGGCTTACTGTTTTCAATAATGAACCTTGGTGATCGACTAAGAGAAAAATGTGTTTAACCTTCCCTATTTTCAGAATTAAAAAAAGTATTTGAAAAAAGGTAAATCTACAACTGTTTACAAGTAGCTAGTATATCAGTATTGGATAACCCTTAGGCATAGATCTCCGATCAAATTTGATCAACTCAATATTTAAGAAAATCTAACGAAAAAACTACACACATTATCACTCAATGGTTTATTGTTCATTGATTTTTTAGTTATTATTATTTAAAAATCACTAAAAATGGCTTAAAAGGGCTAAAACTTTTTACATTGATTTTAAAGCAAAATCTTAGCCACTAAAAGTGATCATCAACAAACGAACACTATAAAATTTAAATAAAAAAATTTGCAGAAAAATGTACTTGAATTTCATGAATATTTGCTGAAAAATCTATTAAAAACTGAAATTTTTTCAAAAATCCAATATCTGCTTGGAATTGTAGAATAATATTTAGAACTAGTTTATTTACCATAAAGTTGGTTGCTAACAGTTCTTTGCCCGCAAAGTACCTGCTCAGATTTCAAATCAATGTAACATAATATAATTCTATAATCTATAAAAATTCGCTCATACGATCATGCTGCATTACTGAAACTTTTTTTTTTTTTTAAAAAAAAAATTTAATGAAACAAGCCGCACTTCAACCAGGAGTGTCATTAGCGTAATTGATAAGAGTGTCTAAAGGGACACTGCAAGTGGCACGATTTTATGGGGAGCCATGTTGCCCTCCGTCACTAAATGGATATACCATCATGGATTCTACAGCCCTAATCGCTTCGATAGTACTCAGTACATTTGTACTTTGTGTACAGATCATATGTTAGATAATTATATTCGTGTTGCGAATCCCATCATGTTTAACGCAAGCACTGTGACTACAATTGGTTTGAACGCAATGAAATAATTAGGTACCTAAATTTTGGACTTTCCACATAACCCCGGTATTGTCATGATAATCAGGTGAAATATGGGGATGCTAATACGAACTCGATACAATGTGTGGCTTCCTCATTACCAAACGTAAACGACTTCATTCACGAACACAAAGCTTTCTACCTTCGGTAGTGAGGAAACAAAATGGTAACTCTTCAAGTTACACTCTTTAATTGGCACCACGAACATTAACAAAATCAACAAAATTTCAAGAACAAACGACAGATTGTTACTACATTTTTGGATACGAGACAAGTTGAATCCCCGTACACAATTCCCAAACCCATACGTGTTACTACATTTTTGGATACGGGACAAGTTGAATCCCCGTACACAATTCCCAAACCCATACGTTCCCTATATTCCATACGTACCTATATAGTTCTGCAAGTACATGTGCATAATGCAAAAATCTAATTAATGAATAAAAAAAAGAAAAAAGTTCCAGTCATGCAGCACGATTGTATGAGCGAATGTTCGTTAATTATCGTACTGTCTGATGTTAAATTGTATTGAAATTTGAGCTTTTTGATTGCAAGTAAATTGTTATCTAATAATTATATGGCAAAAAACTATTCTAAATAATAATCTACTTGCCAAATAGAGGTTTTTGATTTTCAGCTTTTTTTTTTTGCAGTTTTTATCGATTTTTTGCAAATTTTGATGAAACTTGAGCACATTTTTCAGCAATATTTTTTGCATAAAATTTTTAATGTTCTATTTTATAATTAATAAACTTAATTTGAGCAATATTCTGCCAAAAAATATAAATTTTACGATTTTTATCCATTTAGGTATAGCCATCTTTAGTGATTTAGTGTTCTTGAAAGAAGTCGACAACATTTTTGTCCTCCAAAGTCAAAAAATTTTCCACTTGCTTTTTGCGTTTTAGATCAATTTTTCTCTCGCTTTTTCAATTTTTTTTTTTCTGATCAATTTCGGTTCCGTGTCCGTCTGTCTGTCCCTATAAATTGGTGGATCGGTGGAGTAATAACTATTGCGCGTGCGCAAAACTAATATCGATTGACACAGGAAACCCCGATTCTAATGGAGCGATGTTGATGAAATTTCCTGGGATAGTGCGGATTAGGTTGTTATAAACGATCCTCTATCACTTTCATTGTTGTCGCATAAATAGTAGTTTCTGCGCATGCGCAAACGTTAATTTCTTATACCGTGGAAACAATTTCAATAGCATGAATACGACCTTGACGATAAATTCAGAAAAAAGAGAAAACTACTTTCCAGTTGCAGAAATATAAAGGGTGTTTATGGAGAAGGGACATTGCATCATTCCTGTTTCTTTACTGCAAATACGAAGATAGAACCCGGTAGTGCAACTTCCTGGTCCAAGGAAGAGGAAAAGGAGATTTACCAACGTGAAACGATAATTACATTTCCCTCAAAAAGGTTCTTTTTACTCCTTCAAAGAGAGAAAACTCGGGTCGCACCTAAATAATTGATCTCTTTTTCAACTTGAAAGGACTTGTTCGATCCCGACTTCCTGACAACTCACTACTAACTGTGATTTTTTGCGTATCACTAAGAAGGTGATGAGCGAAATATTTTAAATATAACTTATCAAGGGTCTAGGTCGTCCCCAGAGGTGCAATGAGGTCCTAAATCCTCGAAAAAGAGGTAGAGGAGAGTGACAGTCAGAGAGATACCCACTCCTACTAATAGCATTAATGTGCTATGTTCGGAGTAGATTGAATTTCCAGGACCTGGATCACCCATCCAACGCCAAACTCAGCCTCTCAAGAACACGAGGAGTGGCGTGCGACGCCCGTTGTTTTCCAACGGAGCGACGGCAGCGCTTTCTCTGGGATTCTGACGGGAACTCTGTCACACTCCCCCACTTAAAGACATACTTGATTGAAGAGCAAGTATGTTAACCAGGTGGAATAGTTTACTGGCTGAGAACTGATGCTCATTAATAAATAGCTGCATTGGCGATTGAGGATGGGAAAAGAGAAATTAAAACAGGATGGATTGTCAATGAATCTTCATATGAAGTCTTCATTAGGTAATTAACCCCCAATCAAAGATTGGAACAATCGGGAATAAACGGTGGCTCAACTTTGGATACTTATACCTTTAGGAAAATAAAATAGATATAATAATAGATTATATTTGGGAACAATGCCCTTGAATAATTGGGAACCGTGCCCGGGTTTAAAGAATAATAAAAAAATGGCAAAAGCCAGGTATACCATAGGTATGAAATTGAAAATATAAGACGGGAATAAATGAGAAATTATATGTCAAAGACCAATGAAATTATTTATATACCAAAGGGTGATAATGGGAATTCCTTCTGGAACCCCGGGCCATGTTTCTTCAGAAACATGAACGCCCCAAAAATAGTGGATTGGATTACTAGGCGTTAACCGTCCATAATCCTAACTACGCTCGCTCCACCGAGGAGAGTGTGACAGACCCAAAAAGGATCCCCTTACTAATAGCACGTAATGTGCTATGTTCAGGAAGATTGGATTTCCAGAACCTAGATCACCCATCCAACGCCAAACTCAGCCTCTCAAGAACATGAGAAGTGGCGTGCGACGCCCGTTGTTTTCCAACGGAAGGACGGCAGCGCTTTCTCTGGGATTCTGACGGGAACTCTGTCACAAACTGGATTTGGTTCACTTGTTTCCAATATTAACCAAGGGGAGGACAAAATCTGCCAAGCTGGATAGTTTCCTCGTATCCATTGATTTTGTTGAGCGATATCAGATGAAAACTGTATAAGTCCTGCTTTTTACAAGGATTTGAGGTTTGCGGATGCGCAGCAGCTGCTAAAGATACTATTTTAATGAAATTCATAGAGGGAGAACGCATCGTGAATTTCCAACTACCCTTAAAATTTGAGCGAGATCGCAAAATAGGCCGTGAGAAAATTATGCTTGATAGATTTTACATTTGCGCATGCGCAGTGAAAACTTTCAATTTCTGATGAGGGAATTTATAGGGGGCCATCCTTAGCGGAACACGCACATTTCCGTAACGTTTCATCCAAATCGAATGGAAACTGTACAAGTTATGCTATAGTTGCTAGGATTTCACATTCGCACATGGGCTGCAACTAATAATGAAAAAACGCTGCAAATTATTACATAATGGCTTATTATTTCTGAATCAGATAGCCAGCTTTAGTAACCAGCATGCTCTGGGAGAGGAGGGGCTCTTAGAGGAAGGGGGGGGGGGCTCGAGAGGGAGAGGCCCACATGTACAGATCGGCCAACATTTCTGTGCGTGCGACCAGAACTGGTAAATATAATTTCAGTAGATTTAAAAAACACACATCTTAAAACGGTAGTTTTCATTCTGTTAAGAAAGTAAATAAATATAGAATATAGGCTTTGTACAATGCGGAGAACAACAGGCTATGTTTTTAGTGCGGGTAATAGCGAAACGTCCGCGCGCACAGAAATATTGGCTCCGCTGTACGGGTCAACTTACCGGGTCATTATACTGAAACGTACCTTATGTCATTTTTACCCAGCAGTCTCAGAAAGGCTTCAATTCAAATTTCAGCTATCAAGTTTCAAGTATTCATGTTTTAATTAATTAATTTTTCAACAAAGCTCCCCTCAATATTACCAGCTCAATATAGCCGTAGTTACGTAAAAACTCTTCGCGACCAACATTGCTGCTGAGACGTTTTTAATATCAATTATTGTTGATGATCTACCTTTTTCAAAGAGAAATTGGTTGGCTCAACCCACCAAAATCGTTTTGGTATCGGTGAACTTGTTATCAAAAGTTCTTTACGCCTGAACCCAACCCCATCAATATTTTACGTGTAAAGGTCGATGCATGGCCGGGTTTTCCCTAATTTCAAAGTTGTTTACCCGGGCGACGACGTTAGGAAAAGCCGAGCTCTCAATGAAGAAGGAACCCTGGAGTACTGCAATATAGCCTATGTCCAGGGACCCTAAGAACGTCTATGTACGATTTCAGCTCAATGGGTCCAGTAATGTTAACGCGATTAAGTAACACACACAGACACAATTAATATTGTAGTAGTTATTAATTTAGTACTAATAGTTATTCGTGAAGTTTTTATAGTACTATATTTGAAATTTTCAATAACAACTTTCTCAATGTGATGGTGACGCTTATATTCTTTAGCGAACTTTTAAAGAAAACGCTGCAAATTATTACATAATGGTTTATTATTTCTGAATCAGATAGCCAGCTATAGTAACCAGCATGCTCTGGGGCTTTCGCCAGTCTCTTTTTGGTTTATTATTTCCAATAATAAGCCTATGTGATCGTGTAGCAAAACATTTTTATAACCCCCCCTCAAACTTTGTCACTTTACGTTTCAAGGTAAGTAGAATCCAAATTTGAAATGTCCGTCCGCCGTCCGCCGTCCGCCGTCCGCCGTCCGCCGTTCGCCGTCCGCCGTTCGCCGTCCGGGCCATAAAAGGCCTAAGAATTGACTTAAAAAACCCGTTCTTTCGCACATAGACTCTATCTGGGGTCTAGTTGGTCCTAACGTTTAACCATCCCGATCGCTTTACTCGCATAGATGCTATGGGCCAAAAACGGGCAAAAACGTGTCTTTTTCGACGCGAGCACGCCTGGCACGCTTGGCAGGGGGTCACGGTGGGTGGAGAGGGGGGGGGGGGGTGAGCGGGGGGGGGGGGAGAAGTATAGGTTGTGGCAACTCGAAGTAGGACACGCCGAGGAGTCTGGACGGGCCTTATGACGTATGCTAGCCAACTAAAACTACGATCATACTCAATTGAAAAAATAATAAACCTTTGTGAAATAATTTGCAGCGTTTTAGTATCCACCTCTGTTCTCGCGTTACAGGCTGCGCTCCCGATGGGGAGCAAATGGATGATCGTACAGCCATCCGAGTGGTCTCGTTCAATCCAAGGAGCTAATTTCTATAGGAATCAAACTAAAAGCGTAGGTACACTGGATTCCAAAAGCATCTGGGACCTATCCCAGACGATTCTGCGTCCGAAATTACTTGGGTGACGACCCCACTACCTATGGCAGAAATATAAATAAGTAAACAGCTACTCATCCAGAGGGTTCAGACTAGAACCTGCCCATGTAATGCAATTTTAATTTAAAAACGATTGGCTTCGAACTATCTGGGAAGATTTTGGGAAGAAGAAGAACGAAGGATTTTAGATGGGCTGGATCAATTATTTTTGTAACATACTGTTATGACCTCCCAGAAGTCAACACCATATGTAAACAAGTAGAATGTGAAGAGAATAAAGAAACCAGGAAGAGAAATACAAAGGACGGGGAAAACCCAAACGCTCGGGGCCATTTCATCACGTCCAACAGCAAACTAAAACCTTTTCGTTTTACTTAAAAACTCAAAACTTTCAAACTGATGAAATTGGATGGGCTAACGCTCGGGGCCATTTCATCACGTCCAACAGCAAACTAAAATCACTCTACACATCTTTATCTACGTAATTGGATGGGTAAACCTACCCGGGGCCATTACGTGATAAAAATACAAAATTTGGTTAGCTCCCATTAACTTATAAAAATTGGATAGGTCACTCGACCCGGGGCCATTTTTATAAGTTATCAAAAACTCACGCACAGAATTCTGAGCGCCCGATTCTCCTACTAACTCGTAAAATTGGATGGGTATCAACCCGGGGCCATTTTACGAACTTAGTAAATAAAAATCTATATAATTCGCTTTACGCGAATTATCAATACAAGCTCCCTTCTTGTTCTATTGTCGTTTATGTATTGGATGGGACACTAAGTCTCGGGGCCATATATGAATAAACAGTAGAACCAAAATTTTATGACTAATAAAAATAAGTACCCTATAGAGGGAATAATTTAATGTTAGGAAAACTAGAACCTAACAACTGGTAACCCCGACGTTAGAAATTGTACGGCACGTAGCGACTAGCTCCCGCACAAAAATTCAAGACTAAATCTTTTTGGTGACCCCACTTAGCAACAAAACAAAAACTCATATAACGAAAAGTAATCTTAAAATTGTGCATACAAATTTCCAATTACCATGACGACCCCCCCAGAGACGACGTGTTCCGTGTCACCAACTCATACAAAACTTCCGGAGTTTTCATACAGTGACCCAAGCTTATGGTTCGTACAAGTGGATGCAGCTTTTGCGGCCAATCGAATTACCGCAAACTCCACAAAATTCAACAAAGTGCTCGCCTCGTTGCCATTGGAAGTACTGAAGACCGTCTCCGACCTTGCCGCCTCCGACTCGGACGCCTACACCAAGCTTCAGGACCGCCTCATCACTACATACGGTGACACGGAGACGAAACGTTTAAACAACCTCCTCTCATCAGCACACGCAGGAGGCCAGAAACCCTCACTGATACTCAATGCTTTAAGGTACGAGGCCTCGGCCGACTTTCCTGCCAATTTGTTGAAAATTCTCTGGTTTAACAATCTACCCCAACGTATTCGAGAATTACTGGCTGCATCCACAGAAACTGAGCTGAGCAAATTAGCAACAATTGCCGATCGTATTTTTGAAGCAACATCCCCGTCTATCAACAAAGTAGATGACCCCATGGAAAATATTTCAAGACAATTCTCAATTTACAACAACAACTCAACCGCCTTACGGATAATCAACCTCGGGGACGCTCACCTTCACCTAGAAGACAAACTTCAAATTATCGGAATCGATCTGCATCCCCAAACACACGTTCCTCGAGACATCGCAGTCCTACCCCTAAAAACAAAAATGGATTTTGTTATTTTCACACTAATTGGGGAAAGAAAGCCCGTAAATGTCAGAATCCTTGCTCGTGGGCGGGAAACGAACGAGAGTAGCTACCACGGCGGGAGTAGCTATCTCCAAACCTTCCATCCGCCTGTACGTCTCATGCTCGAATTTAAATACCACTTTCTTAGTGTACAGCGGAGCTCAGGTTTCAATAATACCTAACTCCATTTGCAAACGAAGACAACCACGACGAGGATCACTGGTAGCCGCTAATAATACCCCACTTACTTCCTACGGAACCGTATCAACTACACTAATAATTGATAAGGAGAAATTCCCGTGGACATTTACGGTAGCTGACATTTCACACGCCATACTGGGTGCGGACTTCTTATGCCACTACAACTTGTTGCCAGATCTCAGGAACAAACGCCTCATACGACAAGAATGCGGTTCATCCCTCCAAGCACATACAGCTGCGGTGCACAATTCATGCACACCCCAACAACTCGTTGACCAATATAACCCGCCCGATTCATACATCGATCCAGGTGTTGTTCATCACATTAATACCCATGGCGCACCAACCCACGCTAAAGCTCGTAGATTGCCCCCCAATAAACTTCGGGCTGTGAAGGCGGAATTTGATATGATGTTAAAAAAAGGAATAACCAGACCATCCAAATCTCCATGGGCCAGCCCACTCCATGTGGTTGAAAAACCAGACGGCTCGTTACGACCCTGTGGGGACTACAGGCAACTAAACACCAAAACAGTGCCTGACAAATACGCGGTCCCCAATATACGGGACGCTAACACCCTCCTCCATGGTGCTACGATTTTTTCAACGTTAGACATCCAAAAAGCCTTCCATCACATACCTATCAACGAAGAAGATATTAAGAAAACTGCAATAATTACGCCATTCGGTCTTTTTGAATTTTTAAGAATGGGCTTTGGGTTGCGAAATGCAGCACAATCATGGCAACGATTCATGGATCATTACTGAGAGGTCTTGACTTTGTTTTCGCATATTTAGATGACGTGTTAATTTTCTCACATAACATAGAACAACACACGGAACACTTACGAGAGGTTCTCAGACGATTCGCTCTTCATGGCTTACATTTGAACAAAAATAAATGTACCATTGCAGAAAAAGAGATCAAATTCTTGGGGCATACTATTTCCTCTAAAGGTCTGAAACCATTAGATGAAAAAGTCAAGACCATACAGCAATTCCCGTTGCCGGCTACATTTGAAAAACTCAGACGATTCCTCGGAATGATTAACCTTTACCGAAGATGCTTACCACACGCTGCTGATATACAGAAGCCACTTCACACCCTTCTGCATAATACAAAAAAAAAAAAAAAGACAAACGACCAATACCTTGGACGGAAGAAACACGTCTGGCTTTCGAGAAAACAAAACAGCAACTCGCTACGGCAGCCTTACTCTTCCACCCTAGCCCTGACAAGACTTTAGTTCTCCACACGGACGCAAGCGATACAGGAATTGGCGCTGTCTTACAGCAGAAGTCGGAAAAAGGGATCCTACAACCCTTAGGATTCTTTTCTCGCACATTATCAAGAACTCAAATGAAATACGCCGCCTTCGACCGGGAACTGCTTGGTGTTTACGAAGCTATAAAACATTTCAGAGATCAAATTGAAGGCCGAGAATTACAAGTGATAACAGATCACAAACCTCTAGTTCATGCTATGGCACAAAATCCTAAAACCGCGTCCCCCAGGCGAATTCGACAACTAACGTTCATCAGCCAATTTACTACAAATATTACATATACAAAGGGTTCTGACAACGAAGCAGCAGACGCACTATCACGCGTTGACACTGTTGACTTCACGGATATAGCGCGCCAAATTCAGGAGCAGCAATCTGCAGACACAACGTTAACTCAGTTTCAAGAAAGATACCCCAATAAACTCATAAAACATAATATTGGCGGTTACGAGTTATGGTGCACAGCTGACGATGAGAGACTCCCCTATCTGCCACCCTCTCTTCGATACGCAGCATTCAAACATTTGCATAATATCTCACACCCAGGCGTAAGGGCTACAAGGAACCTGGTTAAAAGCAGATACTTCTGGCCTTGCATAAACAAGGAAATTACTACTTGGGCCAGAGCATGCACTACGTGTCAAGAAGTTAAAATAAAAAGACACACCAAAACTCCGTTACAAAGCTTTCCTGATTCACTACCCCTACAACATCTACATGTGGACATCGTTGGTCCACTCCCGGCTTCAAATGGACACACATACTGCGTCACAATGATTGATAGAAACACGTCTTGGATGGAGTGCATACCAACGTCTAATATTTCGGCCGAAAATGTAGCCCAAATTGTTCTACACAATTGGGTTGCTAGATACGGAGCACCAGCCACTATCACTTCAGATCAGGGCCGACAGTTCGAATCAGCATTATTCCAAGATCTCGTACAACGACTCGGTATCAAACATATCAGGACAACGGCTTATCATCCACAATCAAACGGAAAACTGGAACGCTGGCATCGTAGACTAAAGTCAGCACTATCAGCATACCCTGAGCCTACCAAATGGGCGCAAAATCTACCAACCGTCCTATTGGGCCTCAGAGCCATACCTAACCTCGATGATGGCCTATCTCCAGCTCAACGCCTATTTAAAACAAACATACGATTACCTACAGATCTCATAAATCCCGGCCCCAAGGAACACACTACTCCGGCTTCACGCATTAAAAACAGTATTAAAAACGTGGGAAAAGTATTCATACCACAAGATTTATCAAAATCTAAGCATATATACCTACTTAAACCAGTTAAACCTCCGGCGTTGACATCTCACTACACAGGACCTCACGAAGTAAAACGATCAGACAAAACTATTACCATAAAAATTAATGGTGAAAAACATGTAGTTTCCACTGACAGATGCAAACCAGCATACACACTTGATACGGCCGATACAACTAGGCACAGTAAAGCCCGACCTTCAACATCCATTCACAAACAGGTACCTAAACCATTAATTAACAGTCCCACCACCCAGCCCCGCAGGTCCCCACGGCTACTTAAGCGCGTGACCTGTACCTGCACAGTCCATCTCAAGTGTTCAACCATGTCAGAGCTCCCAATCAGCCTATGCGACGTCCAGATGGAATACAAGTACGTTAAATACGTACTCTCCAACCCTGTCACGCCGATCCCGGACCACCCCATCGACGCCCGTGAAGCCAGGCACACACAGCAAAATACACCATCGATCCACGTCTCTCCGTTGCCTGATAGAAAGCCAGAGGCAGGAAACAAAGAAAACTGTGGACGAAATAATCTCGCACGCCGCCACAAAATCGATGATAGGGATCAACTCCGACGAGGAGTCCTACAACCTAAACAACTCCCAGAAATACCACAACACAAACCGGTGCAAATTGCATCAATATTTGACGAGGAGTACGACCCGGAAGCCCCGGAGATGTCCACTGCCAAAACCAACTACAACGCAAATAGAAAAAGGTTGCAGAGGATGAAGAAGTCTGGCCTCAACGAAATTAGATTCTGACGACGGCAAATTCAGCCAGCAATTGTATAATAGTTAATACATATTAAAAAAAAAAAAAAAAAAAAACACATATTAAAAAAATATATATATATAATATATATATATATATATATATATATATATATATATATATATATATATATATATATATATATATAATAATATGAATAATAATAATAATGATAAAACATGTTTAATTATACTAATAGCATAGTAAGTGTACATAGACCATTGTAAAAAAAAAACATTGCATTACTACATATAACATAATAAGTGTACATAGACCATTGCATTAGTACATTTAACATAGTTAGACCATATCAGGTCCGCCATTTAGTATGTAATCAGACGCCTCACGCAACTTGAAATGTTCAGACGCCTCACGTCAAAATTACAAACACTTGAAAAAGTCAGACGCCTCGGTCAAAATATAACAGTTGCTCGATGTAATTCTTTAAATTGTTCAGACGCCTCACGTCACAGAATTCACATTTAACATTGTTCAGACGCATCACGTCACAACATCGGCACAAGATTCCACTCTCCAGGTATAAAATTAGCACAACCTTTGTTACACCAAAATAGTCTCTCAACCTTAGCCTATATCGGATTATAGTACTTTCACTTTCTATTATTATCTCCAATTCTAGGGGGGCATGTGTTATGACCTCCCAGAAGTCAACACCATATGTAAACAAGTAGAATGTGAAGAGAATAAAGAAACCAGGAAGAGAAATACAAAGGACGGGGAAAACCCAAGTTAATGGTGCCACTACCTTCCTACCTGCCCCGATGGGCGAGGGACAGGGAAGGAGGGCTTTATAAGGGCTATGCCCACAACACTAAGACTCACTCGTCCTGGGTATCGCTCTTGGTAAACTTCCTTATACCTCCGTGTATTCAATTCAACAACCTTTTCGTTTTACTTAAAAACTCAAAACTTTCAAACTGATGAAATTGGATGGGCTAACGCTCGGGGCCATTTCATCACGTCCAACAGCAAACTAAAACCTTTTCGTTTTACTTAAAAACTCAAAACTTTCAAACTGATGAAATTGGATGGGCTAACGCTCGGGGCCATTTCATCACGTCCAACAGCAAACTAAAATCACTCTACACATCTTTATCTACGTAAATGGATGGGTAAACCTACCCGGGGCCATTACGTGATAAAAATACAAAATTTGGTTAGCTCCCATTAACTTATAAAAATTGGATAGGTCACTCGACCCGGGGCCATTTTTATAAGTTATCAAAAACTCACGCACAGAATTCTGAGCGCCCGATTCTCCTACTAACTCGTAAAATTGGATGGGTATCAACCCGGGGCCATTTTACGAACTTAGTAAATAAAAATCTATATAATTCGCTTTACGCGAATTATCAATACAAGCTCCCTTCTTGTTCTATTGTCGTTTATGTATTGGATGGGACACTAAGTCTCGGGGCCATATATGAATAAACAGTAGAACCAAAATTTTATGACTAATAAAAATAAGTACCCTATAGAGGGAATAATTTAATGTTAGGAAAACTAGAACCTAACACATACTATAGTAGGGTATAATATACTAAATATGAATGTGTTCAAGGTAGGTTAAATGTTATATGGGGTAAAAGCAATAAAATATAATATAAAATATATATTATATCCGTTCCGATACGCCCCGGACGCCTTTCTGCTACTCCCCAGGTTCCGTTCCACTATGCCCCTAATGTCGTACCCCCCTCAGGTTGGGGCGGCGTATTATGGCCCACATTCTCGTGACGTCACGCGTGGAGTAGGTTCGCGTTCCAGCCAAAGTCGGCCATGACTGCCCTACCTCACACAGCGGTCAGGAACTGAACAAAAGTTCGGCTGCGATGCCGACGAAAACCCATGGTGAAAAACGATACTTTGAAGTACCAGAAAACCAAAAATTCAAACCCCAAAATCAAAGCGGTGCATCTCCAAAAACGGCTTTTTTCGCCATTTTATGGGCCATGGCGGATTTTTTTTTTTTTTTTTTTTTCTTTGTGATTTATTTAGTTAAATGTTCTGTTGAGATTCATTTAGTTGTCTTTTACTTGCGATTTTTCCATGACTTTTGGGATGAGATTTTGTGATGAAAAAAGAAATTCGGAATTTAGTGATAAAGTTGTAATAATTTACGTATCTACCTATGTAAAAACTAATAAAAGAAAGAGGACAAACGACCTCGATTTGAAGAGCTATTTTTGCCGAATAAAGAATTTTTTCAATTATTTGACTTCAAGGTGCTATTTTTAAAAATTTTTTTTGCATTTCCTTTTTTAAAAGCCCAACTGGTGACTCTTACTTATATGCCAAAAATAGGCTTCAGAGACTGAAAAAACATGAGTGACCCTAATATCACGGCTATCCGTGAAATAAGGGTCAACCCGTAATATATATATATATATTAATTGCTATGCAATTCTGAGGCCGACCCCCAATAATTTTTTAAATGTCCACTTTTTGTGTAACGTTTTCTGTCCCGAGATGGGAAGCGAGAGGTCGTGGGTTCGAATCCCGGCCAGGCCTGAAATTTTTTTTCTCGTGAGACGAATTGCATAGCAAATTATCCTCGTTTTCTACACAGTAGAAAAGAGAAAAGATCCGGCGAGGCGCGAAGCGCCGAGTATAGATTGGGGGGGTCCAGGGGGGCGAAGCCCCCTTGGCGGGGTCAAGGGGCGGAGCCCCTTGCGAGGCCCGAAGGGCCGAGTATATATATATATATGTGATGGAGTGAGGAACCCTGAACTATCCACCTACCAATTTAGGACCAATTACCTACCGATTTTACCAGCAATTATTATCCATCGATTCATTCACTTTCGATTATATAATCGATTTGTCACTCGAATAACACAATGTGTCGTCACTAGCTGCTCATAACTCCCCTCGCGGCACAAATGCGAACTTAGATGGATATTACATACCTGCTACCTACCTTTGTCAGTCAGTTCGTTATCGTTGTTGTTACAGGAAGGATCGTCTTCCAATTTATGTTTTATTTTACGTTACCTATTTGTGAATCTGATTCTGTTTAACTTACTATGATGTGATCCGTCGAGGGGGAGTACGCTAATTTCGAGTGTTTGTCAAGTTTCTATAATAAACTGTGTTATTATTAACGTTTTACATTCGGTATTGTGATTGGTTTACCCTATGGCATCGGACATTGAAGAAGGACAGTTGTGTGAGGATGAGGGGGACATCACATCAGAAGTGGGATATCGTAATCTACGAGCAGGATTTCATGAGAATCACTATGGAAATAGTCGAGGTGAGTTTTATCAAGATTTTTCGGATTCTAGAAAAGAAAGGGGTCGGCCAATTTCGCAACGCAGTTCGGGTGACGCCTTACCTTACTCGGAACAAGGGTCATCACCCGATCGCCCTCCCGATTTTTCCCGGGCGCATAGGAGCAGGAGGGGGGCCTCTGGACGCTCACCCTCTCCCTCCGCATGCCTCTTCCACCACGATTCTTTAGTGCACAGTGGCGACTCCCTACGGGATTTGTTGACACAACAAACCCTTGCAATGAAAACTTTGGCAGAGTGCTTCACACAAAATCAAGGTCAAACCCCCTCAGAGCATTTGAAACTCTCGCTTCCTGAGTATGACCCCAAAAATAAACAAGTTCAGCCCAAATCATGGTGCAATACAGTTGAGTGTTGTTTGACTTCACAGGATCAACAAGGAAGACGTTTAATTGTTGCCTTGAGTAGAGCCTTAAAAGGAGAGGCTGCTGATTGGTTTACTACTTTTGTCCACCCTCAACTCACATGGGACGAATTCAGATCGCTCTTTCTTCACCAATATGACATAGCACTCACACCAGCCGGATTCATGCTTCAATGTTTCCAAGCTAGACCACGAGATTTTGAAAATTATGCCACATTCGCCTCACGAACTATCAATCAATTTGTTGCTCACTTCCGCCAGTCATCAGTGGAAGAAATTGGTGTATCAGTGGCTCTCTCTCAGATAGCTCAAGCAGACACAAGAGCACGTCATCTTTGCTACACAGAAAAGATAAATAGCCGTGAAAAGTTGCTTCAGGAATTACGGGCTCTGTCATTTAAGAGACCAGGAGGTTATGACAGCGGTCCTGGAAATGCTAAGAAGAGTCGACCAAACTATGAAAGCCCTCAGCATTCATCCTCTCAGGATTATACTTCCCGCTGTGGGAAATGTCGAAGATCTGGACACAAAACCTCAGAGTGCCGATCATCATCATCCTTGACCTCATCAAATCAGCCAAGAAAGCCATCCAACTTCGGCAATACAACGTGCTTTTCCTGCAACCAAAAGGGGCATATTGCTCCAAACTGCCCAAAGAAGAAGATGTCAGACAAGCGTGGACCAGGAGACACCAGCAGCCAGAGGTCTCAGCCAGTCGAGAAGCAGGTTGGCCTATGCATTGCTAACCCAGAAGGCACATTAACCCACCAAGGTGATGTATTCAAGTATTGTTTTGATTCTGGATCAGAGTGCTCACTCCTTTGTTTGTCCTTTAGTACCCGCTTTGATGGGCCTTTGTTCAATAATGTAGTTCACTTGCATGGTTTAGGGTCATCAATTACCATTTCTCAGTGCCAAAAACAAGCCAGAGTAAAGATTAATGGACACGTCATTCAGGTACTGTTCCATATTGTAGCTGATGGTGCTTTGCCTAAACCCATCATTTTGGGACGTGAAATTCTGGCTCCAGATTTTTGTATGGTAATAACTATATCTTCTTGCACGCTTTGGAAGGACCATCCTCCATTCATGCTAAACCGTAATTTTCTGGATACATCCAGCACTCATGAGAAAGACGCTGAACCTGTGGGTTCTTCTGGCATTGAAAAATGGGACACTTCTACAAAGGGGCGTGGGCATTCTGATACCATAAGCACCACAAAAAATGAAATATTTTCTGTATCCTTGGGTGATCTCTGCTCTTTGGAGCAGTGCACTGAGGATGAAGTCGTGTTGTTCAGTGAGGTGTTAGGTGGTCATAGTGACAATATCCCTTCACTTGATTTTCACCCATCTTGTGTTGTCCCAGCTTTAGGATCTTGCCAAGTCTTGCCAGTTAGCACTCAACATTTCGAATCAGTTCACACTGACCTTCCTGTTAGTCAAAGGGGGGATCTCATCAAAATTTTGACTAATTATTCCCAATATTTTATTGATGGAATACCTACCACTCGTGTGACGACAGGAACATTCAAAATTCGCCTTCTTGACCCTTCCAAAATTGTCCACCGTCGACCATACAAACTTAGTCCTGTACATCGTGAACTGGTGCGAGAGCGCATCAAAGAACTTGAAGATGCCAAAGTAATTCGCCCCAGTTCTTCTCCATATGCAAGCCCAATACTTCTTGTTCCTAAAAAGACAGGTGGTTATCGAATGGCCGTTGATTTTAGGGCTCTCAATGCAAATACAGTCCCAGATAGATACCCTTTGCCATTGATAACTGATCAAATAGCGCGTTTACACGGTGCCCGATGGTTTTCTATTCTTGATGCTGCTAGTGGAGTTCATCAAATCCCAGTTGAAGAAGAGTCCATAGAAAAGTTAGCTTTTGTCACACCAGACGGTCAATGGGAATATTTGGCCTTGCCCTTTGGGGTGCGCAATGGACCAAGTGTTTACCAACGAGCAATCATGAAAGCCTTAGGAGACTTAGCATTTGATTACGTCACGTGCTATATGGATGATCTGCTTATATCAGCAAGCACTCAAGCTGAGGCACTTATCCGATTAAATCATGTTCTAGGAGTTCTTACTTCTGCTGGATTTTCTCTAAACCTTTCGAAGTGTTTGTTCATTGTCTCGAAAATTAAATACTTAGGCTACGAGATAGAAAATGGAGAAATAAAACCGAACAAATCCAAAGTTGAAGCTCTGACAAAATTGAAACCTCCCTCTACTCTTAGTACTCTACGCCAATTTTTAGGTTTAGCTTCTTATTTTCGGCATTTTATCCAAAATTTCGCTCAAATAGCTGCTCCCTTGTTTAAATTAACCCGTAAAACTGATGATTCAGCTAATGACAGTAAGAATCGACCAATTCCTTGGAATGACAGTCATGAAAAGGTTCGCCAACAACTTATTGGCATGCTTACCTCAGAACCCATTTTAACCATTTTCAACCCATCCTACCCCATTGAGTTGCACTGTGATGCAAGCTCTTTAGGTTTTGGCGCAATTTTGATTAATATAGTTGACAAAAAGCCGAGACCAGTAGCCTATTACAGTAAGAGAACCACGACTGCAGAATCTAACTTTCATTCATATGAGCTAGAGACTTTGGCAGTGGTTTATGCCATAAAACATTTTCACAATTATTTACAATGTCACTTGTTTACCGTTGTGACAGATTGTGCATCATTGCGCGCAACTCAAAATAAGCAAGACTTGATACCTCGTGTTCAACGGTGGTGGTCTTTCTTGCAAAGTTTTGATTTTAAAATGCAATATCGCCAATCCTCACGTATGCAACATGTTGATTTTTTCAGTAGGAATCCTATTGAAGAAGCTGATGAAGTTAACAACTTTCCAATACCTGAACAACCTATTGCCAAACCCAAAATTAACCAGGCATTGTCGGTGAATACCTCAACATTAGGTTTATCAACCCCAAAAATGCGACCACATGGAAAACATCGGAATTTTAAACCTCAATATAAAACTTCTTCCAAAAAACTCGTGCAATTAACATCTATTTCAACTGATTGGCTCCTAACAGCTCAGCAAAATGACCCGTTTGTTACTGAAATAATTTCGAAATTGAATGCTAACGAGATAGATTCAGATATTCAAAACACTTACGAGATGCACTCTGGTGTACTGTGTCGGAAAGTACAGCGACACACTCGCACTAGGTACCTCCCAATTGTTCCCCATTCTCTTCGGTACGCTGTTGTTTCTAATGTCCATGAATCTCTATTCCACTTGGGTAATGAAAAAACTTTAGAGGCGTTGTACCAACATTATTGGTTCGAACATATGGCGAAATACGTTCGAAAATTTGTTGAGAACTGCCTTGTGTGCAAAACATCAAAAACAGATTCAGGACCTCGCCAAATTCAACTCCACCCTATACCCAAAGTTGCTGAACCATGGCACACTATTCATTTAGATGCTTCTGGTAAACTAAGCGGAAAAAAAGACTCTCAAGAATATCTTTACGTTTTCATAGATGCATTCACTAAGTACTGTGTATTGCAGCACACACGTTCCTTAGGTGCTGCAAGTGCTATCAAAGCGTTAACATCTCTCATAAATTTCTTTGGTCCTCCTCAGCGTATAATCTGTGACCAAGGTACAAATTTCACCGCTAAAGATTTTCAAGATTTTTGTGTATCACATCAAATTGACCTCCATTTTATAGCCACAGGAGCATCACGAGCAAACGGTCAGGTCGAGCGCCTTATGAGTACCTTACGTAATATGCTCACTGCTGCTGAATCAGATCAGCATAAAACATGGCAATCTTGTGTAGGAGAATTTCAATTAGCTTTAAATACCACACCTCATAGTGTTACTAAGGTATCCCCCATGCAGCTGATGTTTGGACGGGTTTCCAGGCCTTTGCATCTAATTTCTATCACTGACCACCTCACTGATCAACCATCCACTAGCGTACAAACGTTGCGTGACTCAGCCGCACAATTGATGGAAAAACAAGCTGAAACTAGTAAAACTCGATTTGATAGAGGCAAACTGCCAGTAAAGCGTTTTCAAGTGAATGATTTGGTTTTTGCACAAACGGAGGTGAGAAATAGAGTCAAGTTGGATGATGCCTATAGAGGCCCCTATAAAATTGTAAAAGTTATGCCTGATGATCGCTACTTGTTGCAGTCCGTCTCTGGCGGAACAAAGAAGTTTTTGAAATATCCCCACGAACGTTTGCGCAAGGCACCTACCCTTGATGAATTGAATCCTCTCCCTGATAGTGGAGAGCTTTCTCAATAAAATTTGGCTGACACGATGCTTTATTGTTTTGTGTGGACTATCCCACATGTGACTGTGGATCCTCCCAGTCAATCTACGACTTCAGCCTGTGAGGCTGGTTGGTAGATCATCTGAGTTTTGTTTAAGTCATGTCACGCCTGTTGTGATTGTGTTAATTATAGTTGTTTGCTGTTTTCGGTTCTCTACCTTGCTTGGCACCCACGGCGGCTCGTCATGGTCGGACCCTCTTCCTTTGTCCCTCCCTTTACGATGCCTTCCGTCCTCACAGTCACTTCTTTTCTGATAGGGTGATTGTCAAGCCCAAGTGAGTTCGAGCCCGGTCTCTCGCATTCTTGATTTTTCTCTCAGCCTCTGGTAGCTCCTCTGGCTGATTTTATTTTATTTTATGGCACTGGATTCACCTCTGCCATTGGATTCATTTGAGGCACTGGACTCTCCTCTGCCTGCTGTAAACCTTGCATGCGCACTTCGTTTGTTGGTTGGACGACACTACTTGATATTGTACTGACACTGTATTTGTTCTCTCCCTCCTCTGCTGTGCTTTGCTCATCAGGGTATCCTCTGAAATAGTTTCTATTTTTGCTTTCACTGCTCTCCCTTGCCTTGTTAGGGCAGAGATTAGGCCCATTTGGTTCGATCTAATGGGCTGAATTTGGTCCTTCCAGGTGATCAGCGCTCCCGAGGACGGCAGCAATGTCAGGATCGCCGTGTGATGGAGTGAGGAACCCTGAACTATCCACCTACCAATTTAGGACCAATTACCTACCGATTTTACCAGCAATTATTATCCATCGATTCATTCACTTTCGATTATATAATCGATTTGTCACTCGAATAACACAATGTGTCGTCACTAGCTGCTCATAACTCCCCTCGCGGCACAAATGCGAACTTAGATGGATATTACATACCTGCTACCTACCTTTGTCAGTCAGTTCGTTATCGTTGTTCTTACAGGAAGGATCGTCTTCCAATTTATGTTTTATTTTAGTTACCTATTTGTGAATCTGATTCTGTTTAATTTACTATGATGTGATCCGTCGAGGGGGAGTACGCTAATTTCGAGTGTTTGTCAAGTTTCTATAATAAACTGTGTTATTATTAACGTTTTACATTCGGTATTGTGATTGATTTACCCTATGGCATCGGACATTGAAGAAGGACAGTTGTGTGAGGATGAGGGGGACATCACATATATATATATATATATATATATATATATATATATGAGTCTGCCGAAGAAGATCGGATCGAAACGTTCAGACGTGAGTTCTTTGTTGTTTTTGTTTTCGTATTAAGAGTTATATATATATATATATATATATATATATATATATATATATATATATATGTATACATATATATATATATATATACATATATATATATATATCCCCATGTTGGTGAATAAGGGCAGGTCGATACGTATATCCTTTCTATGGCCCAAGACCCATAAAATGGCGAAAAAAAAGCCGTTTTTGGAGGTGCACCGCTTTGATTTTGGGGTTTGAATTTTTGGTTTTCTGGTACTTCAAAGTATCGTTTTTCACCATGGGTTTTCGTCGGCATCGCAGCCGAACTTTTGTCTAGTTCCTGACCGCTATGCTCAATGAATCGCTGCTCAACCAACCTATTTCTCACAAGAAGTTTGCCGTCTCACGTCAACACAATTCGTGATTATAAGGCCATTTTTCAACAGTTTTGTTTTGAAAAAGTATAATACTGTAGCAATACAAAGTTTCAATTCGACTAAATGTTATACTAATCGTGCCTGCCAGCACGATTTTATCACGATTTTTTACAAGGCGATCGGGATAGTTAAAGGTTAGGACCAACTAGACCCCAAACGGAGTCTATGTGCGAAAGAACGGGTTTTTAAAGTCAATTCTTAGGCCTTTTATGGCCCGGACGGCGGACGGCGGACGGACATTTCAAATTTGGATTCTACACACCTTGAAACGTAAAGTGACAAAGTTTGAGGGGAGGTTATAAAAATTTTTTGCTATACGATCACATAGGCTTATTATTGGAAATAATAAACCAAAATAGTATTGAAATTGATATGGGATGATTAAATCGTCGTTTACCGACAGCCGGCCTTCCGAATATAACCGGAATCTGATTAGTATGCCATGAGAAAATTATGCTTGATGGATTTTACGTAATCAAAACCTAATTAGAGTTGGGGTACACACAGAGCTAACTAAAATCCATATTCCTCAAGCTCCTAGGGGTTGCTACGGGTTCTCCGTTATCTCCTGTGCTTGCAGATATATACATGGATTATCTTGAGCAACAAATATTTACAACTTGTAACACAAATAATCTTCTCTATTGGTATAAATATGTCGATGTTATCATCATTCTATGGAAGGGCACAGAAAGACAACTAAATTCTTTTCACGAAAAGATCAATAAATTAGTTCCCTTTATCAAATTCACCCTCGAATTAGGCGGGAATAAACTAAATTTTCCTAATCTGTCCATCTCTATGGTAAATGAGAATGGTGATTTTTCCATTATTATAGAAAAGATACATATAGCGATATAACGATCCATAGTACTTCAAATCACCCTTTAGTCCATAAGCATGCAGCTTTCCATAGTATTATCGACCGAGCACTATCTATTCCTATGAGTGAACGAAATTTAACAAAAGAAAAATCCATAATCTTTTGATAGCGGCTCCATTCTTTTGCATAGCGGCTAGTAATGGCTACGGAGGAGATCTCGTTGATACCATATGGGTTGGGGGCGTTAATACCCTTAATAAGGTTCTTAGGAAAAAGATTAGAGATAGTTTCCAATCCGGTTAGGGAAGATGTAACTTCAGAAGAAAAACGGTGGATAAGTATACCTTATTACGGGAAAATTTCTGATAAAACAGGCAAAATTCTATCATGGAGGCTACAAAGTGGTTTTTAAAACTAGAAAGGAGCATTGCTAGGTTCCGTTAAAGACAAAATAAATGTTCAGGATAAAAGTGGGGTTTATAAACTAAAATGTTTTCGCGGCTACGAATATTGCGGTCAAACTGGTAGGAAATTCAGGGAAAGAATAGAAGACCATCAGGAGGATTTCAAGGAAAATAAGGGTAAGTCTACATTTGCGAAACATCTTAAGGAATCCAATTATAGTTACAATTTTGATTTGACAGATGGACAGTTTGTAGAATTTCTTCATTTTTGTCCAAAGGTAGGTATGTTGAATGTACTTGAAGAATTCGATTTTATCAAAAGTGACTGATCTGGTAAATGTTTAAATAAGGATATCTCACTGATGTCCATTTCTATAAAGCTTGGATTATCCCTTTAAACTGTTGAAACCAGTAATTCTTCCCCTCCTTTCACTTCATTAGCTATAATCCCCCTTCACTTAACTTGCATTTAATTGGTTGTACCCCCAGCCCCCTTTCCTTTCTCTCGATCAATGGGATTCAATCTCCTTTCACCTGTGACTATATAAGCTGTGCCCTTTCTAATGCGTGTTCAGTTATTGTTCGTTACTGATGATTGCCTAACCGTCGAAATCGATTCAACATTTAACTCTTTATTTTTCGTGGAAATAGACAACGGTTTTTCACTATCTTCCGTTCTGAAGCTCCTACTGTTGAGGACCGTTTGGGTCCTATAGAATTTTGGAATGCCTGAGTTGCACAAATATTTTCAGGTAAGTTTGGGTTCCCTTCCGTATTCAATAGACAAAAAAATGGAAATTTGAACTACACAGTTCTGGAGACATCGACGGGAGGGATCTAGCCCGAAGAGAAAGCAAGCATCTGCTGCCTCAGAAATTCCTCTTTTTTCCTTAATTTGGCTGATTTTAAATGCTCGGGCCGTTTTTTTACATAAGTCATGGCCTGGATGTCCTTGAGGTTTTCAATATTATAGTTGAAGATGTGCGGATGACTCTTGTAAAACATTTGATTAAATGTGGAGTGAAACATCCGTCTTAGGGTTATCTGACTTCGGACCTAGGCCTACGATAATCTGCCACACGGAATTTGTAGCCTACCCTTCGAGCCCCCCCCCCCCCCCCCCCCCCGCACGGAAATAGTAGAGAGTTCCTAGTAAATCCGTCGGTCTCAATACGGCGTGCGGTAACGAGAAACATTTACCGCACCTTAAACTCAAGTCAAGTCCTTAACGGATCTAGTTGTAACGTTAAATCCATGGAAGGAGGAAATTAACCTTAGAATGTTATTTGAGTCTATGGAAGAAGGTTATTTTAGACGATTACGTTTTTTACGGATTGCGATCCGTTAACGTTGGAAGGAACGTGACAGAAGGATGCGTCACCATAACTCAATGCGTAAGAGTTTCGGCGTCGGATTGTCGATACCGCACGACGTATTGTGTTTTACGGATCTCCTAGGAACTCTCTACTACATTTGTTTCCGACAACGGGGATTTTCCTCACGGAGATTGAACATAGCCTTAATGTTTTGGGCAATGCCAGAGGTTTGTGGGCAATCACTCGCAATATATTGATAACACCTTTGTATTTTACAACTTTTTTTTTTTTTAATAAATTTATTTTCATATTGGTCATTACAATAAATTGAAAAATTAAATTATGAAATTGCATGTAAAATAAGGTAATTCATACAACTTTTAATGGAAATTTTAGCCTCATATGAGCATAAAGCTCGCGGCGGGGTCCAGAACTGTCTTTTTCTAAGTACCTATCTATAAATTAACAAAACTTGATATAAAATACTGGTTCTTATTATTATTACTATCAGAGGATGTTGAGGGTCGGTCAATGAAAACTCTTCTTATTTCGCCAACGTTTCGAGAATAAGTTTGTCTCATCATCAGGGCCTTTCGATAAAAGACATGGTTTCATACTGGTTTTATACTCAGGTATATATAAACTTAGAATTAGGAATTTCGCTTAGCTACTATGTTACAATAGGATGATATATGATGTAGGTACTTACAATTTTGTGAGTTAGGTTAGTAGATAATCTCGAGATGGAAAATTTAGTGGTTAAAAACGTACAAGTGGCACATAGGTGTGGTCACCGAGCCAACTCTTACCAGACTAGTTTTGGTAGTTGGGTGATTTTGGTGAAGTGGACACTTTCGGATCTGAGTTTTCTGAATTTTAGAACTTTTAAAAATGAGCAGGAAAAAAATTTAGGATGATCTCTTCAACTTCTCGATCGAATCTCCAAGCCCAACCAAACAGTAGGTGGCTTCATTAAGCAACAAAATCAATTATTATAAAGCACTAGGACAGGCCCCTGACGCAGTGGACAGGCCCCTGACCTCTGACAGATCTTCCGCACAAGAAACATAGTTCAACCAAGTACTGCAAATGAACCACTTCACACTTGTCTCGTTTTTCGAGTATTATTTCCTCATTCTTAAATATTTACCGGTATTACACGAATGGATAATGGATGTCACGAAGATTTCACTTTAAAGCTAATGAGGACGCTGGTTTTTAGCAAACCAGATGAATGTTTCTTAACTTTTTAATATTGTCAACACCAAGAATATAAACTTTCTCATTAAAATTCAACCCCTCCCAAACATTAGTTCGAGTAACTTTAACCCTTCTGAATACAGGAACATCAGTTTCTTCAATTTTTTTCAATCAATAAAAAGACACTACGTCAGCTCTGACCCTTTCTGTAAGTGTCTTGGCGCGGCGGTCCATGCAAGAGTTACTCTGCCTTATTCTGACATCCTTTCTTAGAGATTTGGCAGGTACGAAGTTGCATTGAGAAGTTGAAACCTAGGAGAAAAAAGGAAAATCGTCTAAATAGCTTCGACGAGGAAAAGAATCGTCTCTATTGACTAAGTTGACGTTGACTCTTTCTCACAAATTGAGCAATCTGAATGCAAGTCAGTCTTGTGTTATTTTTGTGTTACGATTGTGCGGATTGTGTTGTTGTGGTTGTGTTGTGTTGTTGTGGTTGTGTGGACGATTGTACCTACTCTGATGAATTTATTTGCTTAATAGTAACAACAGGTAGAAATACTAAAGTATTTTGAATCAAATTTATAGGTAGTTGGATCAGGTGCCTGTCCTCTGCGTCAGGAGCCTGTCCTTGAAAAAAACTAAGAGGACAGGCTCCTGACGGAACTTGGGTTTTTTCAATTTTACTAGACTATTTTCAATAATTTTCCCGGAAGTGATTATAGAAATGGAAACTAATCGCTCAGATCTACCAGATTAATGAAAAGAAAAAAAATTTGCATGGAAAACTCGCCGCTTGAGACTGGACAGGATTCTGACGATGCTGTTTGACAAGCTCACACTCGGCACTACAACCTTCTCCCACAAGAGAACAGTCTTGACTGATCTCGGCCGATGGCTGCCGTTTCCATTCGCTGAGAAGCACAGGAAAACGATGGCGCCAAAAAAAAACCGTCAAACGTGCGTCCTTGACCGCTAAAATTGAAAAACCGTAAGGGGACAGGCTCCTGACGCATTTCGCCTGGACACCGACATTTTCCACGATTCATCAAGATGAGATTTTCCGAAAATTATAGGGACATTCATTTTTGAATCTCTGGAGTTATTCGAACTGATGGTAAACTGGTGAGCTTCGTAAAATAGATTTAGGAGCCCCCCTGCAACTTGAAGTTGGGAAGGTCGTCCGGGGACAGGACAGGTCCCTGACGATTTGATGGTTCTAGCATTTTTTTAAATAGGAAAAAATTCCTTGACCGGCTTGTCACTGTTCTCCAGACTAGAATTAGATAAATAGTACCAAAAAATTTTTTCAGAAACTCGAAAGTGTCAATGGGAACGTCAAAATTGCAGCGTACACTACTTCTGCCCCTTTCACCAAGAAACACCCAGTTACGTACTAAGCTTATACGGAATGTGTGTGTGTGTGGGGGGGGGGGTTGAAGGCAATTAACGGCGGTGGGGTATGGTACCTGTTGTGAGAGGGTAGCTAGCTACCTAAAGTGACTGTCCTTTACGTATGAGACCTGAATAGCATTTGTTGAGGTGTTGTATATCTGTTCGGAAATTTACAGTTTTTTCTTTATTTCGCTTAATATGTATCATTTCTAACATTTCACGTTTAAATAAATTTTGTTCTTTTCCTAAAATTTTGGCTGAATTATATTGAAAATTGTGTCCTGATTCTTTAGAGTGAACGTCTAGGGCTGTGCTGAAGGGGGTTACAGTTTTATTATAATCTCTCTAATGGGCATCTATTCTTTGTTGCGAAAAATTTTTTGTTTGTCCTATATAGTGTTTCCCACAGGAGGGTTGGCAAGGAATGTCGTACACTTTATTTTTATTTTTCCCTTTATGAACAGGATCTTTAGTTTTGGTGAATAGGGAACCTACAGTTTTTTGGTTCTTGAACGTGAGTTTGGAGTTTTCATTATCTAAAATTTTTGATAGTTTTTCGGATAATCTTGGTACATAAGGGGCTGAGTAAAACTTAGAACAGGGTTTTGGGATTAGTTGAGGGGTTGTAGATGAATTTTGAAGAAATATGGAGTTGACTATTCTGTCCGGATAGCCGTTTTTCTTCAGGAGGTTTTTAATTTTTGGAAAATTTTCTCCCTAAATAAAACTTATTATTATTTACATATTATCATTTATCTTATTATTTGTATTTATTAAATATTACATTCTTATTGCTAATTATTAATCTTTATTTTTCTGCCATAATTTACCACTCGCTGATTTTCTTGGGAATTAATTTCATGTAGGAACGAGTGGAATCGTTTTATCTTCTCCTCTAAGATTTTTTTCGTTATCTGTTTTCGTAGCTCGTTTACATTTGTAGCACCCTTATATAAATAATTCATTTGAGCCAGAGTGATCTGTTGGAAAGCAAGGGAATTCACTAGTGATATTGGCCTGTAATTCGAGCAAAGTTCGCGTTCGCCTCTCTTGAATAAAGGAACGACAATTACAGTTTTTAGATTATCCGGGAATATCCCATTTTCAAAACTAGCATTTATTAAAAATCTAATTGGTTTGCATATTTTATTTTTCAGTCCTTTGTTCACTTCATTTCTAATTCCATCACTCCCTGGAGCCAAATTAGTTTTCAACTTGTCAATCGCTTTGACTACATCTTCTGGAGTGGTTTCAAAGAGAAATTCAAAACTCGTGTAATTTTGATTTTTTTATAAATAAATTATAAGTTCTGCATGGGGCGTTCTTTATCAACGTGTATGTCTCAAAAAGTGTTCACGTTGACTCTTATTAGTATGAAATCAGAAATCTTGGGAATCACATTTTTCTCATGTTGTTCCAGGTCGTCAAAACTCTCTGACACAAAAAAAAAAACCCATGAATTCAAAAGACGATGGAAAACATGTCCAACAGATAGGGTAAGTACCTTCCTAAGTGGTAACGATTGTAGTTTAGTTGGGGAATTCGGATGTACAAAACATTGAATGCGGGTCACCACAATGCGGTTATCTGTTCTATAGGCGACGCTATGGAAGTTTTCCAACACACCTGTCAAGAGCAGGCAGCCGGAGCGTTTTGTTGGTAAATAACAGTGTGCAGTTTTGTATTGGTACGCCAACGTCCTGACTTCTCCTACTATGTTAAAAGACCGAATCGGTCGCTGGGGCGGGTCCTGACAAGGGTGGGTTGCTGGTTGAGGAATGAATAATCCCAAGTAAAGTCAAAATCAATCTTTGCTGTTTCAAGTCCATTGACCTGTACCATGTAAATTTACCTACAAGTTCTTACAACATTAAAATTACGTTTGTTCGCTGAGGCGATTGACAGTGACTTGCAAATCATTTATAATAATAATCATAACTTTTTTCATCAAAAACAAACGATAGAGCAAACGTCATTTAAAAACGCTGCAAATTATTTCACAAAGGTTTATTATTTTTTCAATTGAGTTTGATCGTAGTTTTAGTTGGCTTGCGTACGTCATAAGGCCCGTCCAAACTCCTCGCGTGTCCTATTTCGAGTTGCCACAACCTAAACTTCTATAATTATATACGCATTTCTCGATTTGAGCTCCTATCTATTCAAATAGTTATTGCCTTAACAATACCATTACCTATCTAAGTACGTACGAAAAGTCGAGAGGATATGTTATTAAATATGCGTAGGAAAAGCATTGGTATTATCACACAAATATGACCTAGAAAAAAACATATATTCATGCCTCGAAGGAACTCTGTACCCACCTCACGTTGCCGCGGTGTATTATATGGGTACAACACGTAGAAGTAATAAATATCCATTCTCCTACACCCCTCTGCTTACGTCCCTAGTCACTCCAGCCACCACAAGGTGCCGCGGCGCCTCCTCTCACTCCACCCCCCGCTCACCGCCCCTCAGCACCCACCGTGACCCTCTGCCAAGCGTACCAGGCGTGCGTCTAACAGGTCTAACACTCAAAGCCTCGAAAAAGACACTTTTTCGCCCGTTTTCGGCCCATAGCATCTATGCGAGTAAAGCGATCGGGATGGTTAAACGTTAGGACCAACTAGACCCCAAATGGAGTCTATGTGCGAAAGAACGGGTTTTTTAAAGTAAACTCTTAGGCCTTTTATGGCCCGGACGGCGAACGGCGGACGGATATTTCAAATTTGGATTCTACGCACCTTGAAACGTTAAGTGACAAAGTTGAGGGGTAGTTATAAAAATTTTTTGCTACACGATCACATATAGGCTTATTATTAGAAATAATAAACCAAAAAGAGTAAAAAAAGTCTGAGGGGAGTAGGACAAGGGTGCGGAGTGACACCAGGCACAAAGCTCCCGAGTGTAGCCGGCCGGGGCCAGAGCGCACCGACCGGCCCGGACCCACCCACCATGGCGGCTCCCACTTCTGCCCATTTCTGAACAGGCAGCCCTAACAAGTGACAAAGGTCACTCTGACCCGGAAAAAACGCCAAGGGGGCCGCCCCCAGGCCGGCCGGAACACCCAGGCCACGCACCAGCAACAACACACTCATCCCACAGTCACACAAATAAATAACATTCACTCCAATACAACATACTCTAAAACCTAATATCACAGACACAGAAAATAACAACTACAAGCCAGCATAGAGTACTATCATAAAAAAATTCCTCTGCTGCAAGATAAATCTCAATGCTAAGATGATAAAAATATTATATAAATTACTTTTTGATCGATTGATGTTTTGTATACGTGTACTACGTAATAACAATTATAACAAAGCTGATAAATAGATCATGCTGTTTGCTGTCATAAAAACAATGAAAAATTAACAGAAGAGAACATCAAACAGAATAGATTGTTCACCTTAAATTGAAAAATTCACTGACCGAATAGAGTTCCTTGTCAATAAAAAACTTCTTTAAAGACTTTTGAAATAAATGAAGTGCGGAGTTAATCGCTAGAACATATTTTTGAATGTAGAGGAAAAAATGATTTAGAATAGAATTTATTTATTTATTGGCAACCACAAATATTATAAAGCAAAATTAAGAAAAATATTGAAAATTAAACATAATGATAAATTACAAAATTCAATTCAAATAACATTGTTGCCCACCGAGAAATAAGTTCAGATGAACTTGTGCTTCTCGGTGTTATCATTCGGTGTGCTTCTCAGTCAATTATCATTCAATATCTTAAAAAAATAAAATAAATCTTCTCGCCAGCCAATGTGCAATAAAAGAAAAATCAAATAAATAAAAATGAAAAACAAACAAAATCACATTAGAAATACTCGGATAATTTTTTTTTTAAAAGAAGACAAGTTTGAAAAATGAAAGAGGTTAATAGAATTTTCAAATAAAAATTTAAGAGCTTTAACATAGGAGTTTCTTCTATAAAATTCAGTTTTAACAGTGGGCAGAAGTATACGAGATGAATTAAAATTACGGGTATTTATAGAAAGAGAGAGATGCTCATCTCTTATACCAGAACAAAATAAATGGATACATGAATGAAAAAGATACATTTGCGAAATATTTTTAACATCAAAAAGCTTATAGAGAACAGAAGTAGGAAATCTTACATTTTTATTCAAAATTATTTTTAAAATAAGATTTTGTGCTATTTGTACTTTTTTAATATGAGAATTACTGGAACTTCCCCAAAGCAAAATACCATACTTAATAATAGAAAAGGCTAAACCATAATAAATGGTTTTAAGCTGCTTTTTTGACAGAAAACTTCGTATCTCTTTAAATAAATAAAATAACTTTCGCATTCTTGTTATGAGAGAATCAATATGTTTTTTGAAATTTAGATGATCATCAATCAACACCCCTAAATATTTACAAAAGCCATTAAACGGGAGAGAAGGGCAAACACAACCCGAAACATCCTGAAGACAAGAAAACCGACTATGGAACTTCAGACCACAATACTGAGGGAATTCCCTGCTACCTATTGAAAAACGGAGTATAGATGTTTTATCAACATTAAGGCATAACTCATTGGAATCAAACCAGTGCTTTATAAGAAACAGATCAGCATTAACATTATTCACCAAACATCCATAATCCTTTCCCCGAAATACGATGGCAGTATCATCCGCAAAACCAAACAATTTACCACTTATCTGTAGACTCATAAGGTCATTAATATACAACAGGAACAAAATCGGTCCCAAAACGGTTCCTTGAGGCACACCATGTTGTATCACAATTTCATTACTCAAAGTAGAACCGACTCTGGTGGACTGAGGCCGATGTAAGAGGTACGACTCAATCAATTCAAGCGGCAAACTAACTAAAGATTTATAACTACTAAAACTAAAGATTTATAACTACTATAACGATGTACCTAGTGGGTGCTCTTTTTGAAACATTCTAGACGATGGCGGGGGATGCACAGAAGGATGAGGTTAGATTTGGTATGATGTTCTAGATGTCGTCTTTAAACGAATCTAGATGCTTCAGGTAGAAAATGACTGCTTCTAAAAACTAAAATTTCAAACTCATTGGTGGCTGCTCAGCCAACTCTCAAATTGATTTCAAACCGGTTGGAGGTTGGAGTCGGTGCGTACGATTCTGACAGTTTTGTGAACATGTGAAAAAAAAAAACGTGAAAAAAAAAAAAAAATTAAAAAAAAAATTTAAAAAAAAATTTAAAAAAAATAAATAAAAAAAACATGTGAAAAAACAACAAACCACCGCTTTGGCCCTTTCTATACTTTATGTTCCACCCTTTTTTACTGAAATTTACTGTTATAATTTGTACTGTTGTATTTAACTTGTAGGTACCTACTAATTAAAGACATCTAAAAGAACGCAGGGTAAAAAAATATTGTTATCGTTCAGAGAAACTTTGGGAATTATCAATAGAACTAATCCTCTAAGTTTGGTACCAAGGAATATCTATCCTTCAACCTCCTATAGCTTTTTGGGAATTTTTGAAAAAAATTAAGCTATTGCTCTCGCCTCAAAATTTGTAGAATGTGATTTTTTGAAAAATTTTTGTGTAGAAATCCGTTTCAGGCTATTCTGAATCATATTCTGAAGTTTAACGCATTTTTTAATGTATGTATGTATGTATGTATGTATATATGTATGTATGTATATATGTATGTGTCATTCCAGACGATAACTGTCCGTAGAATTGTGCTAGAAACTTCAAACAAATTTTAAAATGTTAAGGACACAAAACGAAAGTTCAAGTTCGTTGGCCAGCATGATCGGATTACATCTTCGGGTTGAAATTTTCAAAAATGTAGTCAAAAATTTCAAAATAACCTGTTTTTTGCGATTTGTTGAGCGAAATAATTTTTTCAGCATACTAACATGTGGTATATTCGGAATCAGCGTAAAATTTCCTATAAGAATATGTATCAAGTTTTCAAAAATTTCAAAGTTGAAAAATCAGTCAAAAATCGAAATAATGCCGTTCGCTAGTTGTAAAAATCGGTCAATAGCGACTGAAATGTCGAAGATTTCTTCAAAAATTCGCTCATGAGGTCATGCTGCATGACTGGTTTGTCACGTAGGTAGGTCCCCTTTTCCAAAATATTCACGTCTAGGTACGTTTATTTACTTACTTGGTATGCAAATGCTTCCGAAGTTTGGTACCTCGACGCCACCCTTCCACAACCCTTTCCACAATTTTCCGGCTCACTCGAAAGTGGCTCAGGAAAGTTTCGTCATAATTCGGTACAACTTCACTAAAATAATTTTGTACCTTTTGCGTCAGGCGCACCTCCATTTCGTCTTCGTTGACGAAAACGTTGGTAAAAGAGAAACCCCTTGAGATGAGTCAGAATCAAAAAGTTGGTCATACATTTTATGAATGTTTGAGAAATACGCCATGGACAGCGGCGATGACAAATGCTAAAATTCTAATGATTTAATTGGCTGCCGTGAGTTTGGAATGGAGGGGGCAAACAATCAGAAAGTGGTCGGCGGGAAAAAGCTCTGATCGATTTGAAGATCCGCAACCGGTTGGAAACTAGTATGGAACCCTCTGTGAACAGACCATCAGATTGGGGGGGGGGGGGGGGGGGGGATTGTGCGCCCTCTAACAGTCAGAGAACTCAGCGAACGCCTCAAGTGGGTTGCAAACTGATTTGGTGGTCTCAGCGAACAAACCTATTATTTCACTCCAAAATCTGTCAGTAATTGGTGAATGAACCTTCTAGTTCTAATATATGCTCTAGCTTACTGGAAAATCATGAGGATTTCTTCTTTATTTCCTCCTTTTAAAACTACATTTCTCTTCTGATATCCTTCTATTTCTTAGCTACTTCACACTACAGGGTATCTTCAGCAAGTTTGGGCCAAAATCAAGGAGTCGATTCTAGAGTTAATTTCTAATCGAAAATTCCTCAAAGAGATTTTCTTTCCAAACGCTTGGCTTTCTCTCTGCAGTAATTTTTAGCCTTTATATAAATGCATTGCCTAAAGTTCTTCAGAATTGTAGTTACCACATGTATACAGATGACATTCAGTTGTACATTGAATCATCTTTTGAAGATTTGAATAATGCAATATCCTGCGTGAATGATGATCTATCTCGAATAAAATGCTGGTGTACATCACATGGTCTAGATGTTAACCCGTCTAAATGTACTTCAATTGTAATAGGCTCGAGTAGGCGGTTGGCAGTAATGTCAGATTTAGGACAAATCGGTTTGGGGTCCCACCGCATACCTTATGAAATATATTTAAAGAGTTTAGGAATTTATATTGTTGATCATTTGCGCTGGGAATCACAAATATCTAAAGTGTGCAGCAAAGTTTATGGTGGATTGCGCCAACTGAGAGTTCTGTGCAAGGGTTTTCCAACACATGTTAAGGAGCTGGTAGTCAGAACCTTATTGTTTCCAATAATCGATTGTGCCAATTTAACGTATTGTGATTTGACAGTAGCAAAAATGGAAGTCCTTCAGCGTGCTCAGAATGCCACTATCCGATTTATTTATGATGTAAAACCAGACGAACATATTACCAAGTATTATGTAAAGCTCGGGTGGTTAAAAGTGAACGAGCGCCTCGATCTTTCAATCGGAGCGATGATATTTAAATTGTTGAAATTTAACCAGCCGAAATATCTGTCAAAATGTATTATGAAAAGAAGTGACATTTCAAATCGGAATCTTCGTTCTACCGCCTTGACTTTAGAAATTCCAAGCCACAATACTTATTTTTACGGAAAATCTTTCATTGTTAGAGGTTAAAATTTTTATTAATGAAAATTCAGATCTATATGATCTATCAATGAGCGTAAGAGCTTTCAAAAACAACTTGTACAAGTTATTATTATCTAGATATATAAATCATGAATTTACCTACTGAGATTTTGCTAAACTGTAACATTACTTTGAGTTTTATCATTTTTGTATCTAAACCTAGAGAGTCGCACTCAAGTAGTAATGTATTTATTTTAGATAGGAGATCCTGACATTTATTTTTGTTGATTATGTAATATTTTTTTCTGAGCGTTATGGAAGAGAGGGCCAATAGGCCCTAATAATGTACAGGTTGATAATAAACGAAGTCATTCATTCATTCTCTCTCTCTCTCTTTTTTTTTCTCCTTAAGACATTAAAACGGCCATAACTCCCCTTAAAATCACTGTAAACTCAAAACTAAGAACACCCTTGCGGAAAGATCCTTAAATTTTCTGTCAACCTGTTATAAAATAATTTTTTTAAGTCAGTTTTATTGGTCACCAAATGGCCAGAGTCGTCACTTTTACGTTGTCGCTGACTTATCGTTTAGGAACTCTCTCTTGTCTGGTCTGGATATGACATCAACCCACTGAGCGGGCCTCAGCTGCTCGATGCTGGACTCGGAGGTCCAGGGATTTTTTAAATCATAACTTTCGAAAAATTTCTTCATTAAAATCCGTTTTGGGACATTCTGAAACTAAATCTGGAGTTTAACAATTTTTCATTTTATATATACATGTCATTCCAGTCGATAACTCTCCTTAGGATTGAGATAAGTTCTTGCACCAAAAAATCAAGCTTTCCAAACGAAGGATGAGTTCGTTGGGCAACTTTTTTTTAGCACAATAAATTGCTCACATTTGAAAAAATTTACAAAAATATGACTGTAAATGGGTAAACAATGTCCAATTTATATTTTTTTTTAGAATCGTAGCCAAAAAAAGTTGATCTACAACGAAATTGAACATTATAAAATTGACGCACACTATGCAGAAAATTGTATTCAAATTTCAGCAATATTTGCTGAAAAATCTATTTAAAGAACTCCCAAAACGAGTTAATATTTCCGAATCTTCTTTGAATTGCAGAATAATATTATGTTTAAAGAGTTTCGCTGCCATAAAATTAGTAGTTAACTATATTATGCTATGTTAACTAAGTTTTTTTTTTAAGGTTTAAGCCGCAGCTCAACCAGAAGGGTCATTAGCGGCATTGAACAAGGTGTCTATAGGGACACTGTAAGTGGCACGATTCTAAGGGGAGCAATGTTGCCATCCTTGACTAAAAAGGAGCACCGTTATGGGCTCCACTGGCAAACAGGAGGGGGAAAATAAGGGGTACAGTGATAACCACTGTGTAGCCCCTTAAGCGGATAAAAAAACCTAAAAATAAAATAATACAACTAAGACTAGATGTGAAACAGGCTAATAATTATATACCGATGTACCTAATAACTATATACCTTAATTACTATAGAACTATGTTATATGCACTCGTAATGCTCGAATTCCAAAACAGATCAACAAGTTTCAAAACAATGTATTCTAAAGCAATATGTTTTATCACATTATATGATACGATTATTTACGAAAATTCGCTCATACGATCATACTTCATGACTGGAACTTTGTATCTTTATGCTCTACAACTTTTCTACGTATAAAAATTTCGGTAGGCTTTCTGTTGGCTTTAGGAATTATTAGAGAAACTCGGCGCTCCGCGCCTCGCCAGGGGGCAAGCCCCCTGGACCCCCGGTTACCTCTATTTACATACTTCGGACAAAATTATTGAAACACAGAATGTGTTTGCGTTGTCGCGCAACCAAGTGACAACCAAACAAGCGTCATTGTTTACTATTCATTTATAACATCAATTTATATAGTTATAGTATGAAACTACGAAAAAAAATACGAAATAAATTCGTGATAAATCAAGAGCGATTTATCAAGTAAATGTCCTGAAGAGGCTACATACGAAATTACAGCTTCCTAGAGTGTAAAGTATAGAAATTAGCTTTAAAAGCCACTCATCTGATCCGGACCCTGGACATCGTCAAGTAAATGTCCTAAAGAGGCTACATACGAAATTACAGCTTCCTAGAGTGTAAAGCATAGAAATTAGCTTTAAGAGCCACACATCTGATCCGGACCTTGAGCATCGTCAAGTAAATGTCCTAAAGAGGCTACATACGAAATTACAGCTTCCTAGAGTGTAAAGCATAGAAATTAGCTTTAAGAGCCACACATCTGATCCGGACCCTGAGCATCGTCAAGTAAATGTCCTAAAGAGGCTACAAACGAAATTACAGCTTCCTAGAGTGTAAAGTATAGAAATTACCTATTCAAATTATTTAACCTCCGCTTCACAAATCAAACCGTTTTCGTAATACTCAGATCACCTGCTATGAATCAAATCATCGAAACACAAGCTCAATGAAATCATCAGAAATTAACAAGCGGTTGCAATCATGTTCACAATATCAATTATTGAGAATGATCACCTGTGTGTAAACAATTATTTATATAACCATGCTCATAACTCAGTTTGTTGGACACGCACTTCGCAGTAGTTAACATAATATTGTTGGATAAATCGAGAGCTTTCGAACGAATGGTCAACGAATTTTGTGGGATGAAAAACGACGAAGTACCATTTCCCTAGCAACGACTCGGTTGTACGTGAAAATCATCCGTCACACATTTCGTTACCATCCCGCGTTCCATTTTCGGCTAGTTAGTCCATGGCTAAAACACATTCTGTGTTAAAACTTTACAATGGGCTAATTAAGCCATCTTTATGAGGCTTAATCCACCCATTTTGAGATTGCAGAAAAATATTTCTTGCTCAGAACGGACTAAATCCTTCTCCTCAAATTACTTTCTATTTTCGGCCCTGGCTCTAGGACTAAAAGGGGGCAGTTTGTTCGACTTCTATAATTTTTCGCTTAAATATAGAGATAACCGTGTTTTATTACTCATTCTTAATTGGGCCATCGTTCTTTCATGTATAATAGGTACATCAAGTTCTAAGTAGCGCAATGGTTTGAATATTTATGAGGTTAAATCCATTATACCAAGTCCTCTACTTGCACAGTATTTGTCTTCGCCAATTCACCAAGCTTTTAGTGTAACTCAAAAGCGTATCAGATGGAGAGATGGATTACGTCAGCCCACGCGAACTGGGGTTGACATGACCTTTATTTAATCGTAAGGTTCCTCAATCTAAGGGAATTTGATACGTTTATGAGAACCCAAGGGCCAAGACCGCAAGCCCTTCTAATAAGTAATAACGCATAGCTTCCGGTCACTATCGATGTAATATACAAAGGCAGGTTGGTACGTATAATTTTACACACAAATTGCAGCAAAAACGTAATACGTATTAGTTGTACAATGTTTTCGCCTGTAGAAGGAGTAACTCCTGTGAATTTCATAAAAATTTCATAATCCAACTCGGAAAAAAAAGTGAGAATCGAATACAAATGGGGCAAAAAACTAGGTACTTTTAACAATTGAAGACCTTCAGGTATAAAGGGCGTAAGTGCCATTTCGGAAGTTTTCCATTTTTTTCCATATTTGATACCTCTGTGCCGACGGGAATATATCTAGAAAAGTACAATGTTCCAACTCATTTCTATTAGGTTTGAAATCGACCGCCAAAAAACAGGTTTGCCAATATTTACCTCTTTTTTTGACATGGATATGTCTTTTGGCTGGGGGTCAAGGAATTTTTTGCGACACTTTTTTTTTTTCTCCACACAAAATGCAACGCTCCGGCACTTTGGATTATTATTTACTCGAAAAGTGAAGGCTAGGTAGAATTTCTATTGATTTTTCACGTACAACCAATGAGTTACTAGGGAAGAGTAACTCCCATAGTTTTCATAGTAGGGAAATCGTTCGCCACTTTTTGGAATGCTCTCATTTTATCACAACATATCATGACCTCTAAGCCATTGTAGTGTCAAGGAATGCTGATTTATCACTATAAGTTATAAACTAATATTGTTTTGTTACCATAATGGAATAGTCTTGTGAAAAGAAGGCACTACATGGTTGGTATACAATTGAGTAGTAGGTACCTACTGGTAAGCAGTAGGAACTAGACATATCCATGATCTTTTGTTTTTCCCATCAAGGGAGAAATTAATTTGACATTTACATTCCCAACATCCCAACAGAGTGTAAAGTAATGTCTACTTTTACTTGCCCAACATCCCAACAGAGTGGAAAATAATGTCCACTTTTAGTTTCCCAACATCCCAACAGAGTGGAAAGTAATGTCCATTTTTACTTCCTTTCTGAATGTCTACAACTTTGACATATCCATGATCTATTGTTTTTCCCCTCAAGGGAGAAATGTATATATGGATCTTTTAGCGAATTTTTGAAGAAAATTAAGCTATTGCTCTCTCCTCAAAATTTGTAGAATGTGAATTTTTGAAAAATATTTATGCAGAAATCCGTTTCAGGCTATTCTGAATCATATTCTGAAGTTTAACGCATTTTTTTATGTATGTATGTATGTATATATGTATATATGTATGTATGTATGTGTCATTCCAGACGATAACTGTCCGTAGAATTGTGCTAGAAACTTCAAACAAATTTTAAAATGTTAAGGACACAAAACGAAACTTCAAGTTCGTTGGCCAGCATGATCGGATTACATCTTCGGGTTGAAATTTTCAAAAATGTAGTCAAAAATTTCAAAATAGCCTGTTTTTTGCGATTTGTTGAGCGAAATAATTTTTTCAGCATACTAACATGTGGTATATTCGGAATCAGCGTAACATTTCCTATAAGAATATGTATCAAGTTTTCAAAAATTTCAAAGTTGGAAAATCAGTCAAAAATCGAAATAATGCCGTTCGCTAGTTGTAAAAATCGGTAATATTTGCATGAAACATTGTCCAAATTCAGATTGAACTACTTTTATGGAAGTATCCCTGTATAACCAATCCTAGAATCATGCTGTTTAAAACGTAGGTAGTAGGTGCTTAAAAAAAAAAAAAAAAAAAAAAATGTAATCACAACTGATGAGTTTACTCTGTGCATGTGTTAATAATTTGATTCCATGTTTGTCTATCAAAATCATAAACTAAAATTTCTCAACACGATCAATAGCGACTGAAATGGCGAAGATTTTTTCAAAAATTCGCTCATGGGGTCATGCTGCATGACTGGACTTTCTTTTGATTTGAGCAGTTTTAGCCTGAAAAAGTGTACAAGAAGTTTCAGTTTTTAACGCTTTTTTCGTTGATGTGCCAAAGTAAAGACATAAAATGTCAAAACCAACCGTAACGCTTTTTTGTATTTTTCAAGAGATGACTTCCAGAAAAGATTTTAATTGAAAGGGCCTAAATGCCACCCGTTTTCGGGGAACACTGCAATCATTTTATGTGAGCAAAGACACGCATCATTTACTCCCCTAGTCTGCTCGGTCGACGGTCTCTTTGCCCCTCAAATGGTGGCCTTTACCAAAGTCCTCGCCGAAAAGTTGGCTGAAAAATGGTTCAGACCACAGGGGCAAATAAGAGGATGGCTGAGGGTGAGAATTGGATTCGCGATAGTAAGAGCAGCATCCATTTGCATCAGAGGATCGCGAAAGAAATGGATCTCCGACGAAGATTTGATAGGGTTTGGCGATGGGGCCGCCCTATCCTTGGGCATGAATTAGGGATTACAAAATCACATTTGACGTTAGTCAAAGAAAAAAAATAAAAGAAAAAACCCTGGAAAACCCCACTCCCAGCTACATGAACATTTCCCCCTTCGTTCAAATAGCCTAAATATATACAATATAGTTTTGTGTAGGTTTCTCCTCTTTATTCGTTGGTTGACGTTATTCACAGCTACTCTTGATTAGTAGAACGGATCGGGGACCAATATTTTCTACATAGGTTTAGGTAGCGATCAATAGTAATTGATAGAGAAACTGATGGCACTTACACGCTCTTGGGAAACTGAGTTTTCGCTTTTGAGTTTTTCAAAAAATGTTATTTTTATTTAATTAATCGTAAAGAAGTCCTGTGAAAGTGCTGGCTGTGCGGGAAATAAAAGCACAACAAATGTAACCTAAGAAAAGTTTCAGGAATTTCGAATGCATACTGAATATATTTTGGACATTGAAAAACCTTAAAAATTGCGATAACTTTTTTTGAGGTTTTTGGCACTTAGGCTGTTTGGACCTGAAGGTCTTCAATAAATTATTAAAACATCGCTATTTATGACTATTACCGCCTCCATTCACCCCCTTCCACAATGAAATTTCAAACTTATGATATATGCTCCAAAACTTGGGATCGAACAAAATACACACACATACACACACACACACACACACACACACACACACACACACACACACACACACGCACACACACACACAGGGGGTTGCTTTCTCCCTACAAGCAGGATTGTGGTGCTCATAGTATCGAGCTATGGGAACAGATGTGGAGGACAACAGCTGACTGCCGTAGGACAAAGAAATTCTTCCCTACAATTGGAGACCGACTTGCCCTTGATCTTCCTATTTCTTGGAGGTCAACTCTTATGTTGTCAGGACATGGAAGAGTGCGTGAGTTCCTGCATCGGTTAGGCCTCAGTGAGGATGCTACTTGCATGTGCTCAGGGGAGGTACAGGATTGGGACCACCTTTTGTTTCGATGCAGCAAATTTGAACAGCAGCGTGCACGTCTGGAGAGGAAGTGCTTCCTGAAATGCGGTGCCTGGCCGATACCAATGAGGGATCTCGTTTCTGATCACTTGGATGAAATTATTGTATTTCTTAACACCATGAACTTGGACTTGCTGTGATAGTGATTGAATTTCCTGCCTATTGTACTATCATTTTAAAAGTGTAATATTAGATTACTTTACCGCATATTTTTGTAATTTTCATTCAATACCGTAAAAATAAGAATGAGTATGTTAATTACTGATGTAATAGCATGTAAATCGCCTGTAGTCTCTTGGGGAGCAGGCGGAATAATAAACTCCTTTTCCACAGGGGTACTGTGGAGGAGAAAATTGAAAAAAAAAAAAAAAACACACACACACACACACAGACAGAGCCCCACACACAGACACACACCTATGGGGTTTTCTATTTTTTATGGAAACCTCCCCCCATTAAAAAATTTGAAGCCATCTAAATAGCCGAAGGTCTTCAATTCATTACTCCGCAAAGTAAAAAGGGTCGCAGGTTCCTTTTTTTTTTCTTTTTTTTTTTTGTCAAACCGTAAACTAACAAACTGCAAAACGTTTTAGATGGGAAGACCAATTTGAGGCCGCTCTCCATTTTCGCTGTGGGTGTTTTTAAAGGGTTTATTGAAAGGTCGTCAAGGTCCACTCTGACATTTAGCCCAGCTGTCACTCTCAAGTGGATCGCGATCACGACCCGTGATCGTCACTTTCCTCTGAGCTGCCTCAAACGATGAAAATCACTCGTATTGTTCCCTCATTTTATTCGTGAGTGCTTTGTTGCCTCGTGTTATTCATCACATATTAGATTTGTGGGCTATTCGACGTAATGTAATCGGTGTCACGTCGAAAGGTGTTGTCGGAATAAAGTAGAAAATACATACTTCATAGACGACATTCAGATATCATTAGATAGGCTATGCACCAATATCTGCCTTCTGCAAAGTACTTGCAATTATTAGCATTTTTGAAAATAAGTGTAATGTGGTAATTCAATTAGCTATGTAAAATAATAGTGTATCTTTACCTATTAATGCCTTATACCTATCAGCTCTTGCGAAAGTAAAAGCCTAAAAGTTCCTCTATGAAATTTTTCCTGAACCCGTTATTATTTAACCCCGTTTTTCAAAAATGTTTGCATTTTTCATTGATTAATCTAAAATTAAAGTGAAATATATCGTCGGGGTGAGAGTTGAATCACTCCAATAAGTGAGTATCTAACCATCTAACGTGAATGATGATTGTATCTTTGTACGAACCGATTACAAATTAGAGTACTGACATGAAACTGGATGGACAACTGAATGAATACGTCTAGTATTTTCTCTGAGCGGCTGTTTCTCTCTCTCATGAGATTTTCCACTGCACTACACACAAATCGTCGATCGAGACTTCGAATGTAGCCCTCACTCAAATCGCTTGTTGCAATCGTTTAAAAAAAAAGGTGCCGTTGGTGGTATCTAGTCGCCAGTGGTTTGTGTTCTACATTTATTATAGAAGGAAATCTGCGGGACACCCCCAGACCCCCGGATTATTAGAGTTTAGATCAAGCATCAAAGCAAGGAAACATGGAACATGTTTTTCAAATAGGTAGGTACATAATAGATTTTTTATTATCATTTTTTTTTTTTTTTTTTTTTTTTTTTGAGCGGGAAAATTTATTTACGAATACCTGTCTGCCTACAGGCAGGGACGGCACGATACCACCGATATATCGGAGGATCATTACTTTTTTGGTATCGACGCCGATATTTGTATAGATATTTTCCCTGCGATACTTGATCCCGATATATATTAGTATCGATACTTTTAACAAAGATATCGAAGGTGTCGATACTTTTTGCCGATATATCGGAAGTAAATATTGGAGGAAGCAGGCAAGTGTATTGTCTATACAAGAAAACCTACCTGATAAGATTTTTGTGGGACTCATTAGGAACTTGCTAACGGTAGTAGGAAGAAAAGTGAAGGATTTGTGAACCTAAACTGCAGATGAGTTGACAGTCTACCTTGGGAATCCTGTCACCCCCCCCTATAAATTCAAATCCTCTCTTAGTTTGGGAAGAAATTAAGACCTTTCCCCGAATATTCACGCAGAGGCATGCAAAGTTCATTCTTCTATATCCTACTTATTGTGATATTGTACAGTTTACGAAGGAAGGCGCATTATGAGTTCAAGCGAGGAATAGGCTTTTAGCCAACACGTTTCAAAAACTTGTATTCTTAAAAATGTTCCCCAGTAAGATTGTTTTGCTTCCGAGTCAACGTAAAGTTAGCGGAAGCATTGTTTTCACTTTCGGGAGAAAAAACATTTTTGGTCTCAAAATCAAAATTTTCACTCGCATTTTACGTTTTAGACCATTCTGAACAACTTTGGTTCCGTGTCTGTGTGTGTCTGTGTGCGTCTATCTGTCTGTCGTGTCCGCAAATCCTTGTAACAAGCTTATTTTCCACAGTTTTCATCCTATTTTGATGAAATTTTCAGAGAATGTGTGGTCTAGAAGTTAGACGGTCTCATATCAGTTTCATCGTTCTTGACTTAATACCTCACTCTGCGCATGCGCAAACGTAAAATCTCCAAAGCATCATTTTCTCACGCCCTAGTCGTTAGATCTCGCTCAAATTTGGATGCTAGTTGGAGGATGACAATTTGATCATCTTATATAAATTTCAGCAAGATTGTATCATCATTCAATCCCACAATCTGAATGGCACAATCCATCCTGATCACCTGAGTAAGCTCAATTCAGTAACATACCCGCAACCGCGAGAAAACCGTTTTTTCTTTTGTTATTTAATATATAACCTATTTGTTCTTTCTCAACTTGAGATGCTGAACTTCGGAATGGAATTCCGATGGGTGTATTAATAATTAATATTATTGTAGTTGTGCCCATAAATATATATATATATATAGGTATATATAAAGAAATCTGAAAACGAATGACAATAGTAATCGTGTTCTACACCCTCTGAAACGCAAAGTAAATGCATCCCCACCTCCAAGTGCGCTGTGCCGACGAATGTAATACCCCATTTTTTACGAAAAGTTGGGCGAAATAGCGTAAACGAAATGCTTGCAGAAAGAGCACTCACAAATGAGTCATGTATCCATACAACTAAGAAACCCCCCTACAAGCTTCCTGATAAGTTTTCGCTTGTCGTATCGCTCGGAAAATTTGGCTAAACCTCGTGACAGTCGTTAGGGAATAGAGAGTCTTAGTGTCTTAGTGGTAAATAAGAAGAGACGTATCGTTATAACGTATCCCCTGATTTATAGGGGGTGCCTTGTCATTGTAACGTCGGCGTATCACCGTAAAATTACCTCGAGTGGGTGTACAGAACACTCAGAATCGAAAAACCTACCTTCCCCAAACTCCTTCTTGAAACCACGTCGGCAATCACGATCTGACGCGAAAGTAGAGAATTTTTGTACTTCTCGTATTCGTATTTCTTGTAAACACGAAAGCAAGCTGTAAAAGCGAGCACGATGAATTCTAACCTTTTTTGCATTGATTTCTCATAGCGTTTTCGTAGGCCCGAGAAAAAGAGAACTCTTATAGTGACGTTAATGTGACTCTGGTAGTGACTCACTGCTTAAAACTCGCTGTAGACAATTTTCAAAATATAACATGAAGTAAGAAACAACGGCCACTGACCTCTACAGCATACAAAAAAGATTCAGCCATGAAAAACACAAATTTTTAAAACATGTACGATAAATCTTGGAAGCTTATATCTAGAAACGAAATCTTGAGATGAAATTGCTAAAATCGACGCGTTAAAACGTCGAAAGCAAGAACAAAATGCCGCTAATGACGGTTGAGATATGGGGGAAAAAACTCGAACAAAAGACAAATACATAGGTTAAACCAACGACAATTATAAAACTCCTCTGAAAGGTATGTAAAATTTTCAAGCATTTTAATTTCTCCCTTGATGGGAAAAACAATAGATCATGGATATGTCTAGTACCTACTGCTTACCAGTAGGTACCTACTACTCAATTGTATACCAACCATGTAGTGCTTTCTTTTCACAAGATTATTCCATTATGGTTACAAAACAGTATTAGTTTATAACTTAGAGCAATATATCAGCATTCCTTGACACTACAATGGCTTATAGGTCATGCGATGTGATAAAATTAGAGCATTCCAAAAAGTGACGAACGATTTTCCTACTATGAAAACTATGGGAGCTACTCTTCCCTAGTAACTCATTGATGGTACGTGAAAAATCAATAGAAATTCTACCTAGCCTTCACTTTTCGAGTTAATAATAATCTTAAGTGCCGGGTCGTCGCAATTTTTGGTGTCGTTACGCAAATTTTAGAATGACCCCCAGCCCAAAAACATATCCATGTTAAAAGACAGCGCGAAAGCGGGAAAAGTCAATTTTGTCAGGTGTGTCCATACTGACGTATGCATGTGTGTGTCCATGCCAACTGTATTTTAGTTGCTAAGTTAGGGTTATCCTGGAGAAAGAGCACGAGAAAAGCTGACTCTTCCCGTTCCGAAAAGCTTTTCCACGTAACGGAAACCTCTTCTCGTTTCCGAGGGGCTATTTTCGTATACGAGAAAATGAATACGAGAAGTACAAAGACTAGTAATAACGGAGAAATGACGAGACAATTCATTGGCTTAGAATGTCTTTCCATCTCGTTTCATGGAGGGGTAGGGTCAGTCCAAATAAAGTCCTCCGCTGACACAGATGTGAGGGTCAGGTAACAGGTTTCGGCAGTAGAAAAAACTCTGCGTCTAGAGGACATTAGCAGAGTCCGATACTTCCAGACTGAGAACGAGAAATCATCGACGAAGTCATTCAATTGGGATCAGTGGCGTAGTTTGAGGAGGGGCAGGGTGGGCTGAGTCCCTCCATAAATTATAGAGGATGTAGAATTTTGTTGTATAGATACAATCAAAATTAATAATTTTATGCTTCCAACTTCAGTACCTAACACCAGGGACGGGATAAAGGGGGTGGGGGTGGGGTCGCCCCCCCCCCCCCCCCCCCGAGAGGCAGAAGAAAAAAATTCTTGCCAGGGAACGCCAGAAAACAATTACGCTGTCGCGCTTGTAGGTTGACAAAAATAGGAGTATAGATGAAGGAACTTTATACTGAGGGGAAACTGGGGTGATAGGTACCGGTTTTACTAATCAGTCACGGCCAATTTAATAATCTGTTCGTTTGAATTTTAGTAGGCCCACAAACTGCGTAGGTGCCATGGGATATCAATCGGGGATTTACGTGGGTAGTGCCAGAATTTTCGCGGGTAAGCTCGGAGATTTCCAGAAGTGCTTGAGGGAAAAATCATCAAAGCAGGTTGGCAACGGTGGTGTTGAGTCCGTGTCGTGCTCTCGTCCATCGTCAACCTTTCGTGAGTAGAAGAGCAGTAGAAACCAAACTTCAGGTTAAATGCGAACTCGTTTTTTTTTTTTTTTTTTTTTTTTTTTTTTTTCAAGTTTAGCTTTGAGCATAAAGCATAAAAAAACAAACAAACAGGCAGTAGGTAAGGAATACAATTTTTATTAATAGGGATAAGTTTGTGTTCATCAGTTTATCAAGTTACGGTAGGTATCTGCTGTATTTGTCTCTAGTTTACCGCTTTCTGTAACGGTAACATTACATAATCAATAGCCATAATACATAATCAACCTACCTACTGTTTCGACGAAGAAAGAAACGAATCGTGTTTTCTTGACTGATTGCAATCAGTGTTTTTCGATTGAAGTGAATTCTCTGTTTCACATATACCAGTAATAGACAAAAAATGTTTACATTTTATTTGTATTTTCATCTTTAATCATGTGTTTCAATTCAATGGAGTGTGTTTTTGTTTCAAAAGTAGGTAAATTGAAAAAATAAAGAGTGTACTATTATTTAATCCTGTGTTTACAATATAAATGTATAATTTATAAATAATATTACACCAAGAGGACTGAAGTTATTATGTAGTATTGATTTATATCTCCAACGTTTTATGTTTCATTCCCTGTATTTTTCGATATAATTTTGCCAAAAAAATTACTTACCTATAATCATTTTAGTTTTCGTTAATTTTATTTTTTGTGTACATGGATGTTTGGTAACCAAGCTAATATTCGTGCAAATAAAAATTATATTTTTCATGTTAATTTGTACATACCTAATATAAAGTGTGGGTCTAAAACCTCTAAAACTGCTAGTTTTTCAAGGTCTTTTTTCGAAAAATTCCCGGGGGGGGGGGGTCCCACTCACGAAATTCTATTAATCCGTCACTGCCTAACACCTTCAATGAAAGAATGCAATTAGTAAAACACTACTACTACTATTATTATACGAATCCGGTTGCCTAGCAACTTGAGACTCTCTTAGGAAAAAAAGGAATTTTTATTAGGTTCGTTTGTGTAGGGGCAAAATGACGTGGATATCGAATGTGTCAGGTTATAAATTAACGTTTGATAATAGAAGACGTTTGATGACGTATGAAATGCCAAGCGTGCACCGTAGTAACAGCCATTGTTGTTAGCGACATTTTCATTTTCCCTAGATTCACGTACACCGTATTAAGACACCGTGGTAACCAGGAGTCCAGGAACTCTCTATTGTACAGCCCCATGGAGCGTAGTAAAATCACCTAGTCAACGAAACGGAAATGTGGATACTGCAAAATGAAACCAAGTCGTTCCCCACTACCTTTTGGGGCTAGCCCATAAGTGATTTTTCCCCAGAAAAATATCCATTGGTCAGTATCCACCAAAATTCCTTTATGAACTTCCCCTGCTTTACACTGCCTACTTGATCAAGCTTGGTTGTTCGATTCAAAACAGTTTACCGTTGTATTATACCATTAATTTATCAATAAAATCCCAGTTAAAGTAAAGCAAGAATACGATAAATATAAGCCTGCTGTGGTGATTGAAATAGTTTAATAGAAAATATTAAAATAAGCTAGTGTAGCAGTATTTCTATTCTAACCTAGCATATTGCTGGTTTGAGTTTGTTTACATTTTGTTAAACCTAGTTCTCCTCAGTTCATCGGTACGTACCTATTCGTATTTATCATAGTTTTTAACGTTCGGATTATTTATTTGGATAATATTTTTCCTAATTAGTATTATGATTTAATAATCCTTAATAAGGTAAGTTTATGAATATGAAAGAGCCCGTGATTTCAGATCATTACAAAAAGTCACTGAGCACCTAAGTACCTACTTATATGAACCTTTGACAGTTTATTAACAGTCTTCGTATACTCAGCAACAAGCACTAGAAATTATTACAAAAACTATAAAATAAACTAAAAAACTATAAAAATAAATCCTCGACTGTTGCCCCTCCATGAGAAATGACTCAGCTACGCCGCTGATTGGGATTAGTTTTTTCATGCTTGTGTAGGAAAAGAAAAACAAATTCAAGCAGCCACATCGTGAAGCACCGAAATGAAATAGGTAGTCATGCCATTTTATGTATGCGTTCTCGCTGGTCATTGGGCGTTCCTTACTGGGAGATGACATACTGGGTTTTGAATTATATAAAAGATTTTTTCTCAGTGTGCGTTCTGCCAGTTCGGAACGGTTCTGGGCAAGCGCAGTCGAATTTTGTCGTGCCAGTACGCCCAGTTCCGGAACGCCCAGAACGCAGATTTTAGCGTTCGCAGTGTTTTGCGAACCTAGTTCCGAACTGTTCTGATAGTCCCCGTTTTTTTCTGGAACTGTCACAACTCGAATGCAAGGATGCAGTTAACGCATGCGCATTTCACAACTTTTCAGATCTCGTGGAGTAAACAACTTTCTTCTTTTTTCATCGAAATCATATAGTCTCTATATTTTAGTATAATTTCGATTTCTATAGGTATAAGTACCTATTCTATGATCGAAATTTCAACTAGCTCGTCAAGTTCCGAAAGCGATAGTTTCTGCGATGGTTTTTCATGGTTTATAGACGATGAGGACAACATTGAAGTTATAGTTGGATCTCGTCTACATCCACGAAACTCAAATTTTATCGAGTATAGTCCTCGGTCATCGTGGATTTTTTAAATTTTTTTATTGTCGTGGAGTAATAGTTGAGTGAAATTCACGGGCATAATAAGTAATATATTCACGGGCACTATAAATATTCTGAAAAGGAGCACCAGAAGGTAAACCGAGTTAAGTGAGGTTACAAACAAGAACTCAGGTTATTCTACTTCCAAGTTATGAAATCGTTCGCAGTGCAGATCGCTGTTTTACAAGTTTCGGAACGCCCCGGGATTTCCCGTCCCAGCTCTGATGAGTTCGAGAACTGTCAGAACGCGCACTGAGAACGAAGCTAAAGTATAGGTTTTAGATTGGTTCCAAAATATATTTGAGAATACCATTCGTTTTTATAATTATGTTTTGTGAACCGACAAAGACAGATTATTCACGTTCTTGGCTTAATATAAGAAATTTCATTTTTTCCTGTACCTCCAATCTCCAAGTTTCCGGGGATGAGCCTTTATCGACTTATCACAATTTACCTGTTCAGTCCAGCCTCTGGATACGTTGAAGTTTTTTAAATTAACTAAGAAGTTAGTAGGAAAGTTATTTATTTAGGAGATTTATTAGAAATGTTCGACACGACCTAACAGAAACATAATTCCCAGGAGTATCAGAACGTAATTCTGACAAGAGGTTAGTTAAAAAACCCTAGAGAAAATCCGAGGTTTTAATTGAAACAATCATGGTACGACCTCATACCCGCACAATATCTATAAGGAGCGTGTAGGTCTTGGCACCAACTTGACGTCAAATGGTTTGATTGGAAAAACGGCTTAATTTCCTCACTGCGTTATGCTGCAAAATGATTTTGGGAGAAAGTTGAACCTCCAGTTTCATAAGTCTTTGCCGGAAGAGCCCAATTGACATTTGGAAAATCTATATATATATGAAGTCGATGCCGGTATTGGGTTCCCGAAAATCCACAATTCCTCTTACGGGAATTCGCCCACAAAACTGAATGACGGAGCTCGTGGCGGATGTCCTGTAATTGTCAAACCCGCCTATGTTAAACCTTAGACATGGGACCAGTGTCTAAATGCCGTTCACCTTCCCACTTTCAGCAGTTCTCCTCTCCCATGCAGGGAAGACGAGCCACAGGAATCCCTAATTAGCCAACAGAAACAATTCTGTCAACCCAGACCGCAGACAGAAGGCCGTCGGTAAGCTGGTTGGATATGGATTCATGACTTATGGATTCATAAGTCAGTATCATACCGAAAAGTAATTATACTGTAAGCGAATCCTCTCTGTCCAATCACCAGACTCGTACTTCGTACCCCGCGTGGGAAATGAAGTGATGGGTAGAGTGATTAGGAGTTTTCCCGGAGGCAAAGTAGGAAAGTTTAAGATTAGGTAGCTGTAATGAACATTACCGAGATGTTGTACTAAAAAAAAAGTACTGTCTAGCCGCGATGCAAATGCCGAGGTGACCTGTCTCCACCCTACCGCCCTGAGCAGCCAAACTCCAAAATTACTAACCCCTACTACCCTTTCACCAAGTTTGCGGCACCCCTTCCTTCCCCATCCACTACCAAATCATTACGTCGTACACTAACTACGTATAAATTCCATAAATATGAACGTTAAAATTTTGGCGCACGCAAAAAGTGCTCAAATTTCAAAAAATGTGCTAAAAAACATCGCAAAAAACAGCTAAAAATGGCGAAAAAAACTAAAAATTCATCTCATTTGCTGAAAATGATTTTAAAAAGTTTAAATGCCATTGATTTGAACATTAGAAATTTCGGTACGCGCAAACAGTGCTCAAATTTCAAAAAATGCGCTTAAAAATCACTAAAACCGTTAAAAACTACAAAAAATCGCTCACATGGTCATGCTGCATGACTGGAACTTTTTCATTCAAATGTCGTTTTCTCCTCTAATTTGCAGGTATAATAAAAAATGACCATACCGTTCCATCTTGTTTGTCAACGAGAGAGTAGAAAGGAAAGAGTCAACGGCGAGAATCAACGTTATCAGTACTTGACAGTGAGACAGGTAGTACATTGGTGTTTTCCTTCGTCCCTCGCCCAAGGTGGACGCGGGGGGAAGGGTTCCCTCTCTCTACCTGTGCCTCGGCATTCTCGTCGCGGACAGACAGTACCTATTGTCCTAGTCCACAAGATCATCATATTATCTTTAAACTCAGATTGCGAATCATTCGCGCATGCGCAGTAGCTACTAACTGTAGGATTGAGTTGAAATTGGTGGGGAATGCTCAATCTACCCTCTTCCATGTATCCCCCAAATTTGAGAGGGATAGGAATTCGGGGGCGTGAGAAAATAAAACTTGATGGAATTTATGTTTGCACATGCGCGGCGTGAAGTATAAGTACACACTCAAAAAAACACACACACACACACTCGCACACAGATAAACACAGAGGGATAGAAAGACACGGAACGAAAGTTGTTCAGAATTGTCTAAAACGTAAAATGCGAGTGGAAACTTTACCACTGTAAAAAATTAAAACAAATAAATAAATTAAGTAAATTGTCTTTAATCCTTTATCACCATAACAGCGTTTCGACTAAGTATTTTAATCTGCCCCGTATTATCCATGATCTTATCGTAATCAGATATTTGAGAATTAGGCGATTCTCTAGGGAGACACCCGTTCTGGAGCTGACAACTTCAGTAACACTAAGAGTATTTGAGTAAGGTTTCGGCCCCCTGGGGACAAGTATTGCCCACATAAGCTCACCCAAGCTAGGGAAGAGGGAAGACCGCCGCACAGCGGAATAAGCCCATCTTGCCTACAGAGGTTTGAATGGATGGGTGGCCGGCGCATAGCGGAAGAACAGTGGTTGAACGACCATTATCTTTATCAATTATTTTGGCTTTAAACATTTTCAACTGGACTCCCGACGATTATTTTACGAGGGAGACATTTAAATCGTCTATTTATACTACGCTATTCAATACATACCAGGGCTTATACAAGAGGATATTTGTGGGGCTTCCATTGAAATGAAGAGTTGTAGAGAAGAACTCCTAGGTTCCGCAAACACTCTGCGAAGAATGGAAATGGTAAGTTACCAACGTGTGCACCTTGAGCAATAGGTACTTTTAAAATGATCCACTCCTACCGACGTTTCTAACTCTATTGAAGAGAAATAGTCTTTTCTCGTCGGAATAACAATTTTCTATTTTTCTTGTTTCGTTTACACTTCCCTGACAATGACGAGGAACAATAAATTTATAAATCTCAAGCTTACGTCACTCAGTAATTTGACCAAACCAACTATTTTAGGACAATCCCTCAGATGCTTGGTCACATAGGCAAGACTTCGTCTAATACAGGGATAGCCTATACAAATTAATCAATGGGAGAAAAAATAACACAATACGAATCCGTTTCAGACGTTTTAAGACCGAATCAGTGGAGAATTTCCAGATCAAAGTATCGGAAATCAGATACTCGTAAACGAGTTCCACTATCTGCTTTACAAGCAGATACCATGTTATATGGATATGTCTTTGATTGGGGGTCTCATAGCGATTGTCCTCGAGAGTTGTAAACTCTCGTTAAGGAAGGTAGCCCGGTACGTAAGGAGGGGGAAATAGGTATATAGCTTGAGAAGTGAACATTTACCTATCACATAAATCAAGCTCTTTCCAACGAGTGGCGAACGATTTCTGTGCGACGAAAACTGCGGAAGTTCCATTCCCCTAGCAACGGCTGGGTTGTACGTGAACATCATTAGAAATTGTGACATAAAATTTTGCATAACGAAAATTTTTGGTTGACCCCCCAGAGCAAAGACATATCCATGTCAAAACGCTCCTCCTAGAACAGTTCTAATCTTTAAAGCTAGAGGATCCCTCAATTTTATGCATTTTGATAAATGTCAAAAAAATTGGACTAGATTGAGGGGAGAGAGAGAGAGCGTGTCTGTAACAAATTTTGACGACGTTGCCCAGGCCAAAATTCTCAACCGATTTTCGAGGTCCTTTCTTTATTCAATCCCACTTTTCTTCTAGTTGAACAAACATCGGAAATTTTGAATTTCATGATTGAAAAGAGGAAATGAAGGGGATAAGGAATAAAACGTGTTTTTTTCCGAGAAATTTTGTCGACGCCAAACCGATTCCGTGACTCTTATTTTGTTATATTCCAACATTTATTTTAGTCTAGCTGTTCCGGTAGAGTTCTCACTTCAAGTAATGGAGTTGTTTATTATAACTTTTGTCACCCATAGATGCTCAGTGAAGCATAGAGTAGGCGTTTTATTTCATCTCATTGATTTTCAGTAATGCCTAGATCTATGTTTCGATATAGTTGAATTCTGATGCATGGATTTCATAATTTGTATATAAGTACATAGATTTTAGCTTTTGTTACATAGGTACGGTGGGGCAAGCAACGTGTATTTACGTTTAATTTAATTAATATTTCTTATGTAGATGAGTACGTCTATGCAGTTACGAGAATATGTTGATGATGTACCTCAGGCAACGTTTATAGTTGTAGATCAGTGTCCTTCGTAGAAGGACTATCTAATACAGAAATAATAAACCGTCTTTTAATAATGTAATGCGTTTATTTTAATTAATTATTTATTTGCATTATTATTTTTTGTACGTTGTTCGATCCCAATTTTAATTTGATAGTGCATCAAACTTCGGGAATTTCAGATTTCATGACATAAGAGAGAAAAAGGAGGGAGTCATGCCGAAAAAACGGTGTTTTGGAAAACATTTGTTTGTTCTTGGAAATAAATCAATCTGTTTTTCGTGTTTCTTTTACTGAATTTTTTTCTTTAAGGGTTGAAATTCGCAAGAAACCTCGGAAATGTCGAACTTGCCGTCGGCACGGGGAATGGTGGGGGTAATCACCAAGCTCATTAAAGGCTGCTCAAGCTATAAGTAATTCTCAACCACTTTTTTGTGATTATTTTTTGTTTGATTAAATTGATTACTACTGTTTTGTTGAAGTATCTCGACTCCCAGAGAAAACCATTACATCATAGTGGGTGAGGGGTTGGGAAAGGCAGTGGCGATAAATCGTGACATTTTCATCTGGATATTGCCAGTAAATTTGCAAATTTATAAAACTTCTGATTAAGTACTTCAAATTAAGGACTCCCTGTAATGCAAGCATTATGTACCAGTATATATGCGTACATTCCAACCCTCAAATTTAATGTCTAGAGTTGAGTCTGAGATTACAGGATCGTCGCAGCTGATAAGTCATCTCCGAGACAAATTGAAAACGTTCCTTAGGAAAATAAGATTCAGTTTTATCGCCACACGACCTAGTCCAGTGGTTCATAACCTATACTCCGCTGCCTACCAGTGGTACGCAACGAATCCAGAAGCAGTCCGTGAGACCTAGAGCTAGCAAATGCAGGTGTTCTTCGCGTATTTCTTCCTTTTAAATGAGAGGAACACAAAATAAATAAACCATGAATATAGTTCTTAGTATGATGGGGGCGAAATATACTTATCAATTGAAAAGAAAACCAATACCAATCTTTTGAGTCTAATAGAAAGTTTATTTAGGAGTAAGGAAATTACTGGTAGTATTTAATATTGCGCGGAACGAATGTATTACTTTTTAGGACGTCCTTCTGAAGCTGGGCTTTGTCAATGGAGGGACGACCTATTAGAATTGATCCGGAGGGTGAGGGACAACCCAAGTATCCAACCATGAGAAAAAAAAAAAAAAAAAAAAAAAAACTGCATACGAATCCATTTCAGACAATTCCAAAATCTAATCTGTAAGGAATAGAAAACAGCATAGGTGTATGTGTGTGTTTGTGTGGGTGACTAATTTTGTCGACGCTGCCCACGCAACAGTTCTCAGCCGATTTTCGTGATTCTTATTTTGTTCGATTCCAACTTTTGTCTATATGTGCAACGAACTTTGGAAATTTCAGATTTGCTGACGTGGTGGAGGGGATAATTACCTATTATTTCAAGCGCTGCCTAAGCTATAAATCTCGACCGATTTAAGTGATTCTTATTTGTTCTATTATGAATTCGATATAGTTTTGGATCGTTTGTCGGGAGTATCAAATTTCATCATGGGGTGAGGTGAATAGAGTGGGTAATTCTTGTCCGATTTTTAATATTCTTTTTATGGTTTAACTATGAATTCGGTCTAGTTTTGGAGCATATACCAGAAGTTTGAAATTTCATTATGGAAGGGGGTGAATGGAGGCGGTAATAGTAATAAATAGCGATGTTTTAATTATTATCGTCAGATTTTTGTTATTCGTTTTTTTTTTTTACTCGATTATGACTTTGGTCTGGTTTTGAAAAATATGTCAGGAGTTTCAAATTTCATGATGGAAAGGGGTGAACAGAGGGAGTAAAAGCGATAAATCGTGATATTTTTACTACCGATATTCATTTGATTTCCTTGACAGTTTTCATTATTTGTTGGTTCCAGATTTTAGTCCAGCTATACAACCTTTGAAGTTTCAAATTTAATATCGGAGGAGAGGTTAAATGGGTGGAGGGGGGTGGGGGGTAAATCCGAGATATCATAATAATAATAATTATTATTATTTTCTTTCCCCTTATTTCAATTCTCACCAAAATTATACAATCCATTCATAGTGACGTCCTTGTAATGCATGCATTACTCACCGATTTGTTTTCCTGTAATGGAACAATCGATGAAACAATCAATAAGGCTGAGTTAGAAAGGAAATGAAACCCCCGATCGATGAAACAAGTAACTTTGAACTACAAAGTGGGAAGCATGCGTTGCCAATTTCCCAAACAGAAAACCAACCAAATGAATTTTTGTAGAAAATGAAGCTATTGCAATGGCTCCAAAAATGTTAAAATCAACATTTTCGAACAATTTCTTCATTGAAATCCGTTTTGAGTAATTCTGAAACGAATCCTACATTTCTTTTTCTTATATACATACATCTCAAGCTTTTCAAACGAAAGGATGAGTCCGTTGGCCAACACCTTTTTGAGCACATAAAATTGCCAGTCAAATGAAATTTTTTTTCTATCAAATGACTTTTTTTTTTCTTCAAACAAATGGAACCTTTTTTCAATCAAATGGTACTTCTTAGAATCAATCAGAAAAATTACATTTTATATCAGATTTTAGCTAAACAAGTCAATACAGAGGCGCTACAAATTAATTTAGTGAACCGGATGTCCAGAAGCTGCGGCAGCAGTTTCATCATCATATTATCACGAAGTTGGAGCAGTCAGTCGGGCCGAAAAGTTTCATTTGAATGAAATGAGATTTTATTTGTTTGAAAAAAGTTTAATTTGGTTGAAAAGAGGTTTCATTTGATTGGTACATGGTTTCATTTGGTCGGCACGAAGTTTCATTTGATAGGAAGAAGGTTTCATTTGACTGAAAAATGCTATATTTGTTGACAAATCAATAAAAATTCCCTAAAAAAAGCTAAAATTTCTAAATCTTTTTTGAATCGCCGAATATTGTTTAGAATGTGTTTTGTTGTCATACGATTTTTAGATAACTACTTATTTCTTCGCACTCAAATTTCAAAACAATGTAAAGTTATTATATACGATAATTTACGAAAATTCGCTCATACGATCAAGCTGGATGACTGGAACTTTTTCTGGCTTGTAATAATTTGAATTTAAAGAAGGCGATTCAGAAAATTCTTAATCGAACCCTTGTCTTGAAATACCATTGTAAAAATATCAACAGCACAAATGCCGATTGAGTAGTAATGGGAACGTAGCGTGTTGGCTTCCACTGTTTTGATTTGAATATATATGTTGGACAATGAAACAGAATAGGCACGTTACAGACATGAAAAAAGTTAACGATATTTCATTGTATGTGATGTATACCAGTCAGTCACGAATAAGGTGGTTCTTCAAAAGGAAGTGGTGGGCGCGGAAATGGCGGGACGCGTTCGCGAGGAATCCGCTTCGATCGGGGTGAATGGGAGAGAAGAACTGAAGGCGAGCCGGATTCGGGCGTCCGGCAACGGAGGGGTGGCGCCCGGCTGAGCGGTGGGGGGTCCGATATAAATGTATCGTAACTAAGTACGTTGTCATACGTACGTAAGTAACGTACTTAGTACAGTAGCAATACATGAATAATATATTACAGGAGCCATACAGGGTTTTAACCTTTGGCGCATATTTTAAAAGTACAGGCTTAATTTAACATGTTTAATTTAATTAGACCTATGCGTCTGAAAAAAGGGTCATTATGAAGATTACACAGAATTCTCTCTTCAGATTGACTTTTCAACTATCTCAATAAACTTGTATGGTACATTAGGGACCCTGGGAAATTTAACGCTCCTTCCAACGGTATAAAGCAAATTTGAATTTTCTCAGGTAATTAAGGGAGTTCGGGCGTAAAATTTGGCAACGGAGGGGTTAGGGGTCCGATATAAATGTATCGTAACTAGGTACGTTGTCATACGTTCGTAATTGAAGTACATAATACAGTAGCAATACATGAATAATATCACAGTTTCCTCCCCTACAGGAGCCATGTACAGAGTATTAACCTTTGGCGATTATTTTAAAAGTACAGGCTAAATTTAACATGTAGAATGTAATTAGACTGAAAAAAGTGGTAATTATGAAGATTTCACAAAATTCTCTCTTCAGATTGACCTTTCAACCATCTCAAAAAAACTTTTAGGGTACATTCGGGAGATGGGAAATTTAAAACTCCTTAATTCCAAGGGTATAATCAAATTTGAATTTTCTCAGGCAATTAAGGGATTTCGGGCGTCCGGCAACGGAGGGGTGGCGCCTTGCTGAGCGGTGGGGGGTCCGATATGAATGTATCGTAACTAAGTACGTTGTCATACGTTTGTAAGTAACGTACTTAGTACAGTAGCAATACATGAATAATGTGTTACAGGAGCCATACCGGGTGTTAACCTTTGGTGCTCATTTTAAAAGTACAGGTTAAATTTAACATGTGGAATGTAATTAGACCTATGCGTCTGAAAAAAGTGGTCATTATGAAGAGTTCATAAAATTCACTTTTCAGATTGACTTTTCAACCATCTCAAAAAACTTTTGTCGTACATTAGGGAGATGCAAAATTTAACATTCTTTCCTACGGTATAATCAAATTTGAATTTTCTCAGGCAATTAAGGGATTTTGGGCGTCCGGCAACGGAGGGGTGGCGCCTTGGGGGTCCGATATAAATGTATCGTAACTAGGTATGTTGTCATACGTACGTAAGTAATCTACTAAGTACAGTAGCATACATGAATAATATATTACAGGAGCAATAAAGGCGTTGGCGATTATTTTAAAAGTACAGGCTAAATTTAACATGTAGAATGTAATTAGACTAGGGCTGTCATTATCTTTTCGACGTAAGTAGGGACAGCGTAAGCTAAAAGTCGGGACATATCGGGACAGCGTAAAGTAGAAAATCGGGACGAAAATCGGGACAAGATATACAAATACTTGTACTTCAAGTAACTGACAAAATACAACGACTAAGTTTTATTTTTGGAAAAAAATACAATAGGCATTGAAAAGTTGGAGAAACATCATCATTATTAAAAAAAAAAAAAAAAAAAAAAAAAACGAACTATCACATAGGTAGGTAAGTACTGAAAAACGAAATATCACATAGGTACTGAAAACCGAAATATATCACACACAAATCAGTCTGCGTATTTTTCTTTGCCGCCAACTGAGCGAAGGATATCTTTCTGCATTTTTATGTAGTTAAAAACTCCGAGCAGGTGATGTCAAGGTTGGACTTAATGGTGGTCAGGGCTTTCACCGTTTCTGGGAGAAGAGAGTTTCTTTCTTTGGTCCACTGAGCGCTAATCAGCGAATAAATCCTTTCAACGAATGTGTTGTGTGAAGGGATGGCATAAATGAATCCAGCTAATTTTTTTAGCTGAGGAAATTGATCCACATGTTTGTTTTTGATGAAGAAACTGGCCCATTTCTGAGGTGACTGCAATTTTCGAAAATCTTCGTCAGCCATTTGCTCCTCCATGCATTTTTTTTATTGCCACCCACTCCGTGAACAGCAAAGTATCGTCAATGTCTACGTTGTTGGAGCAAAGATATTCGATGCTGGCTTGGACTTCCTCCCAGTCGCAATTAGGTACCTACAAAAGCCATCCATGTCAATTTTTTGAACTCCATGTAAGAGTTGAACCATGAGTCCAAATAGTTCAGGGTCATGTCAATGAACTCAGTGTTGGCTTCAGTGATGTTTTTTGCCAACTCTTCCTCTCCGTTGTCTGTCAATTTTTGCATCATGCTTCTTACCTTCAAAGGTATCTGTACCACGCAGGGTTTATCCAGTTTTCATCCTGGGCTTACAAAATACTTCGGAGATTCAACTACTTTAAAAATCGGGACGAAGTCGGGACAGCAAAACAAATAATCGGGACATGTCCCGATAAATCGGGACGGATGGCAGCCCTAAATTAGACCTATGCGTTCACAACAGCTTACCACCCAATGTCCAATGAGAGGGTAGAACAAATACATCGAACCATGTCGGGCATATTGTCTCATTACGTGAATTCTGCTTAGAATGACTGGGACGACTGTTTACCCTTGGTACATACCTCACCCTTCTATATCTTCCCAACCCCGTTATAACCGAGTTTTACATTTTAGTTGACTAGTTTCAAAGCAAAAAACACATAAAATTTATCATTCCAAATGCACTCAAATTTGTGAGTTAAAGATAAAATTTGGTTACAACTGGGTTGGGGAGATATTCAATTGTTACCATTTAATTCAGTGTAAAACAATAAGTATGTAGAAACCGAACCCAAACTCGTACTATCATAGAAGGTCATTTTTCAAGAAAACTCTCGATTTCATTATGGGGAAAAAAAAGAAAAAAAGAATGTTTTTCAACATTAAATCACAGTTTCCTCCCCTAATCAGCGAAGAAAAAGTGAAATTGACTATACCGTTGGAAAGGTGAAATCATGGCGCATATTTTAAAAGTACAGGCTAAATTTAACATGTAGAATGTAATTAGACCTATGCATCTTAAAAAAGTGGTCATTATGAAGATTTCAAAAAATTCACTTTTCAGATTGACTTTTCATCAATTGAACCATCTTTTATGGTACATTAAGGAGAAGGGAAATTCAACACACTTTCCAACGGTATAATCAAATTTCAATTTTGTCAGGTAATTAAGAGAGTTCGGGCGTCCGGCAACGGAGGGGTGGCGCCCTGCTGAGCGGTGGGGGGTCCGATATAAATGTATCGTAACTAAGTACGTTGTCAAACAAACGTAAGTAACGTACGTAGTATAGTAGAAATACATGAATAATATATTACAGGAGCAAAACAGGGTTAACCTTTGGCGCATATTTTAAAAGTACAGGCTAAATTTAACATGTGGAATGTAATTAGGCCTAAGCGTCTGAAAAAAGTGGTCATAATGAACATTTTACAAAATTCACTTTTCAGATTGATTTTTCATCAATTGAACCATCTTAAAAAACTTTTATGGTACATTAGGGAGATAGGAAATTCAACACACTTTCCAACGGTATAATCAAATTTCAATTTTCTCAGGTAATTAAGGGAGTCCGAGCGTCCGGCAACGGAGGGGTGGCGCCTTGCTGAGCGGTGGGGGGTCCGATATAAATGTATCGTAACTAAGTACGTTGTCATACGTACTTAACTAACGTACTTAGTACAGTAGCAATACATAAATAATATATCAAAGGAGCAATACAGCGTGTTGAGCTTTGGCGCTTATTATAAAAGTACCTACAGGCTAAATTTAACAAGTAGAAGGATAAGACCTATGCGTCTGAAAAAAGTGGTCATTATGAAGATTATACAAAATTCACTTTTCAGATTGATTTTTCATAAACTGAACCATCTTAAACAACTTTTATGGAACATTAGGGAGATGGGAAATTCAACACTCTTTCCAACGGTATAATCAAATTTGAATTTTCTCAGGTAATTAAGGGAGTCCGATATAAATTTATCGTAACTAAGTACGTTGTCATACGTACATAAGTAACGTACTTACTTACTTACCAACTGGAAAAGTCAGGGAATACCTGGAATTGTCAGGGAATTCTTCGCGTCGGGAAAAGTCAGCGAAACGTCAGGAAATTTAGCAAAAACCACCAAATGTTTTGAATTTTTTGAAATGAAAACTCTGTGTAATAATTTACAGTGTTTTTAGGTATGTTCTAACCCCTAAACCAGGGGTCTCCAACCAACGGCCCGCGGGCCACATCCGGCCCGCGAGCAGATTTTGACCGGCCCTCGGAAAAATGACAAACTGAAAAAAGATTTTTTTATTTGAAAATATATTTTCCTTAAATCTTTTTTTACCGGTAACTTCGAGTACAATAATCGTCTTTATTTTTGTCCCTTCCGTTCTCGATAAGTGTCAAGTTATCTGTAAACCAGCAGCGATCAGCCATTCAGCTATGGTCAGTGTTTTGCACGGGCTGAACTGTGGTGGTGTAAGGGCAAAAAGCTTACCACGACTGTACCTAAGGCAGGACTAAAAATAATTCATCATGTTATATTAAAAATGTATGGGTATTTGAAATAATCATTGAAATTTTTAGTGAAGGTAGGCCTAAGTAAAAATCATTAATAATTGTCTTACTTAGGTCTGGTATATTTTGTTCTCAACATTATTTTTAACTATCTTAAAAGAAAATTATTTAAGTTATCCAACAACAAAGATATATAAGGGAATATAGCTACTTAGAAAACTAAGCCCAGAATATCTCAATAAACTCCACTGAGCACTCTTAATTAAAACAAAACTTCGTGAATGTATGGGGGGGGGGGGGGGGGGGGGGGCTCGGGAAATATCAATAAATTGTTGGCCCGCCTTGTCTCAAATATATTATAGTGTGGCCCTTCAGTAAAAAAGGTTGGAGACCCCTGCCCTAAACAATTTAACTTCAATAGCTTACTTTATCATAATACGTATTATTTCATAGGTGAGTTATGCGAATTTTTTTTTTTTTTTTTTTTTCAAAGCGTTTTATTTGTATATAACAACTAGTTACATGATATAGACATTATTATGTAAGTAACTATCTAGCTATTTAGTTCGCATAATTACACTTTCTTTCACTGTGGTTTTAGTCCAGTGACTACTACCACCACACTTGTTCAAGTTCAGCACCAAAGCTGGAGATCAGCATCCAAGATCGAAGGGTTTATTCCTCTTCAAACGCCGGACTTGCTGCGAGTTTTCCAGTAGCTGGAGAGCCTCTGGGTTCGTGTGATTGAGCAGCCTTTGCTCATAGCTCATAGCGTATTTTTTAATGATGCCATTCACGGTCTCCATCTGCAGGTCTCTTTGAAGATCGTCATTTCTTACGTACCAAGGAGCATTAACGATCGCCCGTAGTACTTTGTTCTGGAAAGTTTGGATTATTTTGATGTTTGTTTTTGCTGTGCACCCCATAGTTGGATTCCATAGGTCCAAATTGGCATCAGCACGGTCTTGTACAGCAGCACTTTATTATAAATGTTAAGTTGCGAGTATCGGCCCATTAGCCAATACATGTTCCTAAATTTGATTGAGAGTTCTTCCTTTTTCTTCTTCACGTGCTCCTTCCACCTTAGCTTGGCGTCCAGAGTCATCCCTAGGTATTTAGCAGAATTTGCATACGGTACGTTGGTTCCATTTAATGTGAGTGGTGCAGTTGAAATTCTTTTGTTAGTGAAGTTAACATGAGTGGATTTAGTTTCATTGAGCTTCAGTCGCCAGTTTTTGACCCATTCATTAACTGCAGTTGTTGCTTCCTGTAACTTCTCTGTTGAGTCCTCTACCGAGTCTGCAACAGCTAAGATAGCCGTATCATCTGCAAATGTTGCGATTGTAGTTCCTTCTATGTGAGGTACGTCTTGTGTGAACAGCAAATACAAAAGGGGGCCCAAAACGCTTCCCTGAGGTACCCCTGCGTTGATGTTTTCAAGGTTGGAGTACTCACCCTCCACTTTTACTCTAAAAAATCAAGTTATGCGAATGACAAACATTATTATCGAGTGGTGGTTAAACTGTCCAAAGAGTATGTGTCAGAGAGGATATGTCTTTGGCTCCTCTATTTACTACATCACCTAGTAGTATTAACTAGTATTATTAATTAGTAGTATTATTAATTAGTTACTACAGTACCTGTAGTAGTAACCACATGTGAGAAAAATCAACAGAGTATTGAACAAGGAGCAAACCCAGCAGAGTAGTGGATTCATCTAGTGAGAGTCCCAACAACTAGTTTGTATAAGTACAAAAGCTAAGACTTCTCAGGAGGTTTAAGGTGAGGGAAATTGGCCCATTGAAATGTAGAGTCTTGTAAATAACTTACGGCTTACCAACGAACGATTTTTTTTTTTTTTTTGTGGGACAGAAAATCAGAAAGTTATATTCTCTCTAGCAACAATTTCGTTGTAGGTGAAAATAAGCGTGACATTTTTTGCTGTTAGACAAAATTCGGAATCACCCTCGGAGTTGAGAAATATCCATGTCATAAATATATACCTATATATTTTTTTCTTCATTTTAAATTAATAAAATTTGAGCTTCAACATATCGCTTCAGATTACCAAGTGGGAGACCGTAAAATATTAAATAAAACGTTATGCAGCATTCTAAATAATGGTCTGCTATTCAAAAAATTATTTTGGATTTTTAGCTTTTTCTAAAGTTTTTATTTTTATTTTTTGTACATATATTAATGAAATTTAAGGACATTTTTAAGTTTGATTTTGTGCATACATCTTTGAATATCCTAATTAAGGTATAGTTAATGAACTTTATTTGAGTAATATTCTGCTAAAAATATAAAGTTGACGATTTTTAACCGAATTGGCCATTTGGTGCTTTTTACTAAGTTTTTAAAGTTTTTAGTTTCTGTAATATACGCACGACTACTATTGAACTACACTACAAAATATAAACACTACAGTTCACAATGACACAGATCATATATTATTGAAAAGTGAGCAGTCGAAATACAACATAAACCTAATTAGGTTGATCTAATTAGGATCTTAAAACACGTCAGTGTGTGTTTTTATCAACAAACCGTTAGCAACCATGGGGTTACTGTTATCCACTACACTACTCCCCTCCTTGGAACTGGTGGTCTCCATGGGGTAAGACATCTTCGTCAATGCTTGCTTGCTCATGCTCGTTGATGTCCAAGGCTCCAGTTCGTTTTCTTAAATGGTCCGCATGTTTATTGGTAATTCTTCCATCAGCCGTCACCTCGTAGAGAGCAGAGTATATTCTCTTCACGATCGTTCCAGGGACCCAGATTTTTGACATGGATATGTCTTTGCTCTAGGGGGTCAACCAAAAATTTCCGTGACGCAAAATTTGTGTCACAATTTCAGTGTTTTTCACGTACAACCCAGCCGTTGCTAGGGGAATGGAACTTCCGCAGTTTTCATCGCACATAAATCGTTCGCCACTCGTTGGAAAGCGCTTGATTTATGTGATAAATGTTCACATCTCAAGCTACCAATTTCCCCCTCCTTATGTACCTGGCTACATTCCTAAACTAAGTTGATTGGACTATAAACAATTTTAATAAGCCGGTTACAATATTCTTAACGTAAAGCAGTAGCATCATTTACTCCACTCCATAGGAAACATTTTCATCCTCTTGACAAAATTCGACTGTTAACAACAACTCATTGTAGTGGCTTCTCTCCACAGTTATTTTCAACATTTCTATAAGTAAACCGTTGTTTTGTTGGAATTAGTCGGGATGCGGCCCAGGGATTTGTTAAAGTTAAAGGATTTGTTTACAACTCTCGAAGACAACCGTTATGAAATCCCCAATCAAAGACATATCCATGTAACATGGTATCTGCTTTTTAGTTCGGTCCCTGCACCTTACATCTTCTTCCCCATTAAACTCTCGCAACTATGTTCCACGGTCATAATATTCTTTTTGAGACCATTTCCTGCGTTCCTTTTCTTTCCTTGGATCAGGTCTTATGTTATCCATTATTGATGGAAGTCGGCGTCCACAACCTAATTATAGGGACGTTGCGATACTTCCGATATATCGTGGTATCGATACTTCTCTTCCAATACCACCGATATTTGTATCGATACTTTGCATCCGATATTATCGTGGTATCGATTCTTTCTCCCGATATTTATCGGAAGTATCGATACTTGGTGACCAATACCACCGATATTTTCCTTGATTTTTCTTATTTTTTCAATCTAATTTTCCCACCACAAATCCAGGAGACGACCAGCCTGCCCCAGGTCCTCAGAGTATTGTATGATTTCAATTTGTGAGAACTTTGAGAATGTTGGCTTGCAATTAAATTATTTTTCCATTCATATTGGATTGCAATAGTTAATATAGGCTCAATCTGAACTTGTCAAACTAAAATTATACCTAATAGTTTCTAATAGTGTTTATTTAATTTCCACCAAAATACCTACGTTTTTTCAAATCAAGAAACATTATTTATTTATCCTTTCGTGGTTTTTCATAGTAAACTATAATCTCTTAATAATTTCGAATGTTCTATGGATGAATCACTTTTAGTAAAACATTCTAATAATTTTCTCCAGATTCTATTACCTACCTATCATATTTAGTTAAATTTAATCCTAAAAGGGGGCATAGCCACTCCACCACCTGCCCTTTGCTATAGAGGCAGGAAACTACTCAGTGATAAAGCTACTCAGTTTAATTATAATTCAAAAGGGAACCATATTTCACCAATTCAGACTCAGTACCACCTTTTCGTCATTGAAATTTCTTCATAAATATTTATTTTAAAATGAATTCATGTCCCTGTTAAATTTGAAAGTTTTGACCTGCCTTATTCATCTCAAGTTCATCGAACCATTGAGTTACTCACATGAAACTTAATATCCTTTTAATGTAAGATGTTGATGTATTTTATGATTCCATTTATTTTAATGATTATAATTACTCTGAAAACCATAACATGTTGCGAAGTGAAATAGGCAAGTCAATAACCTTCAATGGCCTAGCTAATTCTCATATAAAATATGAAACTTTGTCCTCATTCAAAATCTTGTGTTACCTTTTGAAATACTCTTTAATTTAATCAATTTTTTTTTCTTAAAAAAAAAAAAAAAGAAATTTCTTTAAAATATTGTTTCTAGCAAAATTTAACACCTCACTGGAGAACCCACCTTAAAATGTTTTCTGTGAAAGGAAACTGCTCTGAAAACCCCTAAATGAATTCCTAACGTTCACCTACGTAATAACCACAAAATTTGATTAAAGATTAGTGAAACTATTTAGTGCTAGTCATGAGTAAGTGGATAGATAGTCATGGAAATATTGAGAATAAATTGAAGATGTGAAACTGAAAACTATGGTTCAAATTGAAATATTCAACTTAGTAAATTGAGTATTTGAATAAATAAGTTAGCTTTCCTATTTTCAACAAAAAGAGAGATTGGAATCAACAATGGGACAAGTTTGAGAATTCAAAATTGGAAATCTACTTGGTGATATATCTATTAATTTGAAAAACATTGATTAAGAATCCTATCATCAGTTCCTTTCAACAGAGTTCTGGATGCATCCTCCGAAGCCTACCTATTACGTGAGGTGTTAGAAAATTCCAATAAAAAAACTATTAACCAAATGGCATTCCCCCACCTGTTTTTTACACGTAAAAAAAGTATCGAAAGTATCGAAGTATCGATACTTTTCAGCCGATATTGGAGAAGTATCGATACTCTTCTTTCGATAATATCGGGTATCGATACTGCTAGAAAAATATCGGATCGTATCGAGTATCGATACTTAGGTGGTGTCGCAACGTCCCTACCTAATTATCTTAGAACACGTATGTGTTTTTATCAACAAACATTCCGTTGGTTAGCAACCATGGAATTACTGTTATCCACTACAGTTACCTTAAGTATGTAAGTACTCAAAACCATCCCTTTCTTGGGGGTCAATGTCTAACTACGATTTTTTGAAAATTGGTAATACATTTGTTCACAAATGCAATTACTTAAAAAAATGTATATTTTTTCCAACGCTTCAACTTCATTATTACCACCAGTATGCTGGATTAGGTTTTTCTCTCTCCTAAATTATATGATTTTCGTTTTAGAAGCATTAAATGTGGCGCGTTATACCTACTTTGAAATGACGAGAAAAACAATTTTGACTGCTATTTTTTGTCAGGGAAATCTGAAGTTCGGTCAGGGAAATGTCATGGAAATTTAAAATTTCTATTTGGGGGTCACCCTGACTTAGGACCATAGCAATACATGAATAATTATATTACAGGAGCCATACAGGGTACCTTTGGTACCTGCCACAGGTCAGGGATCGATTGTACAACTAATTTGCAATAAAAAGTGCATCCTAGACTTTTTATCATTTAATAATGATTAACAGGACGTTTCCATTTATTTTCGTCCCGTCACGAGCGTCACGTCACGGTGGGGTTTTCTATTGATTTTCATGTACAACCAATGCGTTACTAGGGAAGTGTGACTCCCTTAGTTCTCATAGCAGGAAAATCGTTAGCCACTTTTTGGAATACTCTCATTTTATCACAGCATCTCATAATCCCTAAGCCTCTGTAGTGTCAAGGAAAGCTGATTTATTACGCTCAGTTATAAACTAATATTGCTAAGTAACCACAATGAACCATAATGTGTAAAATTAATCATTATTACCTAAATGATCTGACTGTAGAACCGTAGGTCTACCCTCCGTTTTTTTCTCTAGAGGCTTCGTTTCCGAGTAATTTCACTTTCAAGATTTTTCTCGTGATTTCGACCTTGACTACCTGAGAAAATTCAAATTTGAATATACCGTTGGAAAGTGTTTTGAATTTCCCATCTCCTTAATGTACCGTAAAAGTTTATTACATAGTTTATTTACTAAGTTTAGTACTGAAAAGTGAATTTTGTGAAATGTTCATAATGACCACTTTTTTCAGACGCATAGGTCTAATTACATTCTGCATGTTAAATTTAGCCTGTACTTTTAAAATATGCCATAATTTCACCTTTGCCAACGGCATAGTAAATTTCACTTTTTCTTCGCTGATTAGGGGAGGAAACTATGATTCAATGTTGAAAAACAATGCGTCGACGTTTAATTTGACGGCATCAAAACTTTATTGAATCGTCAATAATGTTAGATTCATGTCTGCGCTGTTCATTCTGCTTATATCAAAATTTCTACATCCACGAGGTGAAGCAGAGAAATGTCTTCTACATCACTTCGCTTTCTGTGGGGCGGTGTGGGCTTCACTGCAGTTCACCTCAATCCCGACAGATCCTGCCCGAGGTAGTCTTTCCCATATCAATCTTGTACAACAGGTGTCCACTAAATTTCGTTAGCAAATCCCTCTATTTTTTATTGTATTTTTTATTTGGCATTAATGGAATACATCTAACAGCTACACGAAAATCTAGTTAGTATTGTGCATTACAGAGTTGCGAACTAAATCACTCGCGACGAAGTTGTGGAAACCCATTTCAAAACGGAAGTTAGTGAAAAACATTGTCTATTTCCACGAAAAATAAAGAGTTACAATGTTAAATCGATTTCGACGGTTAGGCCATCATCATATGGAGGAGATCTCGTTGATACCATATGGGATAATGTTCTTAGGAAAAAGAGTAGGGAAAAAGTTTCCAATCTGGTCAGGGAAGATGTAAATTTAGAAGAAAAGCAATGGATAAGCATACCTTATTATGGGAAAATTTCGGATAAAATCGGCAAAATTCTATCATCGAGAGGTTAAAAAGTAGGTTTAAGAACTAAGAATACCTAGTCTTAAATAATAGGATCCGTTAAGGACAAAATCAATGTTCAGGATGAAAGTGGAGTTTATAAATTAAAATGTTCTTGTGGCTTCGAATATTGCGGTCAAACAGGAAGGAAATTCAGGAAAGAGGATTTCAGGGAAAATAAGGGTAAGTCTACCTTTGCGAAACATCTTAAGGAATCCAATCATAGTTACAATTTTGATTTGACAGATAGACAGTTTGTGGAATTTCTTCATTTTTGTCCAAAGGGAGGTATGTTGAATGTAGGTACTTGAAAAATTCGAAATTATCAAAAGTGACAGATCTGGTAAATGTTTAAATGAGGATATACCTCAATATATTTCACCACTGATAGGTCCATTTCTATAAAGCTTGGAATTATCCCTTCACACTGTTGAAACCATATTTAGTTATTTTTCCCCCTTTCACTTCATCTATTTAGTTATAATCCCCCGTCACTGTGTTTGCACTTGATTGGTTGTACCCGTCCTGCCCCTTTCCTTTCTCTTGACCAATGGGATTCAATCTCCCTTCACCTGTTACTATAAAAGCTGTGTCCTTTCTAATGTGTATTCAGTTATTTTTGTTACTGATGATAGTTGTCGTGGAAATAGACAACGTTTTTCACTAACTTCCGTTTTTACAGAGTTATATTAGATTGATAAAGATATTTACATATTTCTCGATAAATTCTTATATTACTGGACCTTAATAAATATACATAATCAAACGGTAAATTAGACCGGAGACCGGCGATTCCCGACCTACAAAAAGCATGGCGATTCCTTCCCTTAAAGTGTTGGCGATTCCTTCCGGTTACTCAATTCCTTCCGCCGTGCAATCGGCGATTCCTACCCGTTACTCAATTGCTTCCCGCCCAGGTGTTGGTTAGTTTTGAAGCAAAAATTTAACTCTTTATAGGACTAAACCCTTAATTGCACAATTAAGTGCTTAAAATCCAAATCAAAGTATTACAATCACTAAGTATTAAAATCACAATAATCACAAAATAAAAAATCTGACCTAAAGTTCACGTCTCAAATTCATTGCTCAAAATCCCCCCCCCCCCCCCCCCCCCCCCCCCCCCCAATTTTTCACTGACCCGAACGAATTGGTAAGGGTCATCGTCGGGAGTGTGCCGAGCGATGAGTTGCCGGATCCAATTTTTTTTTTTTTTTTTTTTTTTTTTTTTGTCTTACTCTTGGGAGTATGTTGGTTGGTGGCTGTCATAGGTCTTAATCATAGGTCTTAATGTAGATTTCGGTTTGAAAAGCTATCCATCCACCATCTTACGCTATCCATAAACCATCTACGAAACGAAATTTGTGGGGATGAGGTGAATGAAAGTTTCATTTAAAATGGGAATGAAATGAAATGAAACATTAGCTGCACAAATTTATTTCATGTTCCAATTTTTAATCCGTGTAATGAGCACATTATTACGTACCTGCAGCGCCAGGATCCATCATCGATCATCTATTATAACTAAACTTGCAACTTGTTGTTTTGCGACTCCTCCTGACGGGCCTTATCACTTTGAGATTGGAGGGGAAGGAATCGCCGAACCTCGGCTCACTGGCCGGCCTCACACCGGTAGGAATCGCCATCTCCCTTGGGTCGCAAGGTCCAACTTTCACTTTGACGGGAAGGAATCGCCGGTTCCCCAATTAGACAAATGTTTTTGGATAATAGTGTCAAATAAAACGTGTCTTTCACAATAAAATAAAGGGCATTCCATCACTAGATTCGTCATATTCCCGATCTCTCCCTCACAAAATGCGCACTTAGGTTCATTGTACGGTTTAAGGGCGCTTCGTACTGGTACACCCCCACAAAATGGCGAAATTCGTGACCCATTATCTCGGCACTCGTTTGGCCGATTTCAATGATATTTTTTTTTAACTGTTAGATATTGTAAAGATATAAAGATCTGCGGAATCAGATTGAAAAAATATTAATTTGCCGCATTACAATATTGAAGCCAATGTCGGAAATATTGGTGGTATTTGAGGTAACTTTGACTATCTGTCCCGTAATTAAAATAACTTATTTCGATAAATTATTCCCGCAGATTTATGCAGTAAGTTGAGAGATAACTTTCTAAAGAAAGAAAAATGAATTCGGTTCAGTAGATCCCAAGATAGAGGGTCCGATGCGCAAAAATATGCTACTTTTCAGGAGAGCCATAAACCGAAAGTAATGATATTCGCGCTTCTGCGACGTTTTGGTAAACTAATATGACTTGAATATGTGTGAATGAGTTAGTAACCTCAATGACTTCACTTCACACAGTCAGAGCATAATACCAACGAACCAACCAACCAGAATGATAAGATGATAACAATGATAAAATGTTCTGTTATTCTATGTTGTTTACGTTTCCACTCGTCCGTGCATCTTTCCGCGTTCGGTTTGTCCGCAATTCGTTTAGTCCGTATAGTTTTAGTGTTATACGCAATGACGAAAAGTAAAAGAATATTCAAGAAGGTCAACCATATCGCGAATTTCTCCAAGAAGTTGCGTGAAGATGATTCTGCGTCCGAAATTCGCCACTTACCATCCAGCTCAAGTCTTTCACCCGGCTCTCATCCTTTGGCTTCCTATGATCCTTCCGCTCCTGGACCTTCTTTCTCTGAAACCCCTCTTTTTCCTAGTACTTCATCCGGCGACTCAAGCTGGTTATCTTCCTCCAAAAAGAAATTAGGATTTGGATTAGGATTAGTAAGTAGGTACCAGTGTTTTGGATATTATCGACTTTCCCTAGCTGTTTCAATTTGAAGAAGCAGGGACAGCGGACTAAGAGGCGGGCAACTTCTAGGTTAATTTTGAGACATTTGAATTTTGTAAATATTATATGCAATATATTATCTTGTTCAGGAATGAATCTAGTTTTTTTTTAACACAAAAAAGAAAAAAGGTTGAAAAATTTTTGTTGGGGTATACCAAGTTAATGCGGTGCAAATAAGCATCGCATACTCCGTGATTGGTTCGCAGGCGGACAATAGTCTTGCACATGGATTTGTGGACTTGATTACCCACAAACCCCGGTCTAACGGGCAAATGAGGCTGCATATTCTTATAATGGCTCCCAGTATTCCAAGTGTTATATTCGGCTTTCCATTTTCCAATGAATTCAACGATAATATCAGAACTTCTAGAGGAAAGCCGTATAGATTTGAGCTACCGAGAATAAAATCAAAATTTTCAGGGCATAGTCCTAAGTATAAAACGCTATTAACTTTTAATTATTTGTTCAAAATTGTATATTCCTTATTCACCAAAACTTACAACTCTATACATAGATCATTAAATACAATTAAAATATATATATTCACAGAAGATCGCACCCATCCTAGAATAAGGGTACAACTCAAAAATTGTCATTTTCGGCAAATCGCATTCAAAGTTTTCCTTCCACACCATTGGCTACCCGTTTTTTGGAACACGATGAACATAATTTATCTTTGCGTAACTTGTTTCCTACATTATTACTCTAACGCCCCATGGTGAATAAATAGTTTTTTTGTCAGTGGGAAGGGAGTGGGGGGGAACGGTTTTGTTGATTTTTTAAGAATTTTTGAGTTGTTCCAACTCAAACACTGAAATCTCACCAGTCAGGATCCAAAATGTTCAGAAAAGAAAGACACAAGTTAAAATTGTCCGCACAAAAAGGAAACAACTCAAAACGAGACACAGACTGTTTGAACTCAACTGAGTTGTGTCTTTCTTCCTAGGACGTCCATAGAAGAAAGACACACGCACTCTCTAGCGGAATTGGAGTGCCCTACACATATCTCCACCTTCTACAGACAAACTAGACCGTTTCTACTTCTCAGAACCACAACTAACTCAAAAATCGCGATTTTTGAGTTGTACCCTTATTCTAGGACGGGTGCGATATATTAATCAAGTCCAGTTCCAAATTAAAACACCCTTCTTATGCTCACTAATTTATTGAAAACCTAACTCTTAAATTCAAATATTTATTTCATCTTGAATTATCCGAATTTCTCATTTAATGAATTATACAAAAATAATATCAAAAGCATACCATAAAAAAACGTACCGAAACTCGTAAACGAGTTCCACTATCTGCTTTACAAGCAGCCAAGTAGATACCATGTTACATGGATATGTCTTCGATTGGGGATTTCATAACGGTCGTCCTCGAGCGTTGCTTTGGACTGTAGGCGACGAAATGTAGGATAAAGAATTTATTTTATCATTCTTGGAGGCACAAAAAGCATACTATAAATTAAAGTTATTTCTCCAATACAGACGCAATGAGTTGTTGTTAACAGTCGACTGTTGTCAGGGGATGAAAATGTTTCCTATGGAGTGGAGTAAATGATGCTATTGCTTTACGTTTAGAATATTGTAACCGGCTTATTAAAATTGTTTATAGTCCAATCAACTTAGTTTAGGAATGTAGCCAGGTACGTAAGGAGGGGGAAATTGGTAGCTTGAGATGTGAACATTTATCACATAAATCAAGCGCTTTCCAACGAGTGGCGAACGATATAAATGTGCGATGAAAACTGCGGAAGTTCCATTCCCTAGCAACGGCTGGGTTGTACGTGAAAAACACTGAAATTGTGACATCAATTTTGGGTGACGGAAATTTTTGGTTGACCCCCCAGAGCAAAGACATATCCATGTCAATATGGTTGTTCACTGGCAATAGTAAAGTATTTCCTATAATATATATATATATATATATATATATATATATATATATATATATATATATATATTGTAATATAGTCTCACATGACGAAATTGGCTCATGCATGCCGCCACAAGCTATGAATACAGACATGCATACCCTTCAACCTCATAATTGTTAGTTTATACTATAATAAACTTAACAGCAAAAAAACCAGCGCACCCTATATTTTGTTATTTTTTCACCTTAGCTTCAATTTTTTTTTGCATGTGCCAAGTAAAGTCGGTATCTTATGAGAGAACAGCAAGAAACAGAGTGGCAAATAAAAAATACCCGTTCGAAAAAATCAGCTTTATTCACAAAACTTCGATGTTTGGACAAAAGTAACAAAATATTCTTCTGCAGTTCTCGTGTTTGTCTGATGAGGTCCCATTCTGCGACCACCGCTGTCCTGAGGTCTTGGAGGTTTACAGGAGGGTTCGGTCGCCTTCGGATGCACCTCTCTAGATCGTCCCACACATGTTCTATAGGATTGAGGTCGGGGCTGCGAGCTGGCCATTGTAAGGTGCGCATGCCTACCTCTTCGAGGTAGTCAGTAACCACGTTTGCTACGTGTGACCGCGCGTTATCGTCCATAAAAATAAAATTATCGCTGGTGTAAGGGGCGAATGGCACTACATAATCTTCCAGGATGTCAAAAATGTACCTCAGTGTGGTTAGACTCCCTCGGGGGTACACATGGAGTTCCGTATTCGCCTCTGAAGTGATTCCACCCCGAACCATTTCAAAACCTCCCGCGTAAGGCACCCTTTCAGAAATATTGCACTGAGCGAAACGCTGCCCTCGTCTCCTCCACCCTCTAACACGACGATCTGAAGCGAATAGTGAGAACCTGGACTCATCGGAAAACATTAAGAGTGCTGAAAGGGTGCCTTACGGGAGTGGGTCTGAAATGGTTTGAGGTGGAATCACTTCAGAGGCGAAAACGGAACTCCATGTGTATTCCCGAGGGAGTCTAACCACACTGAGGTACATTTCTGACATCCTGGAAGATTATGTAGTGCCATTCGCCCCTTACACCGGCGATAATTTTATTTTTATGGACGATAACGCGCGGTCACTCGTAGCAAACGTGGTTCCTGACTACCTCGAAGAGGTAGGCATGCGCACCCTACAATGGCCAGCTCGCAGCCCCGACCTCAATCCCATAGAACATCTATGGGACGAGCTAGAGAGGTGCATCCGAAAGCGACCGAACCCTCCTGTGAACCTCCAAGACCTCGGGCAGCGGTCCTCGCAGAATGGGACCTCATCAGACAAGAAAGGGTTTCAAATTTGATCAACAGCATGCCGAGAAGAATACAGGCGGTGGTACAAGCAAGGGAAGGTACCACCCGATGTTAAAAAAATTTATTTTCCAAAAAAAATTCATTTTTTAATTTTTTTTCACACGATAACTACAGAAGAATGTTTTTTTACTTTTGTCCAAACATCGAAGTTTTGTGAATAAAGCTGATTTTTTCGAACGGGTATTTTTTATTTGCCACTCTGTTTCTTGCTGTTCTCTCATAAGATACCGACTTTACTTGGCACATGCAAAAAAAATTAACCAATTGAAGCTAAGGTGAAAAAATAACAAAATATAGGGTGCGCCGGTTTTTTTGCTGTTTAGTTTACTATATACGTTTATTTATCATTCAACTATGAAAGTTCATTTTAGCGAATTTTCTTAGAAAATGAAGCTTTTGCAATGGCTCCAAATTTTCTTCATCGAAATCTGTTTTGAGGCATTCTGAAATGATTCCTGGATTTTACCGTTTTATATATATATATATATATATATATATATATATATATATATATATATATATATATATATATACTTAGATTTTTACATATAATAAATTACATATAATTACATATAATACATATATATATATATATGTGTGTGTCATTCCAGACGATAACTCTCGATAGAATTGAGATAAAAACTTCGTTCTTTCGCCAAAAAATCAAGCATTTCAAAAGAAAGGATGAGTTCGTTGGACAACAATTTTTGAGCACATTAAATTGGTCAAATTTCGAAAAATGTACTTAAAAAATCACTAAAAAAGACAAAAAACCGCTAAAAATTAACAAATTTCTATTTTTTAGCAGAACGCTACTCAAAAAAAATTAATCGAACATGTAGGTACTAGGACATTTAAAAATTTAAGCACAAAATTGTACTGAAAAATGTACTTAAATTTCATTAAAATAAGCTAAAAATTGATAAGAACACTTGAAAAAATTGTAAAAATCCACAAAATCGTTTGTTCATTGGAATATCACTGACAAAAAGTTAGCTTGCTATAAAATGTATAATACAATTTTTACTTGTCCCCAAAGTGCTGAAATTTCAACAGAATTTAACATAAATATAATACGACCATTTATGAAAATTCGCTCATACGATCATGCTGCATGACTGGAACTTTTTTCTTTCTGTGTGGAAGTACTAATTAATTTGATATTTTATCTTTTATATTATGCTGTATATCATGAAGGTATACAAACTCATTCATTCATTTAAATGTATTATACTTCGAGCGAATATGCGGGTAATAATTAGATAATAATTATAAGGTAATAGTCCCTCTATTTTTTGTTGCAATATTGCCATTCTTTTTTCCAATGTGTATTGTACGATGGTGTCCAACTAAAAAACTAAGAAGGTTGGTCCAGTTTATTTCCTATTGTACTAGTACGTACCGACCTACATAATTTATCATCAAGGTTGTATAATACTCAAGATGTATTCCCCGGGTTTTGGTTTAATATTTTCAATAATGATATAATCGACCAAGAACAGTCAACACCCTTCAACATTTATTGGTTTACGTTTAAAAAAAATTTTAAACGTCCCTGCGAATGTTGCTACACAAAGGTTTGTATTTCTGTATCAGCCCTTTTACACACATGTCTATTATTATTAAACCCCGTATATGTATAATATAGTCTTCTGAAACAAATCCTGGCGTTATATATATATATATATATGTTTGTGTGTGTTGTCATTCCAGACAATAACTCTCCTTAGGATTGAGAAAAAAATTCCGTTCTTGCGCCAAAAAAAAGAACTTTCTATACGAAAGGATGAGTTTGTTGGCCAACACTTTTTGAACTCATTAAATTGGCCAAATTTCAAAAAATGAACTTAACACTTCGGCCGGGACATGAATGAAATTACTGTTCGGAGGGATACCTGCCTGTAAGGCATACACTAAACCTACACTCCAAGGGACATCTGCATTTTAGGCATTCCTCTCGCAATTTAGGAATGAACTCTTAGAGGGATGTATGCCTTTCAAGCATGTGAATTAAAAATGAGTAACCCATACCAAAAACGTCACCAAAATACCTGGCAGAGCAATGCTAAGTGATTTTCATGTTCAGATAATGGCTGATAATATTGAAGGATGATATTGAAAAACGGTGGATGAAAATAGTGACTGAAGTGGAAAACAGGGAGCTGAGACGTTCCTTGGAAAATTTGAAGATGGAACAAAACAAAATTATTGCAATTAGAGCGTTCAACTCATCTCCGTCCACATCTTTGTATTCTGGGGAATTCTCTTTTTTTAATTTTCTTTCGCATCCCTTCCAATTTCGTATTGGTATGTTTGAGAATATCAGCGATCATATTGGGAGTGAAGAGAAGTTCTCAAACGTCCTTACACTGAGGCGCATTACCCAGCTGTAGAGCTGGCCTTTGACGAGAACTGCAGCGGACCCTTATTATGTTTCTGCGGCTTTGTCTGCCAATACCAGAAGTCGATTGGTCATCACTCCAAGTAAAACAACCCTTTTTTCCTTCGAAGCTTCTGCATTGCGGTGATGTACTCGGAGCTGCTGTTCCTTGAGATACGGCGGGCTGCTGTTCATCCTCCTCCATGATTTCTTCGTTAAATGAAGGGCTCTGAGCACAGTGTTCAACATTCCCATTGACTGGATCCGCATAAATACTTGCTGTAGTTAGACAAAGAAAAAAAAAAAAAAAAAAACACAGTCATGCAGAATGGCCTAAACAACGAAAGATTGGCCTCCAAATAGCTTGGAGGTATTTTCTTCGAAAATTCGCTCAAGTATATAATAATTTCACTTGACGGGACATCTGCTTTTTAGGCATGAAAGACGTGCTCACTCTTAGAGGGACATATGCCTTCTCAGCATTGAACCCCCCTTGAAAGAGATGTATGCCTAAAACACATACAATTCTTACTACACTTAGAGGGACACATGCCTAAAAAGCAGGAAATCCATGTACACACAGCGGGATGTATGCCAAAAAGGCAGGGTATGTTCTGGTAAAATGAAACTTACCGCGGAATGGAGGGAGAACGTCGATTCCCTATGGTTCCTCTTTCACACTAGGTAGTCAACTGACAATGTCCTAGGAAGAGAGAGGACCCGTTGCAGTAGAACCGCCCGAAGCGGCAGAAATGTAAGCCAAGCATGCCTAAAAGGCATATGTCCCGGCCGAAGTGTTAAAAAAAAAAAAGACTAAAAATGTTTTAAAACGGCAATAAACGGCTAAAAATCGTTAAATTAATAGAAATATCTGTTTGTTTAGAAATAACTATAGTTTAAAGAACAATGTTAATTTCAAAAGCACAACTTTATGTTCATATATTATGAGTACAAAAAGCTAGAACCGTTGTTATCAACAACTAAAAATGTACCGACAAAAACAGAAACAAAAAAAGGAAATAAAAACCTAATGATAGTCTAAATTTTAAGCTTTTCCTTATTGTATTTTGGTTGACTGAGTTGTTAGTAAACAACAAAGTATGTACTTGATTAACCAATTTCATTTAGAATATATTTTAAGGGGGGGTGATTGGGATATTTGATGACTTCATTGGCACACCTGTTCTACCTTCGACTTGAATAAACACACTCATTCTCGGACCTGTCGTTGTTGGTTAATGATCTCTTTCCCTTATCCTTCCCCAGTTGTTATTATAAACCTACCTGCTACATCAACATAATTAGTAGGTAGGTAATGGGGCATTTGAAAAAAAAACTGTTATTATTTAATTCGAGTGATTTTGAGATGATCAGTAGTGGTTACATTTACAGGAAGGTTTGGCTGGTGTCTTGTGCCTTCACGTTAAATGAGCCATTATAACGTACGACGTTGCTAACGTCTCCTCAAGGTCACGTACTCTTGGGTACGTACGTTAGGGTGACGTTAAGGGCACGTTAGTGGTCACCAAAAACTCTCTAATACGAGATCTTCTAAACGTGATGCGGAGAAAAAAACAATACCCCGAATTTACTTGTTTACACTTGTTTACAGTAGCATGGGGGCCTAACTGTAGTTGCGATATTCCAAGAAATAAGCTAATCATAAGTGCCCTTAGGAAGGTAGAGCCAATACGCCAAAGTTCATTTTGTAAGCACTCCTGTGTGACAGCCAGGACCTCTGTGGCGAGGACTATCCACCTTCTCCGAACCAAATAGTAACAAAAGCTGCACCTCCCCAACTCCGGGAATTCAATTTCGGAGAACTTGAGGGCATGCGGAGTTATTCGAGTGATGTGGGCTGTACAGGAGCGTCTGGGCGCAACGCGACTAGCCGAAGAGCACCGATAACTCCCAAACTCTCTGAACTCTTTGCTAAACTCTAATATTTTAGCAAAATTATAGTCAATACAAGTTAATCAACAATGAACTAGCCCACTAGAATATTCATGCAAACAAATATGCAGAAAAATGTACTTGAATTTCATCATTATTTGCTAAAAAATCTATTAAAAACCTTAAATATGGATAAAAACCCAATTTGTGACATGAATCGTGGAATTTTATTTCTTTGCAAGTTTATTTGCTATAGGTAATGTTGGTGGTTCATAATTTTTTGCCCTCGGAGTGTTCATATTTTGAAATAATGTAACATAATATAACACTATGATATTAATTCAACGAAATTCTACAAAATAATATTCTACGATTCATGACACACATTGGGTTTTTATCCATTTTTCCGGTTTTTAATAGATTTTTCGTTACTTGCTGCTAATTGTTACTTTCTTTGTCACTCGAGATCTCTTTTTAGGACGACCCTCAGAAGCTGGGTCATACAGGCGGGGCTTCTTATTTAAGAGGGACGACCTATTGGAATCGATCCAGGGAGGTGAGAGACGACCCAAGCATGGGGGAAAAAACCCACATACAAATCCGTTTCAGACTATTCTAAGATCGAATCTGTGAAAAAACGATAGGTGTGTGATAGCGATATCTGAGCTAAAAGGAGTGGCACCTAATAACATCAAGGTCATGGCCGCGACCGTGTCATGGCGCGGGGTGTGGTTCGGGAAAAGCGCCACGGAGTTACTCGACTTGGGCATCTCAGCAAGAGTGCTCCGTGGTATCACCACCCGCGTCCTGAGGAGTTCTTACTTGAACTGGTGGTCATTTTATAGGGACACTTCCTTTCATCCTACTCTCCCTTCTCTTCCTTCAGCTTCCTTGATCCCAAGGGCCGGCGTTTTCGTGATTCTGTTTTGTTCAATTATGATTAGATCTAGTTTAGGAGAATATGCCAGGAGTTCTGAATTTCATTATGGAAGGGAGTGAATGGAGGGGGTAATAGCGATAAAGCTGCTAATTACCCTTCAGTGAGAGATGCGGCTAAATTCTTTAAAAAAATAGCGATAAATCTTGACGAAACCTAACGACCTTGAAACAAGATCCTGCGATCTTGAATCTTGATGTTTTAACGATTCTCTTCACATTTTCGTGTTTTTTAAATCGACTAGCGTAGTTTCATACTAAATCTTGATGTGAATTAAACGATTCTCTTCACATTTTCGTTTTTTTTTTTTTTTTTTTTTTTCGTCTTGTTGAGGTAACCGGGGGGTCCAGGGGGCTTGCCCCCTGGCGAGGCGCGGAGCGCCGAGTTTTTCTTGTTCATTTATTAATTTGTTCTAGTTTTGGAAAACATGTCAGGACCTTCAAATTTTATGATGGAAAGGGTGACAGAGGGGTTCATAGCGAGAAATCGTGATGTTTGTTCTTTATTCATCTGATTTCCGTGACAGTTTCTATTATTCGTTCGATCCTTTGAAGTTTCAAATTTACTGACGGTGGAGAGGGTTAATGGTGGGGGGTGGGGGTGAGGGACTTCCCAGTAATGCATGCATTACTTACCAATATGTTTCATGTTCCCCAGTGTTATCCGCAGTGTAGATCATTATTCTTCAGACTTTTCAAAAGCATTTGATCGCCTTTCCCATTGGAATATTCTTTCGGTTTTGAGTGCATTGGGTGTTTTGGATGCATGCTCGGACTGGATGGAGAGCTACCTGGCCAATCGCACGTTGATGGTGCAGCTGCGGGATGTTACTTCGAGTCAATTTCCTGCTTCTGCATGGGTTCCACAGGGCCCACACTTGGATCCCCTGCTGTTCTTGTTAGTAATTAATGGTGTGTGCTATGTTCTTGGTGGTGCTCATTTCCTCCTATTTGCTGATGATCTCAAGATCTACCGTAGAATAGATTTTCCATCGGCTTGCACAGTTCTAGAGAACTGTTTGGATGCTCTCCTTAAAGGTGTCCGCTGCACAGCTTGGCCCTGAACCCTGAAAAGTGCCCTATGATGACCTTCCACCGATCCAGATTCCACATCTACATGATTATTGGATCTGCACGGTGGAGTTGAAGCGTGTAGCATCACTACGTGACGGGCGAACTTCTTTACGATCAGCTGTCGTTTACTGACCGTTTCTCTGCAATTACAGGCCGCGCAATGCGTGTATTGGGGTTCATAATACGGAACACTCGGAAATTCATCCATGAGCCAGTTCTGACCACTCTTTACAGGGCCTTCGTGGTTCCCATCTTGGACTATGTATCCGTGGTCTGGTCCCCACACTACAAGTACCAGATTGGGCATATATAGTTCAAAGAAGATTTTTGCGACATGTGGCATATATATACGCCATATTCCCCAGGACTCTGTTGGTTTTGATACCTTGGAGAAGGAATTGGGTATCCCGAGTCCTGGGCGTCGCCGTTATTAAGCGGATATCTCCTTTTGCCACAATCTAGTGGTGGGGCTGGTGAACTCACCAACGCTACTGTCCGAGGTAAATTTTCTGATTCCACGCCCTGGACTGCGATCGGAGAATTTATTTTGGATCCCGTTTTCCTCTACAAATTACTAGTACCACCGCCCACTCTGCAGATTGCCCTGACTGATGAATCATATGATATATGATGTTCTGATCTGGACATCTTCTACGATTCTCCGTCTTCAGTTAAAAAGAAAGTGCTTAGTGTTGATTTTGCTTGATTTTAGTATGCGTGGACGTTATTCCTTACCTTTCTCTTCATACTTCAGCATATATATCATTACATGAACTTATATTTCTTATATGTACCTATAAACTTGTGTAATTGGATTTTTTTCACATGTTGTACTGGGCTAACCCGTACTATTAAAAATAAAATAAGAATCGGATTTACGTTGATAGGTAGACAGGTCTACTTGATTATCATTTCCAATTAAATTTAGAGGCAATTCAAGTTCCTACAACTTTGAAGAGTTTATTTTTTGATCAGCTATCAAGTGTGTGAACTCTTTTTACGATAATCCTGTCCTTTCTGAAAATGTCTTCGTTAATTATGAACTTGGCCATGGAATCTATATTGGCACGGTATTCCGAAATCCACGGATAACTCTTCGGCGCCGTTGCCAGCCTATATTTGGCGTCATCTGTAAAGAATAACAAATCTTCAGTTAGTTGGTTCAACTGCAACAAACTTCTAGGAAAACTCAGCTGATCGGGAATGAGCCTGTCATTAAATCAGTCTCCTGTTGCCTCAGAGACGCTACCTATCAAATTTCAAAATTCTAGTGTGAACACAGACACACAGGTGGGATTCTAGTGTGAATTTTAGTGTTATTTAGCTCACTCAGTTGATCTAGAATGAATCAGTTATTCACTTCGTCTCATGATGTCCCAGAAAGACTTCCAATTAAATGTCAACTTCCTATGGTGACCAGGATTGAATTTATCTCACTGAGCTAGGTACTTTCCCCATGTTTTCGCGGTCCAATTGGGGAACAACTATTACCCAGTCGTTGCTCGGAACAGGGTGCTTGGATTATTACAGTAATTGTGGTTGGCTTAATTTATATTTGTCTCCCGATGTCCCAGAGAGGCTACCTATAGAATTTCAAAATTCTAGTGTGAACAGGGGTGAATTTAGCTCACTTAGCTGATCTAGAATGACCCAGTTATTGACTTCGTCTCATGATGTCTCAGAAAAACTTCCAATTAAATGTCAACTTCCTATGGTGACCAGGATAGAATTTATCTCACTGAGCTAGGTACCTACTTTTCCCTATTTTCGGGGTCAAATTTGGAAGCAACTGTTCCCCAGTCGTTGCTCGGAACGGGGTGCTTAGATTACTACTTCACCTACTCGTGGTTGGCTTAATTTATAGTCATAGCTTCGGATGAGCAGTGTGAAGCAACTTCGTTTAAAACGTTTGAGGAGCAGCAACAATCGAGAGAAAGTAAACAAAGTTCCTAATTACGTAGTTGTTTACTCAAGCTTTCTCCAATTGTTGTTAGGGTTTTACCAATTTACAATGTTATGAGAGGATTTTCGTATGCTAACTTGTAAAACGCATCTTTCAAACTTACTTATCACTCTACAAATAACAAATAAGGCTACTGATTTTTCACGATAAAGTGACCGTCAAAATACAGGATACTGGGTAACTCATTGAAAGTGCAAATACTTTATAGTAAAGATTAGATTTAGCTCTCTCATATCTTCTTTATATATAATTCCGAACGGTCTTTGAAATTGTGAAGAACTTCGCGGTCCGATTTTAGTGTAAGACTGCTCATTCGAATCAGCACGGCCCCAAGTTTGTTGCAAAAGTGTCGCCGTTCGTCTCTATACCCGCCTTGATCGTGTTCTAGGCGGTCCTTATCAACGAGAGTTGTTTATTAGGCCGTGGCGGTAACAACAGTTGCCATCAATTCACGGTAAGTAAGAAACGTAGTGTAGTTACTAACATCTAGGAGAGTTATTTCTGAACGAAGAAATTGAAACTGAAGAAATTAGCGGACTTTATAAATAATTCCGAACGGTCTTTATATATAATTCCGAATCAGCACGGCCCCAAGTTTGTTGCTTAAGTGTCGGTAAGTAAGAAACGTAGTGATGGGGTCTATTCTGATCAGCTGAGTGAGCTAAATTCTTTCCTGTTCACTGTAGGAAGTTGAAATTTGATAGGTAGGACTTATATCGTTACTATAATGTGCTGAGTTCCTTTTAGGTACTACTGTTATACGGACTAGATTAGGGCTTTCCAATCCCTAACAGGCCTCTAGTTTATTATCATTTAATAATCATTCACAGGACTTTTCCATTTGTTATCGTCACGTCACGAGCGTCACGTCACGGGGTTGATTTTCACGTTAAACCAATGCGTTACTAGGAAAGTGTAACTCCCTTAGTTTTGATAGCAGGAAAATCGTTCGCCAATTTTTGGAATGCTCTCATTTTATCACAACATTTCATGATCCCAAAGCCTCTGTAGTGTCAAGGAAAGCTGATTTATTACGCTGTTATAAACTAATATTGCTAAGTAACCATAATGAACTAGTAAAGTTAATCATTATTAAATTTCATTTAATCATTGATTAAATGAACCGTAAGTCTACCCGTTTTTTCGTAAAATAGGGATTTATGATGAACCTACTGCTAGAAGTTTAAAGCCCCACTCTTCTTGTTTTACAACAAGAAATAAGTGTTGAAAGTGGGTAATATTTATATATTTACTCGCTGGTTTATACGGCCTTGCCAGGTTATGGGCAATAACATAGGTGAGGGGTTCCCATAACTGTGGTAGCTGCTGTTATATTCCCGCTAAGGTAAAACATGAAGTACTCGGTCATGCAGCATGACTAATAGAGCAAATTTTCAAAGAAAAGTTGTGGATAACATTAAATCGGGCGCTTAAATTCTAATCATTGAGGCCAAAAATGTCCTGAATAAAACTGAGAGGAGAGCCGTGTGACGAGAAAGAAAATTTGAGAACACGCAGCTGAACTAAAAAATGTGGTCAATGATGAGCATTTTACACCAAAACATCGATTTTGCTCACTTATTTTACTCAATTCCGGAGATTATCAAAACTCGCAAAAAATTAAGCTGGAATTATTGAAAGAGAGAAAGGAAAAAAAAGAAATTTAATTATTCATTCCTCGACACTATGTCATTGCAGTGCGAACTGATAGTGAGATTGCCAAAACCATCCCAATCAGGGTGCTGTCGACCTTTTCATGGGGTAAGTGAGGTGCGTCCTTTCATAACGATTGGATCGACTATTTTTATCGCTTCGGTAACCTGCGAATATTAAACAATCATGATCACCACTGAACATGAAACTGTGCGCATGCGCAAATGTGAATTTCTCATAACGTCGATTTCTAATCATCTGTTGATTTAGTTGAAATTCGGTAGGTAATTGGGTATATGTTCTAGAAAAACCTTGCATACGAGTCTTTGGATATTTTATGTCTTCCCTCCCCCCCCCCCCCCCCCCCCCTGCCCTTGCAACCTTTTCTCGTTGAGAGAATTTCTCTTTCTATTCAGCCCATCATTTCAATCGTTTCTTGATGTTCCACAGAGTCTCCATATCAAATATGAACTTCCAAGTTTCTTTCCACTTTAATAGTGGTTGAAATCATGTTTAAAAAATTAACTGAGACCTATATGTAAACAATTATTCAGAAAACCACGCTTTACCTCAGATTGTTGTCCACGCACTGCGCAGTGGTTAACGAAACACGGTTCGGTAAATCGAGAGCTTTCCAACGACTGGCGAACGATTTTTGTACGATGGTGAATGGCTAAGATACAGTTCCGTAACAACGATTTGGTAGTAAGCGATAATCATCGGAACCAAACAAGCAGCATTGTTTACTACATTTATTATTAACATTAATAAATATAAAATGGCGACACGAATACCAAGAACAAGTACGAAAGAAATGCGTGATAAATCGAGAGCTTTCCAACGAATGGTGAACGATTTCTGTACGTTGAAAACTTAAGAAGTTTCATTTAACCAGAAACGGCTTGGTTGTACGTGAAAATCATTAGAAATCAACTGTAACGCTTTTTTATAACGCCACGCTTTTCGAGTCCATGTGCCAAAGTAAATACCTGAAATGTCAAAAAACGGAAGGGTATGGAAGACGTTGTACCATATCCGTAATTGTTTTCTTGCAAAAAAAAAAAAAAAAAAAAAAAAAACAAGTCAAAACGACTGTACAGTATTCAGTATATTTATTTGTCAAAAACATAATATATGTGTGACAATTGTCAAGGAGATACAGTCAACATGACTACAAAATAAGCAGGAAGGTGCTTTAAGACATGAAAGAAGGAGAGCAAACTCGGCGCTCCGCGCCTCGCCAGGGAGCAAGCCCCCTGGACCCCCGGTTACCTCTATTTACATACTTCGGACGAAATTATTGAAACACAGAATGTGTTTGCGTTGTCGCGCAACCAAGTGACAACCAAACAAGAGTCATTGTTTACTATTCATTTACTATTCATGCTCATAACTCAGGTTGATGGCCACGCACTTCACAGTAGTTAACATAATATGGTTGGATGAATCAGGAGCTTTCCGACGAATGGTGAACGATTTCTGTGCGATTAAAATTGCGGAAGTTCCATTTCCCTACCAACGGCTCGGTTGTACGTGAAAATCATAAGAAAATTTACAAGCGGTTGCAATCATGTTGACAATATCAATCATTGAGAATGATCATCTGTGTGTAAACAATTGATTCAAATAACCATGCTCATAACTTAGGTTGATGGCCACGCACTTCGCAGTAGTTAACATAATATGGTTGGATAAATCAGAAGCTTTCCAACGAATGGTGAACGATTTCTGTGCGATTAAAATTGCGGAAGTTCCATTTCCCTACCAACGGCTCGGTTGTACGTGAAAATCATCACCGTCACACATTTCGTTACATCCCGCGTTCCATTTTCGGCTAGTTAGTCCATGGCTAAAACACATTCTGTGTTAAAATTCATTATTTATCTTCTTTACTCGAATCAATTTCAAAGTTTGATCAAATTTTGAAACCAGTGTTAAAAACCCTAAAACATAGTGTCCATTGATAGCGAAAAATACCATCAGAAGACCATAATACCAGCAGATTAAATGCCAAAATAGACTGCACGGGACTGTTCGATGGAATCCTTTTTCTGATGCTACGTCCATGTGAAAGATCACCGATGTAGTTTAAAGTGCCCTTTTCTACCACAAACTATTTAACTCTTCCCTGTTGGCGCTGGATCTGTGAGATTTGCAATCGACCATGAAAACAAAATTCTCCAACTCCCCTTAAAATTTGTTAGTTTACATTTTAAGCTTATATATACTAAATAGAGTTATAATTCATTTTTGCGCATGCTTCTATCATTCCATCAGTCCAACGGCATTCACCATCGACGAAAATATTGAATTAATAAGATATTTTGTAGAGATTTGCCCGCACAATCTCTGAAGATTTCATCAAAATAGCACCATTAGTTTCGAAGTTTTGCTGGTGTCAACCAATTTGAGTTCCGCGCATGCGCAATAGCAATCACTTAACCAGTCACGTTATAGTTCATAAGACATCTTTCTGGAATTTATACCCAACTACCCCCCGAGTTTGAACCAATTTGGACCAATACATGATGAGAAATCAACGTTATAGGAAATTCACATTTGCGCTTGTGCACAATCTATCAACAACTATCGATCCTACGGCACTGAAAGTTATAGGGGTCCGTCTAAAAGCCAACTCTCACAATCCCTGAGAATTTCATCTGAATCAGACTAAAACATGGTACAGTTTTGGGTGTGACAAAGATTTACTACAGACACATTGACAGACAGTCGCCTTTTCCAAAATAGATCAGCAAGCTCTGAAACGCAAAAATCGAGTGGAATTTTGATTTTGGAAGACACAGATTTTGTCGGGTTCTATCTCAAACGTAACCTTTAGTAATGAGGGGGGAAAATAATAATAAAAAATCGCGGACTAGAAATTCAGAGGAGTTCTGTTTGAACACTTGAAGGGTCACGGGAAAGAACGATCAGAGTCAATGTTTGGTCCGAAATGAGATAGTGGTGCCATCTTGCAGGTCTTAGAGAAACGAATCGAAGCATGCATCGCTTCGGAAAATATGATAAAGGTTGGCGTCAAAACACAGAAGGCAAGATTTTAGGTGTCGCAAAACAACAAGAGTTCAAGCGCTGACGGCTAAAAAGGATCAGAGTCCTAAATATCCTCACTTGATGAAGTTTAACGTGAAAGAAAGATCAAGGTCCAGCAGTTTTTCTGAAAAATCTGTTTTCCCATTCTCTTCATATTTTGTCAAACATTTTGATACGAACTAAATCACTCGCGACGAAGTTGTGGAAACCCATTTCAAAACGGAAGTTAGTGAAAAACGTTGTCTATTTCCACGAAAAATAAATTCATTAATTTATTGTTTGTCACTGATGATGGCCTAATTGTCGAAATCGATTGAACATTGTAACTCTTTATTTTTCATGGAAATAGACAACGTTTTTCACTAACTTCCGTTTTGAAACATTTTGATTTTGGTTTCTTCACTAAAATGTGTTTTTTAAATGAAATGACCGTTTGGAGTTGTGAATTATTTAGCATAACCCCAAAATTTTACACTTGAAAGTTTGAAATATAAATTTTGCAGATTTGTGAAGAGTTCACTCTGTTATTTCCCGGGACCATTCACTCCTTTACATCTTGAATATCAGGAGGACGGAATGAAGGTATTCTATCATGTATAGCTATTATTTTTACCTGCTAGTTTTTGGGCGGCCAGTTTTCTGGCCCCGGTTTCGTTCTCCACGAAGTTGACTTGACAGCCGCCTCGGTACTGACGACCAGGAAGACGGATCGGTACCAACTCAGGCTTCCGCTCAGGCAAATTCGTTCTCAAAAATCGGCCCCTCTCCAATTCTGCAATCACCTCACTGGGATCTCCTACAACGAATCCACTCTATATAGCGTGCGTTCAGACAAGTGTAGAACATTTTTTGAGTGGAACTAGACTGAAAATGGAGAAAAACAAATTGCAGGGGAAAATGCAGGACAAAAACAAAAGAGGGACTAGCGAGCGCTATAGTAATACAAAAGTATTGCCTAGTCGATAGGGATGAGTATCGAACGACAAAATATTAAATAATAATAATAATAATAATAATAATATAACAAGTTTATTGTCCACATAATAATGTGGTTCATGCATACAAAATTAGATTAATTTAAATGAAAAAAAAAACTCAATGATGGAACCCTTAGTATATCTATCCTGAATAAAATCCAGTTTTCAGATTGAAAATGAAAACGGCGTAAGTTCCATTCCCCTAGCAACGGCTGGGTTGTACGTGAAACACTCAGCTGATCTGGGATCGGTCAGTTGTGTTCAGAAGTCCCTCAAGGGCCGACATACCAAATCTCAGAATCGTGGGATCATTAGGGAAAATTACTCTAAGTTAAACCATAATTTTGATGTAAACTTAGTAAAGTAAGCGGAAATCATCAGAAATGCTTGCATACGAGTCTGCAACACATTGGGACATTTTCATGTGTGTTTTCTTATTATTTCCTTATCATTAGGGAAAAAACTGGATTCTAGAGCCACTCAGCTGATCTGTAATCGGTCAGTTGTGTTCAGAAGTCCCTCAAGGGGCTACATACCAAATCTCAGATTCGTGGGATCATTAGGGAAAAAACTGGATTCTAGAGCCACTCAGCTGATCTGTAATCGGTCAGTTGTGTTCAGAAGTCCCTCAAGGGGCTACATACCAAATCTCAGATTCGTGGGATTATTAGGGAAAAAACTGGATTCTAGAGCCACTCAGCTGATCTGGGATCGGTCAGTTGTGTTCAGAAGTCCCTCAAGGGGCTACATACCAAATCTCAGAACCGTGGGATCATTAGGGAAAAAACTGGATTCTAGAGCCACTCACAGAAGTCCCTCAAGGGGCTACATACCAAATCTCAGAATCGTGGGATCATTAGGGAAAAAACTGGTTTCTAGAGCCACTCAGCTGATCTGGGATCGGTCAGTTGTGTTCAGAAGTCCCTCAAGGGCCCACATACCAAATCTCAGAATCGTGGGATCATTAGGGAAAAAACTGGATTCTAGAGCCACTCAGCTGATCTTGGATCGGTCAGTTGTGTTCAGAAGTCCCTCAAGGGGCTACATACCAAATCTCAGAATCGTGGGATCATTAGGGAAGGTTTCTAGAGCCACTCAGCTGATCTGGGATGTCAGTTGCGTTCAGAAGTCCCTCAAGGGGCTACATACCGAATCTCAGAATCGTGGGATCATTAGGGAAAAAACTGGATTCTAGAGCCACTCAGCTGATCTGGGATCGGTCAGTTGTGTTCAGAAGTCCCTCAAGGGCCCACATAAGAAATCTCAGAATCGTGGGATCATTAGGGAAAAAACTGGTTTCTAGAGCCACTCAGCTGATCTGGGATCGGTCAGTTGTGTTCAGAAGTCCCTCAAGGGCCCACATACCGAATCTCAGAATCGTGGGATCATTAGGGAAAAAACTGGATTCTAGAGCCACTCAGCTGATCTTGGATCGGTCAGTTGTGTTCAGAAGTCCCTCAAGGGGCTACATACCAAATCTCAGAATCGTGGGATCATTAGGGAAAAAACTGGTTTCTAGAGCCACTCAGCTGATCTTGGATCAGTCAGTTGTGTTCAGAAGTCCCTCAAGGGGCTACATACCAAATCTCAGAATCGTGGGATCATTAGGGAAAAAACTGGTTTCTAGAGCCACTCAGCTGATCTTGGATCGGTCAGTTGTGTTCAGAAGTCCCTCAAGGGCCCACATACCAAATCTCAGAATCGTGGGATCATTAGGGAAAAAAATGGATTCTAGAGCCACTCAGCTGATCTTGGATCGGTCAGTTGTGTTCAGAAGTCCCTCAAGGGGCTACATACCAAATCTCAGAATCGTGGGATCATTAGGGAAAAAACTGGTTTCTAGAGCCACTCAGCTGATTTGGGATCGGTCAGTTGTGTTCAGAAGTCCCTCAAGGGCCCACATACCAAATCTCAGAATCGTGGGATCATTAGGGAAAAAAATGGATTCTAGAGCCACTCAGCTGATCTTGGATCGGTCAGTTGTGTTCAGAAGTCCCTCAAGGGGCTACATACCAAATCTCAGAATCGTGGGATCATTAGGGAAAAAACTGGTTTCTAGAGCCACTCAGCTGACTTGGGATCGGTCAGTTGTGTTCAGAAGTCCCTCAAGGGCCCACATACCAAATCTCAGAATCGTGGGATCATTAGGTAAAAACGTCATTTCTGATGGTCATAATCATCGTTGTGGCCACTTGGGACAATTTTCGTGAGCAATTTTCGTGAGCAATTTTCGTGAGCAATTATTTTCCGTGACGTTTTTTTAGTTTATGTGCCAAAGCAAAGACATGAAAATGTCAAAACATATTGCACGAGGAAAAGAAATTTTCAAGGAAACCAAGTTTCTTGCCCCAAAAACCTCCATATTTTTCTAATTTGGTCTAATTTTAATTTTTACCACCTCTTCGAACACAGCGTTCACTTTTCTGAAATAATAGTATTTTTCTGCATCCAGAAAAATCACGTTTTGAGACCATACATGCTATCAGTTTAAGTAAACAATTCTGAAAATCTTTGAATGTTTAAAACCTTCTTTATTTTAAGAAAACGCGTGAATATTGTCAAGCGACACAAAAATTTCTTCAAGTGATGAACAATCTAACAGTTCATTATTAGGGCAGTTCTAATTATTACAATACTATGCAAAATCGTCTTAGTAGTGGGTGGGAAAAAAAAAAAAAAAAAAAAAAAAAAAAAAAAAAAAAATTCCATCGAAAAAGGAGGTTAAATGTGCGAGTCAGGCTGAACTGATAAACGATAAAAATAGTTGAATAATTTCCCCACCTCGCGTAAATAATTTTTCCCGTCCTAAAACCTCTTGGATGGGATGTGGGTCCAGTCGAGCCACAACCTAACCAGAGGGGAAAAAAAAAAAAAAAAAATTCCATCGAAAAAGGAGGTTAAATGTGCGAGTCAGGCTGAACTGATAAACGATAAAAATAGTTGAATAATTTCCCCACCTCGCGTAAATAATTTTTCCCGTCCTAAAACCTCTTGGATGGGATGTGGGTCCAGTCGAGCCACAACCTAACCAGAGGGGCTGGTACGTGTAAGAGGGAGAGGTTCCACGTGTTAAACAAAGAAGGAGATGCCTCCTTTTTTCATCGTGGCTCCGTTTTTTCATTGTGGCTCGCGCTGAAAACCTCTTTGATGTGATGTGGCTGGATTCCATCCACAACCGAGGCGGAGGGGCTGGTACGTGTGAGAGGGAGAGGTTCCACGTGTTAAACAAAGAAGGAGATGCCTCTTTTTTCATCGTGGCTCCCGCTATAAATGCGAGCCCCCCCCCCACGCTTCCATTTAAATACGACTTTCGCCTCTCTCTCCATCACATCAACAAGTTCTAAAAAAATGGATCAGTGTGATCACTCTGAGATTAATGACTCGTGCGATAGTTGTAACGATATTCGGAATTTCTGTTGTCCTTTCAGATGTTTAAAGCGGTGGCGCGATCAAGTAGACGGTTGGCTTCCTTGCGGATGCTGCGCTTGGTGTGTGTGTAAATGTGTCACTTATGGTCGGAATTCTAAGAAGTGGATTGATCATGGGAGACGATTTCAAAAATTGTTAGGGATGATGAAAAATAAATCAAATTAATCAAATTTCTCGAAATCTTCCCCCCACCCCTATTCCTTCCCATATTTTCAACCCCCTCCCTCTTCCCAGCTCTTTTTCCCTCTTCCCCTCTTCCCCTATTCCCTCCCCTCCCCCCACCACCCCCCCCCCCCCCCCCCAAGTAATAGTCGTGGAGTAGGGGTAACCAGGAAAAATTGCCGTTCTACATTCCCCCACCACTATCCATTGAGACAAGAGTGGGATAACGCATTAATTTTCATTGGCTCCCCACCAATCGACGTCCCACCCTCTCCTCCTAAAGAGGGGAATGAATTTCGTTGAGAGGGGATACATCATCAGTATATAATCCACAGATGAGGGGTAGAGGGTATCATTGTTACTCAACTCTGGTAAGTGACTTTTCAAAAATGATTTATTTCCGTCTTAATTTCACTAAAACTAAAAGTGTTACTCTAGAATTGAATCAGAATCAAATGTTTTGTGTTTGTTTTAATCAGAAAAAAATTACAGTACCTATTGATGTAGCAGTTTGGAGTAAATGTCATTTTATGATAGTAGATAAATTGGTCGAATTGCTTAAATCGAAAAGATTAATTCATAATCAAATCCTTAAAACACATAAAGTAGTATTTGATACTTGGAAACCTAACAATCGATTTAGAAGAGCAGTGTACATATCGGAATTAATCCCGTGGTTAAACGGCGAGATTCGTGTAAATTCTATTTTACTAACACGAAAAGACTTAAAGTTGTTATATGCAAATATGAATCGTATTTTTGAAATTATTTGTGATGTTATGGTTACAGAACCATCAAACAAAACCATGTCTCCCGTTGCTGACAACCTGAGAGAAGAGGAGGGTGTGTTCACACAGGTGTGTACCTCAGCTGACCTGACCACCACCTCTGCCGACCTGACCACCACCTCTCCAATTGATTTGACAACCTCTCCTACCTCCGCCGACAAGCAACCTGCTGCTGCTGCCGGTGACCTGACCACCACCACCTCTGCCGGTGACCTGACCACCACCTCTGCCGGTGACCTGACCACCACCTCTGCCGACCTGACCACCACCTCTGCCGACCTGACCACCACCTCTGCCGACCTGACCACCACCTCCGCCGACCTGACCACCACCTCCGCCGACAAGCAACCTGCTGCTGCTGCCGGTGACCTGACCACCACCTCTGCCGACCTGACCACCACCTCTGCCGACCTGACCAACTTGACAACCACATTCGTCTCTACACCTCTGTCGTCAAAAGGTACCGATACTACATCGAATAATGCTACCTCCGCTGCCATGTCTATTGCCTCGGCAGTCGACTTGGGATTAATGGCCTGTGTCTCGACAGCTGTTTCATCAGCTGTCGAAACATTAACCAATGATACCGAGTCGTCGTCGTCGTCATTCATGAATATATATGAGGAGGACACGAGAGATAGTCCGGCTTCGCCGGATCCTATCTCCTCGTCCCCCTCCGTTATTGACCTTACAATCTTCGATGACACTACAAGAGACGCTTTGGAATACAAAAGTCCAAAGTGGACTCTATTTCAACGTGGTGTGGTCGAAGATTGTGATGTTGAAATGACGCCCGGTATGGCAGCGGAGGTACCACTAGACGGTTTAGTAATTGATGAGGAGGAGGAAATATCTTTCTCGACACAGGAGTGTTTGGATCTAATCAGGGATCTCCAATCGGATCCGCCGGAGACCCCTGATTATTTTCATATAGCTCCCCTTCCATCTCTTCCCGCTGCAAATGAAAGACAGCGCAAAAGGAGGACTGGAATGGGGGATTGTCCTGTGGCGAGAAAGAGATTGAACTTCGATCTTTGAAAATAAACTAAAATGTATATAAAATGTATATAAAATGTATATATAAATATATATATGAATAAAAAGAATTAAACTACTCTGTTCTTATTAATCCATCCTCGTTCATCAAATCCTAACCATTTTACATATATTTTATTTGGTTTAGATCGAATTACCTTTTCTATGAGATAAATATCGTCAAATTTAGTTTTTTGAAGCTCTTCTTGGTAGAAACGACCCTTCACTATTTCACCTTGTTTATCAACAAGAGTGTAGGTTACAGGAAAAGATGAATGCACGTATTTAATTACGAATAATTCTGGCGACCAATTGCCTGTGAAACCTCTAGCAAATATACCTTTAGTCTTTGAAATTCGCACAACATCTTTAACTTTAAATTTGGGAGAGAAAGTTTGACCATGTTGACGATAAACAGTGTCCAATAAATATTGCTCATTGGATCTATTCACCTCATTAGGTGTCATTTTAATAGTGCGATGATAGGTATTGTTGTAGTCACTTACCACACCGTTCAATATACTGAGATACCTATAACTGCCATTATAATGGAATTTCTTCCATAGTTTCGCTCGCAAAGTTCTGTTGAATCTTTCAACTACACTAGCCTTTGTTGAGCTGTAACTTGCATAGTGACGTATATTATGAGATTTCATAAGATTAGAAAAGTGAATATTGAAGAATTCTTTACCATTATCAGTTTGAATTAATTTTGGGTTTACTTTTATTGACTTTAAAATACTAGTCATTCCTTTGGTAACTTCGATGCCCGTTTTATTCTTCAAGGGTATAGCATATGCCTTTTTAGAAAAAACATCTATTACTGTCATCAACCATTTATAACCATCATTGAACTTGACCAAATTTTGCATATCCATCAAATCAGCTTGAAGAAATTCGTTTATTCCCCTCACAGAATAACTGCGACGAGGATATTTTCTACGAGCGGGTTTTAATAATTCATCAACAACGCCTTGTTTCACAATATCCATGATTTATTCTCTGTTACAGTAAGCAATCAAATGAATAATAGTAATCACTGACAAATCTATTTATACTTCAAAAAAAAAAAAAAAAAAAATACAATTACACGTTTATTCTATTTCGTAATATTTTCTTTTATTTGACAAATATTCTTCATCTTCCGGGAACAAATCACTTTGAATAAAAGTAGGTTTTCTTAGTTCTACGAGTTCTCTAACCATAGTATACAATTTTCCAACCAATTCGTAGTCTGCACATTTAATGTTAAATAAATCAAAAACATCAAACTCGCATGTTTTGGAATCGAAAGTAAATTCGTTATATTCGTACAGTTTATCATTTGCAAAAAAATACAAATTTCCATTAATTCCCCGAAAAACAGATTCCACAAATTTCGGAATACCTTTAAACACTTCATTTACATAACCAACAAAAAGTGGTTGTGCATTATTACACAGTGGCCATTTGTACACTGTACCTTGATTAAAAATAATATACGTCACACCTTTATTATTCGTTACAATTCCACGAGCATAATAGTTAGGGAGATGAAAGTTGGTTAAACTTCCTTCATTTACAATCATTTTTGTATCATAATTTATTTCGTATAAATATTCGCTCGTAATCAACAATATATTCCTATTCGGAAGTTCGCTAGCTCCACGAATCCTACCAATAGGATGAGTTACATTTCGTATCCATGTAGTCAACAACTTGGCTGATTTGAAAGTATCTATATCTCTAAGATTTTCGTTAAGGGGTATTATCCACAAATATTCATTTAAAAGAGCAAACAGTTTATCTTTGATAACTCCATATAATCGGAGTTGTTTTCTGTGTTCGCATATGTCCATTGTAATTTCTTCGTTAAATCCCCCACTTGGTGATTGATTTGGTGATTTTGGCGGTAGCGGTGCAGGATCAATGTCAAGCTGCTTCCCATATAAAAATTGAATTCCTAAAATATCGTCTTGTGACAAATCCATAGTAGTTCGTCGGTAAAAAGCATACATAATTGAATCTTCTTTGTTACTATGATACAATCCTAACGCATGACCTATTTCATGAACAAGAGTACTGTACAAAGATATTGTTGCATGATTCGTTGGAATACCATCACCATAAAACCACGATTCGTCTTCATCTACATGAATTTCTCTCTTAGTAGCTGTTAAATCGGGGAGAAAGGCATGTGCCAATACACCCCCTTGTCCATCAAATTCACTTTCGCAGTTTGGAGGTGGCGGGTCACCTTGACATACATGTTTGAGTCTACCGAAATTGATGACTATATTGCCTCCTGCTTTTACATACTTAAAATTTAAATTTGCGTGATCACCCCAGGCTTTGAAAGCTGACTCTATTATTCGTTTGTATGGACGTAAATTTCCAAAAACTGACCATGTTAAATTATTAGTCCCCCATTTAGTATTTGCATCTGCGTTAAACTGATGAAATGAATCTTTAACACCGCATCGTTGTGTTCTCATTAATTCGACAGTTTGACTATCTAATATTCCAGTATTATTTAAATGATAGTAATCCTGGAAGAGTTTTATCCCATCTGAAAGAATTGAAGGATCTACCAAACTGTAATTTGTGATCTTCGGTAAATAACCATATTTGTCTAAAAATTTTGCCGCTTCTTCGGACGGCATTACATCAGTAAGAACGTTTTGGAAAAACGCTCCAGCAAAAACAAACAACATGTATGAAATCATGATTTCAATTGGATCAAAGCTGACAAATGTGAAGATATTTATACTACAGACTAACTTAAGATTGACTAGATGATGATATCACCTTTCATAACAAAATTACTTAATACTAAAACGATAATTTGACTAGAATTATTTATCACGTTTTTAATAAACTACCTTATTGCGGGAAATCCAAAAAAAAAAAATATATGGTCCTGCATACGTTGTAAAAAATTAGACTAAATATGTTTATAAAAAATTAAATGTTGAAAAAACATTCTCGAAATGATGAAATGATTCCTAATCCGTAAGATGTGGATTTTAAATTGTGAGCCTACCAGCCAACGCACAATGACCAATCGCATAAGTTCGAATGTTGTCATCTCTAACAATTCTCTTATCATCGGACCCACGTAAAGCTAATTTGTTTTGGGTTATCGTATAAATGCGGTGATTATACGATTTAAATGTTTTATAATGCGCGTAAACTTGGTGGTTAGAATCTTTGGCAAGTACAAAATTATCAAACGTTATTTGATTTTGAACAGCTATCTGCTTAATACCTTTAATCTTCTTCACAACATTCTGGTGACCTGTCGTGGAATGAACAAGGTATGAATACATTTTAGGTGCTAAACCAACGTAACGCGTAATAATTTTACCTCCCATTTCATCTTTAAACGTACCAAGTCTACCAGTATTATTTGAGCTATGTAATGCGTGAGATGAATCATAATTTGAAAAATCTAAAAATTCAGATAATGTTTTTAACTCATTTTTGTAAAGATCTTCGGTTTCAATATGTAAAAAAAGTGAATCAGTGTCCATGTATAGGAGATGGAATCTATCGCCGAAACAGGGTTCCAATTTATCATAATAAAACTCGTTCATCAAGTATTTCGATAAATCAAGAATACATTGACCCACGTAATTAGCTTTATTAAAACAAATTGTCTCTTTCTTCAGCTTGACTCCCACTATTTTATCATTGAACAGGACACGAGACTCAAACGTCGGTTTGCTAATATATGTCAAAAGTTGGGATTCGTTACACGTTAATTTGAAGTTAATACGCCCGCGCACATTTTCCAGGAACTTGCCATAAACGGCGTTCGAAAACAATTTGAACAAATCCTTTTTGAATTTATCCCTGGACAATGCACGAAGGTTAGAATTAAATTCAACATACGGTTTTAACCAATGTGATTGATTGAATGATAATACATTATGAACCTTCGTAATGATATATCCATGTTTTAATGCCTGTTGTAATAACAAATAATGAACAACATAATTAGACTTTGGTAATAACGTCGATAGCAATTTAGGAACTTTACAGCTTGAGTTAGATGGTATCATACATTCAGGCAAAAGAGGTAGATCATTCAATTTGTCATGAAGGCTGTTGGGAATCATCAAATCTACCTCAAATAAATAACCTATATCCGCATCCCCAGACAGAGTCTTTATGTCCAACTCGTGAGGATTGGACACCATTTTAGACCCACCATACGGTAGTTTAAAATGGGCCATAGTTGACGGATAAAGACTCGTAGCATCGAGAAGTAGGAGATGCGAATTAGGTTTTGATCCGTCATAATTGGGTAGATAAGGTAAATTAGCCTCAGCCGATCTACGGATCACATTGCACGATCCACCTCTAACGCCTCGTTCAATCATCAAAAACTGATCATAATCCGTCAACAAATCCAAAGTAACTCCAGTTTTTCGCATCATTGCACTATATGCGAGAGATGGTAGCGTGTAAAACCAAGCAGGATCCAGATTATAGTGGGTGACGCAGAGCTTACGGAATTCCATTACCACCTCACATAGCAAGTATATATCCGTGCGTAAATAAACTTTTGAATAATCTAACAAGGTTTTACAATCGAATTTGCTCCATATCTGCTGTGCGTGGTTATATTGTTCATCCGAGATATCACATTCATTTAAATCGTCATAAAATTTTGATTTTGGTGGAAGACAGTTATCAGCCAGAACATCTACATTACTAACGTAACTGTACGGAAAATATCCTTTCTGAACAAGCAGTTGACGTTGTGATGGATCAGACACGTACTTGCTCAAATAAGGAAAGTCTGTTAATTTGCTCACTAACGTAGCAAGTGATGCTGGCAGAAATCTGTAACTATCAATAAATCGACACCAACGTTTTGTTCCTGTGAAATGTTTCTCAAACGCTATGTACGATTCAGTTGAGCTTGGAATCACACGGATTTCTCCATAATCATCGTTGGCTGCTAAACCAAGTACAAGCGGATGAGAATCATATTTTGCTAAATTGTGGAAGAATACAGGAACAAACTTCGGATGAGTAACCTTCAAATTGCATGATTGACAAGCAACACCTAAGAACAAACCGGAAAGGTGATCGTGATGTTTGACCTTAATCTCAGTAATAGTCTTCTCACAAATCACACAAATTTGAGAAGTATTTGCTTCTAAAATTTGTTGAGGTGTGAGAGGTATCATTGGTATTGGGTTATCGTAAAGGTCATCAACACGACCAACTATCTGTTTCAAATATGTCATAAATTGATCGATTATGTTATCACCAACAAAAACATTTACGTCTTTGTCAATAATAATATTGTCATACATAGACACGGTAAGACATCCAGCCGCGTAAACTTCATGCTTTGCTAGACGCTTTATCCATGGTCTCTGCATATCAATATTATTATCCAAGTCCGATACCGAAGGAGATGGTCTAGAAGATGTAGTAGTAGTAGTATCGAGTGGTACTATCATAGTCTCCAAATCTGCTATTACCACAAAAGGGACATATTGTTCCCTTTCAGGTTGATCAAATTTGATTACAGATTTGGCAGGCTGTGGCATTACTACTCGTGTAGGGTAATGCATCTTACACCATTCGAGATGACATTTCAATCTTTCACTTGCAGATTTGTTATCATCAACAGATGAAGTTTTTTCATTCAATGTATTATCATTCGTCATATTATATTGGTTATGTAATCCAGCTGAGGTATCAGTGCGGAAAGTTGTGAAACATCTTTTACACGCTAATAAACTTGCTGGATTTCGATTAAAAGCCAACTTTGTGAAATTTGTTATCAAACAGTAATGAGTTAATGAATTATTTTTGGATAAATACAATAAATCAAAATGCATAACAGCTTCGTCACACTGTTCAGATATTTTAAGTGGGTATAGTCTAGGTTGTAATCGTTTTCTCTCTTCCAAACCATATACATTGACACTCACGTGATTGTTTTTTTCAAATATTGAAATTTCATTTAGAGATGTAGGGTAGTTTATATTTGAAAAATCGAAAGGATGTTTTAGATTGATATAATTGCTTTGGATTCTCCACTCGTTTGCTTTGGTATTTTGAGCACAAGTATGACAATTTGTCTCTCTCGCACACCTATCTCCAATCCATCCACTTAAGATGGCATACCAAAAACATTTATTATCATTAATATTTCTAATATTGCGAACGCAGTTTTTGTTGGCTATTACTTGAGGAAGTTGAATGAAACTAGCACCTCTGAATGGCACATATTTACTAAATTGAATTAATAACCCATCTATTATTTTTAGACTCCATCCTGATCCATGTGATTCATACTCACTCATTATACCCAATATTTCTAGCATAGTATCATGTAACAATTTAGCAGTACTAGTAGTTTCGACGACAATTTGTGATTGAGATGAAAACTTTCTATCTTCCGTTTGTTCTAATAAAATCCCATCTAACGATAAATTAGTTTTGGAATATTGACATTCGAGAGCTAAATTCATTTTGAATGATTTATATTTTTTCAACATTTCATTAATAATACTATCGAACGTTTCCGCACAATTTAAAATGAATGCGGTAGGATCGATAGTATTACTCATATTTTTTATAAAGATATCGCATACGGTATTATTTATGCTAGTCGACACAACAACTCCATCCGAATTCGGTATCGCATGCAAACGAAATGGTTTAGATCTATTTGCAATATGCGAGCATACCCCTCTCCTGATATGCATCATAAATCCGGCTGCAGTTCGGAAAGGTTTTGATCCTTTACAACTAGTACAGTACCATGTTAGTTTTCCGTTTGATTTACCGCAATAATGACGTAATTTGTCAGATAACTTAGGAAATTGATGATTACATAATTGACATTTCAGCAAAGTGTGCCGTTGATGACACATTTTCATATGTCTAATTATATTAATTTTCAATTTAAAAGTTTTCTTACAATACGCACAATCAAACTTAGGAACTAAGGATGAGCGAGCAGCAAGCGGTGAAGGATTTGTTAATGGTAATGATGGTGAGATAACTGTGGATATGGACATAGGGCATGATTGAGTTTGAGTATCTAATGGTGCTGGTGATGGTGGTGAGGTTTCGTCGGAATCGAGGGAATATGATGAATTGGGGTAGTTAGATGATGAGGAATCATCCGCGTCATGGTCAACCCTTCTTTGCTTAGGGAGATGTGGATGACGGGATGATCTGCGTAAGCGGCGAGATGAAATCTTACGTCTAGTGTTAGTTGAACAATTACATGATCGTCGAGGAGGACGGGGGCGGCTGCTGTCGGTGGAGGGAATCGGACGGGGGTGGCTGCTGCTGCGGTTGGATGTTGGTGGATGTTGCTGATGATCTTGAGGGTAGCTCATCTGCGGCTCAACATCACTTGGCTGCTGTTGGGGGAAGAATTGCTGTCCAACAAATGGTTGTTGTTGTTGTCCAACAACAACAAATGGCTGCTGCTGCTGCTGTTGGTTGAAGAACTGCGGCTCAACGTCACTTGGCTGCTGTTGGGGGAAGAATTGTTGTCCAACAAATGGCTGCTGCTGTTGGTTGAAGAACTGCGGTCCAACAACAATTGGCTGCTGATGTTGAAACTGGTAGATTGGATGAGGATTGTATAATGGAGGAAATGATTGGACGGCAGGATTTATATAGACATATGGGATAGATGGATGTGGGACAGATGGATGGTAATAGTAGTAATATGGATCCATCTGAAATCATAAGAAATAAACAAAAAAAAAATTTAGGAGTAACGTTGTACTTCCCCCGTTAAAGGATTATATGTCATTATTTTGTCATAAATAATCACTGCTACACAGCTAGTCTTTTCTGGCATTAAACTCGATGACTCTATTTCCAAACGAACGTCAATTCCACCATCAGTTACGCGATCCTTCTGTATTTTACAATCAATCACAATAATAGGATGTTTAGAGAATGTAGTTCTGTTGAGCAGAGGCGTTGGATTGTGACGATTGAAATAACTATTCTGAAATCTTATGTAATTGTTGTACAACTCCGCAATTTTTCCATCATTCAAATTCATATTTATGTCTTGGTATGGGTACGTTTGTTCGTTCAAATATAATCTCACGGCTGTAAGTGGTATTTTACTTGGTTTTGATAAGTCCTTGGTGATCTCGTTTTTCTTGTTTGTGTAAAAAGCCACTATTACATACCGAGGACGTTGAATTTTCGAACTCGTTTTAATAGGCCAAATTACGTTGGTTGCAGATGGCAATACAGGATATTCATGGATTTCTGAACTTCTCCATGCAAGGTTAAGAGTAGGTCCTCGGGAAATGATTTCATACATCTTGGCTCTAACCTCATCTGCGAGTTTGATCTGTGGTACTAACCATGAAATTTTATCAATAGTTAACTCACTGTCAATATTATCAGCTCCACCGATTAAACAATTGAGATCGGTGCTAGAACGTGTTAATATTAATTCTAACCTCGAGTTGACTATCACAGTTTGAACATCTTGCATAAATCCCATAATTAATCGTAAAGGTATGCAAATGTTATATTTATTACCTACGAAAACAACATCCATAATATCCTTAGATTGGTTCGGATCTGAAATACCAGCATTTTCAAGTGCAGTAAGATCTGACGGAGATAGAGTGGTATACACTCTCAGTAATGTGCTTAGAAACGGATGGCGTATGAATTCTATGTCAGTAGTATTTATGCGTAAGCAAATACTATCAAACAGTGCCAAAAAACCTCCACAAACAACTTTAGGTTTGTTTGTTGTAGACACACCGTTATTCAATGTACCTTCTAAACTCAAATAACTGTCGAAAGGGGCAGATATTAAATCCGATTGGTTCACTAAAATTCGCACTTCATCATTCCTTCCAATGTTTGCTTGATTGAATGGAGAATATCTTATAAAATCGTAACCTTCGAGGTTATCTGAAAAGTTGGGTTTTCCTAAGATATTGAGTATTCCTTCCATATTTGAAAACAGTGTAACCCAAACTTTTTAAAAATCTGATATTAGATAATGATAACGGTTTCTGTGAGGTGGATGATTCACCGTAATTGTTTCCTACGGATTGAATGTAATTAGTGTTGATTTTGTTGAAATCCAACCCCATCAAGTTAAAGTTCTACTAAATGTAATATTACAGTTATATCTTCTTCTCCAAAATCTAGGAGGTGTGATTTTTCGTCGGTTATCCGCAACTGAATGAAATCAATCTGGTTCACATTGACGCTTAAATAGTTCACTGGTGCTTGGTATTGCAAAATTCGATATCCCGCCTCTACAGCTGGACAAAAGCTGTATAGAACATTTGATGGATTACCGTTGAAGTACGATCCTTTACAAATATTACATTCAACAGAAACATTTTGGTAAGTATAAATATTCGCCGGATGGGGCGCTTCATGTTTCTTATTAGCCTTGTACACCGTCCGTGTTGTAAAACCCAAAATGTTGCCAATTGTTTGCGGTGAACGGAAATCAACGTCATAGTTTGCTGTAAAAACAACTCTGCTGTTGTACGATCTTAATTTGAAGCTAGTTTCGAGATTACTGTTAGTTTCCTTAACCAGTGACGATACAGTGAAGAACAAAGTATCCATATCATAGGTTCCGGGCGGGATTATAATAGGAGGTTTTCCGTAGATTATAAACTGATCATTAACTCCAGCTTTTACGTTGCGTATATTATTGAAAGCAAAGAATGAGAGGAGACCAATTCCATATTGTTTGTTAGGCTCTAAATCAATTGGAGGGAAAATTGTAGCACTTAGTACTGTTGTTTTGCCATTAAATGTAAAGATTCTGGACATTTTGTTAGTAGGAATAATACGGCAAAATGACCACAGTGATGACTACAGGAATCACCTTGGAAACGAAGTGACGAATAGAAAACAGTACATCCTCTTAAATAGTGAATAATGAACTGGGGTGGGTACAGTCCGTAAGAATCAAAATACAACGCAAAATTGTCTGATTTACGTATTGCAACCCAGTGTGTGCCAGGTTCTGATTCTTTGGCAAGATTTACGATTAGTTTAAAATATTTTTTTTTAGTTTTTGGTAAGGTATCCATTGAAAAGACGCCTAAGAAATTTCTATCCAACGTTCGCAGCAACAAATCTAATTCCAAATTGTTTAATGCACGATTGGGAAGATTAATTAACACGGCTTCCATTGTTTTAGTAATGCACCTTTTCCGGATTTTTTCTGTTTTTTTCGACGTTTTCTTGAGATGGTTTTCGAACGAGTGAACCCGCGACCTTCCATTGCTTTGTTGTGACGTATTGATTCTTCCAACTCGTTTTTTTTAATACGACTATCTTTAATATTTTTGATTACTGTCGACGCGCCGGCGAATAGAGATGAAATCGCTGGGATCGCCGTCATTAGAGCTGCTAGTGGTAAAAAACCGCCTCTCTGACTTTTTTTTTTTAACGCACGTCGACGAACGGGTCCTCGTCTTTTTTTTTTGTTTTCTCCTCGTGAGATGCCCGCCCAACAGGATGTGGGGAGCTAGACCACTTCCTATCGCAACTTTAGCTTTCATGGTCGAATAAATAAATGCGGCTATTAATTTCTCGTAATAAGACGCGTCTCGCGCATTAATTCTAGTTAACGCTTGATTTGCTAAAACTTTATCAGCTTTATTTCGATCGGCTACTGAAGCGTATTTTGAATAAAAGATATCGTGGGCTTTACAAAAATTGTCTAATTTGTTGGTAGGTGATATATTATTCGCTATTTGATAATCCAAATCGTTTCCAGGACCACAATATTGAAACTTGGGAACAACTAACGGGATTCTGTTTTTTTGTAACAACCAATTAAGTATACCCATGTACGGACACGAACATGGGCAACAAACTGATATATAACAGGTAGGACGCTTTTATATATACTCAGTGTATGACACAATCATGGATGTTAGACTCAAAAGAAGTGTCGAAAGTTTTCCGTTAGTCAACTACGATCGAGTAATATCTGAAACACCTAGCGTTAGCAATCGCCACGGATATTTATTACCAAACCATATAATATGTATCATCGCAGGCGCTAGTCTTTCAGGAAAGAGCAATTTTCTTTTAAATTTATTGTTAAATGAAAACGGTGTACGTTTCAATCAATTAATTCTATGTTCAAAATCTCAGAATCAAGAGAAATACGAATTTTTAAAAAAAGTTTTAGCATCAGTTCCTGAGATTAAGTTTGAACAGTGTGACGAAGCTCTTAATTTCCCTACCATTCTCGAGAATTCGTCAATAATATTTGATGATGTTGATAATTCATTCAACGATCATTTAAGAAACATTTTTTCGAGAGGACGTCACCTCGGAGTTACAAGTTCGTTTTATTTGATACAAACATACGGGTTTTCACCAAAACATTTAATTAGAGATAATTGTAATTTTTGCGTCCTATTTCCTCAGGATGGACGAAATTTGAATTTGGCGTGGAGAGATCATGCTTTCAACGATGTCACATTCCCAAAATTTGTTGAAATGAGTCAACGAGCATGGAGCGTTCCATACACACCTTTTATAATAGATAAAACGAGAAATGTGAAAGACGGTAGATTTCGGATTGGAATGGACACTATAATTGAACCAATATAAGTTGGGATGAATCTTTCTTTATGTTTTAGTTGCCAACGTTATGGCGACCAGTCAACAATCAATTGCTAACCTAAGAGTACTCAATAGAGCCAAAAATGCGTTGAAAATGAAATACAGAGCGTTACACAATATGGAAGAAATGCGAAATTTGCAATATCAGAAACAATATTTACCTATAACGGAACCTTTAGAAAAATTTATTACTATAAATACAAAATCTAAAAATAAAAGAAAAAATAAGAAAAATACAAAAGTTGTACAAGATACTAGTAATCAATTACTAAATGATGTTAAAGAGGAACCAATTTCCCAACAGATAAATGACAATGATTTCAGCGAACAATTATTTACACCTACTGATTCCATTTTTGGTAACCAATCACTAACACAGGATCCCTTCGCAGGAACAACAACTGAAGATATGGTATATAGCACACCAACGCCGAGAGAAATACTCGAAAAACGCATAAAACTCAAAAAATCATTACCGGGAGAAAAAAATGTGTCTCTAGATGAAACAGAATCTATTCACGAATTATTAAATACACCAACGGGACAAGCAACTATTGAAGATAAACTAAGTCAATTTCCAATCCACGCTCGTCCATATTTGAAATATTTAATGAGTGGAAAGTGGGAAATCCCTGAAGGAGCACGTGATTCTACGTATGGGCCTCGAATCGTGGGAGCGCGTGGTGTTTTTATAGGTAATTCTCACATGGAATTTGATATAGCAGTTGTTTATGTTGACGGAAAACCGTACAAAAGTACGAAGGGATTATACGAATTATTGTTTCTCAGAGAACCAAGGAATTACAACCACGATGATCTTTTAAATTATGGAGATATAATACGAAAATCAAAAGTAGCATATCACGGTTACTCAGACAAACGCTCAATAAACACGTTTGGTAGACAAAAATATAATCAAATTATTTCTCAACTGTATCCTAAAACTGTTAAAAAAGGATCTGGTATCGGAAATCTGTTCAGTTCATATGCTAGCATTGGTCAGGATTTACCTATTTTCAATAGTAACGATCCAAATAAAATTGTGAAATTAATCAAACTGAATCTCGCGTCAATTCAAGCTGGTAATACGAGTTTACAAAAACACGTAATATTTTATCTGGATAAATTAAAACAATTGGGGTACATTGTGGAATAATCTATTAAAAAAAAAAAAAAAAAAAAAAAAAAAAAAAAAAAAAAAAAAAAAAAAAAAAAAAAAAAAAAAAAAAAAAAAAAAAAAAAAAAAAAAAAAATGCCCTACGATAGATTTGGAAGATCGCAACATAGAAAAATTTTAACAGAAATTCCAAACCCTACAAATCATAATGATGCTGTTAATTATATTACTTTGATTAACGAAATTGATAAAAGAATTAACATGGACCTAATAGAAACGGCTATAAAGAAACAATTAACTCAATATAAATTGTTCAGTGATTCAAAAATTATTGATATGCAGAAAAGAGAAATTACAAATATAGCAGACCCAACAAGCGATACCAGTGCAGTTAATAAACAATTTCTATATGACAATACAATTGTAAAAATGGACTCGAATCGATATTATGCAGACAAATTAAGAATATCTAATGTTGCAAACCCTGTTTCAGATCACGATGTTGTTACTTTGATTTATTTGAAACAAATTTTAAAATCATATCAATTTAAGGGCGAATGATGACTCATGAAGATGGAATTCTGTCACCTTAGCCCCTCCCTGTCACCTTAGCCCCTCCCTGTCACCTTAGCCCCTCCCTTACACGAGAAGTATAAATACTGCTCGAATCTGAGGGTAAAAATCATTCAGATACCAACTTTCATTATATATCTTGCACATCCGCAAATATACCAATGGCTATTGTTGATGGATGTTTTTTTAAAGACGAAAATAATGATTTTATTGTTAAAGAGCTAACTGTATGCTATCTAGACTCGACATCAGCGATTCAACATTGGATCTTTCTCCCTCCTAAGGATGTGAATCCTGATATTAGCAGATCGCCTCTAACCAGATATTGTACGACAATGGTGCATGGCTTGCATTTCTCACAAGGAAATATTCCGTACGAAGATTTTTATTCTATACTAGGAGAATCTACTGAAACTGCCAACATTTTGTACACCAAAGGATTGGAGAAAGCTGTCTACTTCGAGAAGATATTAAATCGTCCAGTCTTAGATCTCTATGCATTTGGCTGTCCATCCTACGAGGTTCTGTTAAATCACAGCAATTTCGCTGTGTGTACATACCATTCATCTTTTTCAAATTTAAAATTGAAAAATTCGTGCTCTAAGGCAAAGACTATTGCTTTAAAATATTGGTGTCTAGGAAATGAATCCAAAATCGACATGAGTCAAGTGTTGCCTAGATTAATGAGTTTTGAGCCTTTGGGTGGGCGAATGAGAGTCGACTATCTGTATTTAGCGCAGAGAGGATTTTTTAAAAGCAATTTAGGAAAGAGATATGTGTTTTGTTCCAACTGTTGTCTACGATTGTATGATATGGATGCGGTATTACATAGCTGTGTAACAGAAACTTTAGTTTAAATGAATCTTTTATAACTGAAGATGTAAACTGTGTAGCAGTGAAAATTAATAAATGAGATAATTTGTTATGTAAATTGTGTATTTTTTATTTATTTTTTTTTTTACCTGTTTATCATCGCAAAAAGATTAATCAAGATGGAAGTCTTGATATTTTAACAATATGATCATCCTTTTTTTTTTATGATAATGGAAACACTGAAATATATATATATATATATATATATATATATATATATATATATATATATATATATATATATGTCTGATAACGATCAGGTTGAGGGAGGAGGAGGGTAGGAATTATTCGTCATCGTCAGACGATGACGACCATAAGGATCTAGATGGTTGTTTAGGAAGATTAGGTTTTTTCAAATTAGATGATGATAATCTTAATTTTTTTAAAGTGAAATGTGGACGATGAATGGGTGACGGTGGTGATGGGATAGGAATGGGGGAAGGTAAATTATCAACCTGACAAGGAGGTGATGGGTTAGGAATGGGTGAAGGTGGTATAACATCATGGCAAGGAGGTGATGGGATAGGAATGGGTAATGGAGGGATAGCATGAATGCGACGAGGAGAATAGATCTCGAATTCGTCGTCTGATAATGTTAGCCATAAGGATCTTGAGGGATTTTTACAATGATTACGATTTTTCAAATTAGATGATGATAAACTTAACCTCTTCTCTTTAGGAAGAGAGGGTAAGAAGTACATTGGTGGGGATGATGCTGATGTTGAAGGTAAATTATCAACCTGACAAGGAGGTGATGGGTTAGGAATGGGTGAAGGTGGTATAACATCATGGCAAGGAGGTGATGGGATAGGAATGGGGGGAAGTATTATTATACCATTGGAATCGAAATCAAACATATTCAAAATTGAGTTGAGAGATGTATCATCCAACATGGGTAATGATGGATCATACATCTCGTCAATTAATCTTGAAATTTCATCATCAGTGGATTCAAAATCGATAAAAAACTGATTGTTCATATTGTTTGACATCTGAAATTGAAAATGAAAAGTTTCAGATAATTTTTTGAATAAGGTTTTTATCAAACTCCTAACATTATTAATCAGATATTTTACTTACTTTAAATCTTGAGGAAAATACAGCTGGTGTGTGAGCTTGGGATGCGTGTGAGCTTGGGATGCGTGCGGTTTCTTGATAGCAACTGCAAAGTGGTACAGATTCAACCTCTGCACAACGTTTTATAACCTACGAATTTCAGGTAGTGGGGGGTGAAAACATATCGACACAGAGAGGGGTTTGAATTTCGTTGAGAGGGGATTGCATTTTTTTTTCCCCCACACATTGGTTATTCAATCTCTTGCATCTAAGATAATTAAAAATGAAATCACCCGAGATATAGCGAGGGACATTCTTAGGGGAGGTCGCTGAAAAAATAAAAAAGGAGGTTATCAGCACAAGTCCGAGATATAGCGGGGGGGGGGGGCAATCTTAGGGGAGGTCGCTGAAACAAAAAGGAGGTATGTTCCAGAGGTTATCGTGCACAAGTCCAAGATATAGCGGAGGCAAACTTAGAGGAGGTCGCTGAAAAAAAAAAAAAAGGAGGCATGTTCCGGAGGTTCTCGAACACAAGTCCGGGATATAGCGGGCTCGCATTTAAAGCGCGAGCCACGATGAAAAAAGGAGGCATCTCCTTCTTTGTTTAACACGTGGAACCTCTCCCTCTTACACGTACCAGCCCCTCTGGTTAGGTTGTGGCTCGACTGGACCCACATCCCATCCAAGAGGTTTTAGGATGGGAAAAATTATTTACGCGAGGTGGGGAAATTATTCAACTATTTTTATCGTTTATCAGTTCACCCTGACTCGCAAATTTAACCTCCTTTTTCGATGGAATTTTTTTTTTTTTTTTTCCCCTCTGGTTAGGTTGTGGCTCGACTGGACCCACATCCCATCCAAGAGGTTTTAGGATGGGAAAAATTATTTACGCGAGGTGGGGAAATTATTCAACTATTTTTATCGTTTATCAGTTCAGCCTGACTCGCAAATTTAACCTCCTTTTTCGATGGAATTTTTTTTTTTTTTTTTTTTTTTTTTTTTTTTTTTTTTTTTTTTTCCAGCCAATGGGATAGCAGCGTTGGAAAGAGTGCAGAGAAAATACCTTCATGTTTTGGCATACAGATTAGGAACTCCCTGATCGGACTTCAATGCATCCATGGAGGCATGGATAGATGCCTCTGGAGGATCGAAGACGATTTATGGACGCAATGTTTTTGTATAAGCTGATCCATAATATTATAGATGCTCCACACCTGCTGGAAACTCTCAACTTTTACGTCCCACCTTATCCTACAAGAAGAACACCCACTTTCTACTCGCAAATGAATACGACGAATTATATAATGAATTCCCCGCTGATTCTAGTTCAAAATGATTTCATCCTGTTGAATGATGATCTGTTTGAATCGAGCCTTCTTCCTCTTCGACGCAAAGTTTTGGCAGCAGTTTGACATCACCACTAATATATAGCCTCAATACCTCATCGACTTATTCGCCATCTTTTCCTGTTTTATAAATTATTTAGTTTTCATACAGACATTGAAGCCTAAGTTTTGATTTTTGTTGGATCTTTATGTATTTTTGATGTATATTTTTTCTTTCTCTTTTTTGGATGTAATATTGTATGCTCTCTTTATCTTTTTATGTAAATTAGGCTTAATACCCGTTGAATTCTAATAAATAAATAAATAAAATAAACCACATGCCGCTACACTGAGGCTGACGCAATCCATCGATATGCTGGACACACTCTTATATTCACTGATGGCTCAAAGACACCTGATGGTGAGGGCCATGCTCTATGGAGCCCCAATTTGGGGCTATATCACATGCCGAGTGATTGAGGCAAGAATTCGGATATCGATTCCATCAAGCCTGATGGGTCTGCCATAATTCTGGATGTCCAGATTGTCAGTGGTAGTGTGGACATGGAACAGACTTGGCGGGCTAAGATAAATAGATATGATAGAAATGATCTGCGGCCAGCAATATCTGTGCTAAAAGGATTAGCGACCACTAACATCGTGGTCAAGGCTGTGACCCTGTCATGACGTGGGATGTGAGTTACTCGAGTTGGGAATCTCAGCAGGAGTGATCCTTGGAATCACCACCCGCGTCCTGAGGGCTATTACCTCAACTGGTAGTCATTTTATAGGGGAACTTCCTTTCATCCTCCCCCCCCTTCCCGCAACTTCCTTCATCTCTACAGCCAGCGTCGGGTAAACGTGGGCGTCCTCCCCACTTTAGAACAAATTTATTTGTTTATTTTTAAATTTAATGGTGCCCAACCTTTGAGTGGAGTTTTGTAAAAAAAAAAATAATAATAATAATAATAATAATAAATTAATAAATAAATAAAAATAAAACAAAATAAATAAATTTTAAAAAAGTGTGTGTGGAGGGGGTTTAACTAAATTTTCTAATAGATATAATGTAGTTATTACTGAATTGAACTTTGTAGGTCGTCTTTCCCACTTGTCTGTCACTCCTTTCTTGTTTATCGTCCTGCATTGGAGGTAGCATAAAAGGATACTTCATAAACATCTGAAAAATTAAAATAATTTATTTGAGTCAACGTAATTTGAATTTAATTTTGTATTACAAAACTTCTAATGTATATGGGAATGCTTTCACTTTCTGATTTGACCCGTCTACCTAGAGCATACCACAAATTTATGCTTAGGATAATTTGAGATTATGTGCAAATTACAATGTATGAATCATAACTTTTTTCCTTTATCAATTCATTTAGGCTCTCGTGTCTTGAGACGCCTTGTAGCCCAATACAGTTTTGCAGTTTTCGAGTAGATATGTGGTTTCATCAGAGTTGAAATCCTCGTATTCATACTGAAGGTAGTTGTCTCGTAGCTCATAACATGATAAGTACATATTTAGCCAAGTACGTATGTAGTAGGTATGAGGTAAAATGTGAACGGTCATTTTACCTCATATAGTTAAATTAGAACTGTCTATGATATCAGGAAGCTGGGTATATTTAAAATAATACCACTTTAATTAAAATAAAATAAAAACAGTAATAGGAGCTTGTAACTCGGGGGACGGTTTTATACTAACTAAAGCTTGCTGGACACCTCCTTTAGCCTCTGGGCTGCAGGTATGTCCCTCCTTTCAGAATTCCTTCAGAACTACCAACTTGTTATTGGTTTCAAATGAAAAGTTCCACAGCATACACTTTTGCTTTTAGTTGTCAACTAATTGATAATGCGAGTTAATTATGTAAAGAAAGTACCTAGGTGCTAGGCGCTTGGTCCTTATTGACATTTTATGTCTTTACTATGGTACATAACTCAAAAAGTGTGACGTTACGGTGTGACGAAGAATCCGTTATGAAAAATTTCTAATGATTTTCACGTACAACCGATACGTTGCTACGGAACTTTAACTTTGCCAGTTATCATCGTACAACTGTCACCACTCGTTGTATAGCTCTCGATTTACCTAACCATATTACGTTAACCACTGCGGAGTGCGTGGCCGACAAGCTGAGGTATGAGCGTGATTGTTTAAATAATTGTTTACACACAGGTGATCATTCTCAATAATTTGTATTGTGAACACGATTGCAAGCTTCATATAAGTAAAGACATAATTTTAAGACCAAACAACCGATAAACGAATTATCTCTTGGAGATGTACGAGTCTTGGAGATGAAGCTCGGACTGTGTTTATGTTTAACAAAAATTTTTAAACAAAACTCGGCGCTTTGCGCCTCGGCGGGGGGCTCCGCCCCCCTGCACCCCCCGGTTTATTTCTTTTTCCATACTCTGTATGAAATCATAGGAACACAGAATGTGTTTTTGCGATGATTCTATTTCCTTACCAACGACTTGGTTGCACGTGAATAATAACAATATTTGGCAATAATAAAATAAATAATTGTTAGACATTTAATTTGGTCTAAAACCCTATAAATATTATATAAATAAATATGTAACTACAAGAAAAATACTATACAAATTGAGAGCTTTCCAACGAATGGTGAACGATTTCTGTGCGATTAAAATTGCGGAAGTTCCATTTCCCTACCAACGGCTCGGTTGTACGTGAAAATCATAAGAAAATTTACAAGCGGTTGCAATCATGTTGACAATATCAATTATTGAGAATGATCATCTGTGTGTAAACAATTTATTCAAATAACCATGCTCATAACTCAGGTTGATGGCCACGCACTTCGCAGTAGTTAACATAATATGGTTGGATAAATCAGGAGCTTTCCAACGAATGGTGAACGATTTCTGTGCGATTAAAATTGCGGAAGTTCCATTTCCCTACCAACGGCTTGGTTGTACGTGAAAATCATTATAAAAGGCGCATAACGGTTTTTTCTGTCGGTTTTTTGTGACGATTTTTTTTTTCGGTAGGTCATCGCAAAAACACATTCTGTGTTAAAAAAAAAATAAAGTACGAGGTTCGTGGTGTGGGTGCGGGAGGGGGCGCAAAGACATAAAATGTTCCTCGTGGTTGCGTACTTGTACGAAAGCTGTACCCACCGTTTGTGTTTTGATACATTCTCTAAGCCACAATTCAGTTTCATTTTACATTTCAGTTTCAACAAGTTTATAGTTTTAAAACTTGTGAAACATAGTTATGTATGACAAATAGACTACTTTTTACTAAAAGCAGTGGTTCATCGTTTTACTCCAATATTTTACCTTTGCCAGTCAGTTTAAGGATAAATTAGCTCAGAGGTTTGGCCATCAACTCGAAGAAATCCTAAGAATATATCAAGGACGGACCATGACCATGTGTGAGTGACTGCTGTTCTCTTGACCATGCCATGGCAAGTAGCATCGTGGGGTTCATGTGATTAAAATCAGAATCGACTTCACATAGGAAGCAGATGAGAGTTCTTCAGCTCTAATAGCAGATGGTACCTACCTAGTGATGGAAAGTTCAGTTCACTTGAAGGAAATACTTTTCAGCATGATTGTGTGCATACGTTTTCTAATGTTCCTAGTTCACAGTTGATAAGCTTTTCTCAAGTGGTACGTCGCTACAATATTTATGTTTATTTTCTCAAAATTGTACCTAATGTATAAGAAAATTTTACTGAGAATAGAGTGATCGGCTGTAATGCGCTGCTGTGCTTCTAGATTAGGCTGTAATGACTGTAATGTGTTCAAAGCAGAAGTAAATAATTCAGTTCGATAACGAGTTTAGCAGTTTCGTTCCAAAAGATATTATCTGTTTCACGTCATTAACAGAGCTACTTCATGAGCGAAAAAGCAAATTTTCTTTGGCACCATGTTATACGCCAAATCGCGTGATTCCCACTCGCGCTCACCGGAAGATCGAACGATTTCTAGTTGGGACTATACATGAACTTCTTTTGCAAGACATTCCAAGAAACACGTGATAACCGAATTGAAAAGTTCTTTCCAATGACATCAAAGAGAAAGTTGAGAGCTCTCCTTCCTAATAGTAACAGCACCCTCCCCAGAGCTCCTAATGAAGCTTTTACGTGGAACGTTATCCAATACTTGCTATAATCAAACTAGCGTCGCTGGTAGAAACTCATATTAAATTAGAAGATTGACCTTAAAAAAGTCAACCTTATCGAGTTGAACTTGAACCTTTACCTCGAGAAACTCATCTCAAAATGTTTCGAAAAAACTTGAGAGTTTTCCACTACTATTAAAGGATCATCCATAAAACAAATTTAATTTCCGGAAGAAAAAGTCCAGTCATGCAGCATGACCCCATGAGCGAATTTTTGAAGAAATCTTCGACATTTCAGTCGCTATTGATCGTGTAGAGAAATTTTAGCTTATGTTTTGATAGACAAACATGGAATCAAATTATTAAAAATAATTAGGAGGTACTCATACTTTATTATTATTAAACTAATCTTGTAGATTTAAAGACAAAAGGTAAATATTCATAGATTTCGATGTCCAATGTTGTGAGTATTGAAGGCAGTTAAAATCTTAACAGTATCCTATCATAACATCAACAAATCTTGACATAAAATGAAATACACTATTGACGGCCGAGCGGAGCGAGGCCTTGGGCCTGCGTGCTAGTACGTACATAAATAGAACTTCTTCATAATTTCATGGTTGATATTTTCTAAGCCACAGTCAGTATTAAAGCTACATCAAGTCCTAAAACAGTTGGGCGTAAAACATTAAAGAGAGCGACCGAGAGAATCGGAGGACGGAATATTTCACAGAGTAAACTCATCAGTTGTGATTACTTTTTTTTTTTTTTACAAGCACCTACTACCTACGTTTTAAACAGCATGGTTCTAGGATTGATTATACAGGGATACTTCCATAAGAGTAGTTCAATCTGAATTTGAACAATGTTTCATGCAAACATTACCGATTTTTACAACTAGCGAACGGCATTATTTCGATTTTTGACTGATTTTTCAACTTTGAAATTTTTGAAAACTTGATACATATTCCTATTGGAAATTTTACGCTGATTCCGAATATACCACATGTTAGTATGCTGAAAAAATTATTTCGCACAGCAAATCGCAAAAAACAGGCTATTTTGATATTTTTGACTACATTTTTGAAAATTTCAACCCGAAGATGTAATCCGATCATGCTGGCCAACGAACTTGAACTTTCGTTTTGTGTCCTTAACATTTTAAAATATGTTTGAAGTTTCTTGCACAATTCTATGGACAGTTATCGTCTGGAATGACACATACATACATGTGTATACATAAATATACATGCATACATACATAAAAAAATTCCAGTCCTGCAGCATGACCCCATGAGCGAATTTTTGAAGAAATCTTCGACATTTCAGTCGCTATTGATCGTGTAGAGAAATTTTAGTTTATGATTTTGATAGACAAACATGGAATGAAATTTTAAACAAGCACCTACTACGTACGTTTTAAACAGCATGGTTCTAGGATTGGTTATACAGGGATACTTCCATAAGAGTATTTCAATCTGAATTTGGACAATGTTTCATGCAAATATTACCGATTTTTACAACTAGCGAACGTCATTATTTCGATTTTTGACTGATTTTTCAACTTTGAAATTTTTGAAAACTTGATACATATTCTTATAGGAAATTTTACGCTGATTCCGAATATACCACATGTTAGTATGCTGAAAAAATTATTTCGCACAACAAATCGCAAAAAACAGGCTATTTTGAAATTTTTGACTACATTTTTGAAAATTTCAACCCGAAGATGTAATCCGATCATGCTGGCCAACGAACTTGAACTTTCGTTTTGTGTCCTTAACATTTTAAAATATGTTTGAAGTTTCTAGCACAATTCTATGGACAGTTATCGTCTGGAATGACACATACATACATGTGTATACATAAATATACATGCATACATACATAAAAAAATGCGTTAAACTTCAGAATATGATTCAGAATAGCCTGAAACGGATTTCTGCATAAAACCTTTTCAAAAATTCACATTCTACAAATTTTGAGGCGAGAGCAATAGCTTAGTTTTCTTCAAAAATTCGCTAAAACTCCCTCATTCAGAGTACATGTTGTCCAAAGAAAAGAAAAGCCAAAATACAGGATACAAAATAGATCTAATCCCCAATGAATTATATCGTGATTGGTTGAGTAAAAACTAAAATTGATCGACATTGACACTGACTAATGGACCGAATTTTATGAAGTTTTCTGGAACGTCGACTTCTTATCATCTCTGTTGGTCTGATTTCGTTCAAACTAAAGAGATTGATGGGCGTCCAGGGCGGGGCCCTTTGTAGTTATTTTATCGCATTTGCTTAAATAATAGGTAACTAATGACTCAAGTTCATGAAGTCTTTAGTGGCACATAAGAGCACTTTGAACAAAATTAATGACCTTTCAGGGGGACGTGGCACTAGGAAGAGAATTTCCTCCAATATTGCGGGGCAGTTTACATTGGCGTTCATCACTTCATCTATATCTCTATCTCTATCTATCTCTATCTCTATCTCTATTATTAATAAGAATGAAACTCCGTCTGTCGCTCTGTCGTGTCTATGCACGGCCAAACGGCTGAGTGGGCCGGATCTACGAGTGGGGGGATCTTTTTGGGATTTTCCGATAGGGTGTATAAGCGAATTTAAAATTTTCTAATCCCACCCGAACCATGGGCCGTAGGGCGGGAGGGGGGTCGAAGTAATAATTAATGTGCGCTTTTTGGACTTCCCCGCTTCCCCTACCCCTCTAAACGGCCGTTGACAATTCCGGAAAAATACGGGTTTCGTAGGTTTTCCTACGAGGAAGACGACGGCGCGATCGGATCGCGAAAAAAGTATCGGGAAATGCGTTAAAAAAATGCGAGAGTACGGACCCGTTTTCTCGAAAAGTCCGCCGAAAAACTTGGTTTTTTCCGATTAAAATATACCCCATAAAGGTACTGTAGTGGATTTAAATATGTTTTACTTGGTGTAGGTAGACCAAGTCGGACATTTATATCCCGGTTATGCGGGTTGGTCTCTGGGCCACCCCCGCGAGGAATGCGGGCGGAACCGCCAAGGTCAACTGGTTTCGCGGACTGAAAGGGGGGATAGTCCGTGTCGCAGCCGCGTGGAGCGCTAGGCTCGCGTAGGAAGTGCTGGGTTCGATCAGTTTGGTACTGAGCCGTTTTGTAATATTCCGGCCTTAGATTTATATCTGAAAGGGGAATATGTTGAGCTTGGTTGAGGTACTGAAAAGTATCCTTCGCTTTTTGTGCATTTGGAGTGTATTTGACACTCGGATCGGCCGAGTAAGCCTGCGTCGAATATCGTGGGTATTCGGACAGCTTGGTTGAATCGTAATGATCGGCTTCAGAGCGAGTCTGAAAGGTTTCCTCGATCTTTTGTATAGGCGAGGCTTGTTCGAAAGTTTCTCGAACGAATACGTCGGGCGAGAAGGCGATCCGGACGTGAGGGCCGTGCCTTGCGCTGTCGCTGGGTTCAGCGGACTCGCCGTGTGGCCGGTAGGGTGCACTACGTGGGCTACTCGGCCCAGCTTCGCCGTCGCCCTCCTCCCCTTGCAAGGGGAAGTAGGAAGGCCGGCGTTCCATCGAATTGATCGAGTTTTAGCTCGTTTCGATGCCTCTATGTGTGAAAAATAGAGGGTTTTGGAGGTGGACTCGCTTGCCAGAGCGTCTTTCCAATGCTCGGATGGCAGGGTCCTACCTCGTAGCCTTGAAAAAGGCTTCCTTAGACGGTAAATTAGAGCGGAGGAGCTGAGTAATTTACCGGCGTGCCCACAGCGGTCGATTACGAGCTTAAGGCTATGTAATCCGGGCGACACGGCTCGGAACGTCCCTCGGGCGTGCGAGCTAAAGAGAATATCGATAGCTGCACCGGGTGGCGTCCTAACAGATGAACTACGTTGGGCAATGAGCAGGATGAATAATCACTGGACTCGTAGATGCCAATGCGAGATCTGCGTGGAGAGAAGGACTGGCTTGTAGAAAGCAGTAAAAAATCGTTCTTGAGATGACTTCGTGTAGCAGAAGGTTCGTCAGCTTGGTGCGTGTAGAATTCTTCGTACTTCAGAGTGTGTCGTCGTCGAGAGCGGAGAGTGGAATGAAATGCCAGGCTCTGAGCGAGGTATTTATAACCAAAAAGTGGTGGCCACTTTATGGTTAGTATGCAAATTAGTTTCGTCAAATAATTTGGTACGATCAAACTAGCTTTGGATTGGCTCGCTTAATTTCATAAATTCGACTGTGCAATCTCATTGGTTCGCACAGTGTTTTCTCAGTATCTGTGCATACGATAGCTGAGTTGGTCTTTCGAGGTGGTTTCCCTGCGTCCGTCGCTGTGACGGGGTCCCCGGGGGTGGCTGAACGGCCTTGAGTTTTCCTGTTTGAGGTTTCTCATTCAAGGCGACTTGTTTCGAGATGTTTGTCGCATCTCTCTCGCCCAGTAAATGTTTGGGGAGGTCGCCTTGCGTGTTATTCTTTAATATTTCACTTTTGGGAGAGAATTTAGTATTTTCTCTCTGGTGAAATATTTTGTTTGACGGAGTTATAATTCGACGTCTTGTAAATATTTTTGTGTTGTATCTACCTCTTTTTGGTAGCCCTGAAAAGGGCTGTTGACAAGAGGGGGTGGATTTCACCACAGGGGCCCTCCCAAGACGTCGTGTTAATAACGACGACGCCGGTTGGGGTGATTCGAGCGCCGTTACCCACCTCTCGTCGAATTTGGTAGAGGGGACGTGCCTTCTGGCAGATTTTCGGGGAGTTTTCTCCTTACTTTCTGTCCGATTTTGTGACACAGATTGTCCTTGTGATACAGCTTCTTCCGAGTGTAGAGTATAAGCTGGCTTGATTTGCTGTTTGGGAACTTTCTTAGTATGTTCGCCAATTTGCACTGTAACCGAAAACTTATCTCTTTTAACCACTTTGAATGGTCCCGTGTAAGGACATTGCAGAGAGGTGAGCTGTGTGGGCACTCTGATATAGACATGAGTACATGTATCCAAATTTTTGGGCATGTTTACGGCATATTTCGTATTATTATGTTTAATATGCGTAGGCCGGAAGAAAAGAGGTTCCGAAAGGTTCGTAGAAGTTACGAAAATGTCTCCTGGGAGTGGTACGTCAATCCCGTAAACTTTTTGGAAAGGCGTAGTTTCGGTCGCCGGGTCTACTGCCGTACGCATGGCGAGTAGAACTTTGGGAAGTGCATCGAGCCAATTTTCGTTTTGAGCTTTGAGAGCCTCTTTCAAAGATCTATTTCTGCGTTCTACCATACCGTTTGTTGATGGTTTGTATGGTAACGTGTGAGTATGTTTTACTCCGAGACGTTCCATAATGGAATTGAACAGATCTGATTCAAATTGGGTGCCCTGATCACTTGTGATGTATTTAGGTACGCCCTTTGAAGCTACCCAAATATTGATAAAGGTATTTGTGATTGTGGTTGTTTCGATGTTGTTAAGAGGGACTGCCTCTAGCCAACCCGTTGCTCTATCAACCATCATCAAAATGTAACGTTTCCCTCCTTTTGCTAAAGGTAAGGGTCCGGTAATATCCACGTGTACGTGTGAAAATTTGTTTGCCGTTTCAAATTCGGAGTAAGGGAGCTTCACGGAGCGCGTGATTTTTGCTCGTTGGCAAGTTTCGCACGCTCGGACCCAGTTTGAGACATCTGCACGTAGTCCGTGCCAAAAATATCGTTGTTTAACTTTATACACTGTAGAGTGTATACCTGGGTGTCCCAAATTGTGAATTTGGCTTATTATTTCTTCCCTTATTTCGTTTGGAATATAAGGTCTAGGGTGTCCTAGGTCTAGGTTACACCGAATTTCTCCTTGAGAGAATTCAACTCGTGTGAGTTTCAATTTGTCCTCCGCGGTAGGGGGAGAGCGAATTTGTGAATTTGAAATGTGCAGTAGAAGATTGCATTCTATTGCAGCCGTAATTTTCGAAATTTCAGCTATGGGTGGACCCTCGTCCGTCTGGGTTGAAATCGATTTCGTTTGAATTTCAACCGGATCGAAGGGTCTGGAGAGTGCGTCGGCGACGACGTTGCTCTCTCCGGAAATATGACGAATGTCACTCGTCATTTGAGAGATGTATGTTAGCCATCTTAATCTCATTTTAGAAAAATGTGCATTCTTCTTAAGCATCGTGCCTAGCAGAGGCTTGTGATCCGAACAAATATGGAAAGATCTGCCGTCCAAGTCGTTGTGCCAGTGAATGCACGCTTGGTAAACGGCGAACATTTCCTTGTCGAACGATGCTTTGTTCTTCCATTGTTCTGGAATTTCTTTACTGAAAAATCCCAATGGTTGGTACGATTTCGAGCCATGTTTGTCTGTAATTTCTTGTTCTAGTGCCGCTCCGATGTGTGTGTCGGACGCGTCACAGACTAATCTCCACTCCGCCGTAGGGTGTGGGTGAGCAATGTTATGCAATGTTGCTTTGATCATTGCTTGCTTTAAGCTGTTGAAAGCTTTATCTCTCTCTGATGTCCATTCGATAGGTGTTCTGTCATTTTTTTTGTTTGACTGAATGGAGTCATACAGAGGTTGTGCCGTGTGAGCGAATTTGCTTGAGCATGCTCGGTAGAAACCACACATACCTAGGAATCTGCGTAGACTTCGTACGTCTACTGGCCTAGGAAATTGTTCTATGGCTTCTATTTTGTCTCGTTTAGGAATTATCCCTTCCTTCGAGATAGTGAAACCTAGGAAATCGACGGTAGGTTTTGAAAAAATGCATTTATCAAAACCTACTCGAAGTCCGTGTTCCCCTAGTTTGTCAAAAATTTGTCTGAGGTGGTTCATGTGTTCGTTATAATTTTTAGAAGCCACCAGGATGTCATCTAGGTATACAAATGCGAAATCAAATTTTCGCATGATGCTGTCCATGTATCTTTGCCATGTTTGAGCCGCTCCGGCCAAACCCATGCTCATTTTCTTGCTCATAAAGACCGAAAGGTGTAATAATCGCAGTTTTATGAGCGTCATCTGGGTGCATCGGAATATGATAATACGCTGATTTTAAATCTATTGTCGAATAGATTTGCGTATCATGTAAATTCGCTTGGAAAGAGCGAATGTGAGGAGGAGGGTAGGCGTCTTTCTTCGTTTTCGCGTTGAGGAAACGGTAATCGCCGGTGATTCTCCATGACCCGTCTTTTTTTGGCACACAGTGTAACGGGGATGCCCATTCGGAATCCGATGGTGCAATTATGCCTTCTGAAAGCATTTCGTCAAAAGTACTTTTGACTTGAGCCCGTTTTTCGCCTGCCATGGGTCTTGCTCGGAAGTGTACTGGTGTTCCTTCCGTGGTTATACGGTGGTAAACCCCGTTGTTTTTCCATTTACCATGAATTTTGCTCATTTTATCATTGTATTTGTTTATGATAGAGCGAATGTTTTCGTCCTCCGTGATTTGCACGTCCTCTGGTTGAGGAGTATTGTCACGATGATGATTCTGTTTTACGGATCTACTAGGAACTCTCTATTATTGGAAGTGGGTATGCCGATTTTGCTTACGAGTCTACCTAAAGGTAGCGGAAGCATTGTTTTCACTTTCGGGGAAAACAAAATTTGTGGTCTCCAAAATCAAAATTTCCACTCGCATTTTACGTTTTGGACCATTCTGAACAACTTATCATTAATAGCTTCTGCGCATGCGCCTATGTGAGATCCTTTTCACACTCTTGTCGTTCGATTTCGGTTAAATTCGGATGACAGTTGGAAGAAGATGACTTGATTACCTCATATAAATTTCAACACGATTTTGGGTCATTCTCATTTCATTTGCCACTTCGGGTCGTTTTAGAACCTCAGTGATTTGAAGTATGAAAGTGCTCGAAAATGAGGTTAGATCGGCAAATACTACTCATTGTACATTGCAGATTTGTGTTCCATAGATGAACAGTGAGTTTTTCATATATGTATTTTATAAATTTTTCTGTAATAAAAAACGTGATATCCAACTCATGAGTGTTACCGGGTTTCAAAAATTGATTTCTGTAAAATGGATGACTTAGACAAAATTGTTGTCGTTGCTCAAGTAAGTACAAAAGAATCACGTTCAAACGTAATATTCAGATTTTACGGAATTCATGTTGTAGGCAGTGTAATTGAGCTTAAATCTCAGGAGTGTTACCCTATTATTGAACCGTAATATCAGGAGTGTTACCCATCCTTGGTCACACTCCTGAGAGGTAACATGAGAATTTCCAGTAAAAATGGCGTCACACAGGATGATGAAGTGACAAAACTCGGGGATGGCTACTGTTTGAAACCTGTCACCAAGCAGTATGGTTCTTGATATCGGATTATTTTGTTTAAGCACTGACAACACTCGTAATTAGTGTAACACTCATGATTGATAATACAAATACTTAACATGTTTTTAGGATTCTTTCGCTGTAAAAACTGCTGCAACTCCAAGCACTCCACTACAGTCTCACATCTTCAACTGGACAATATAACCTTTACATCTGACTGTTTCCCGCCATTTTCCATCGGCTTTCTTGATCGCAAAAATGATTACACTCCTGAGGTCCCGTTGAAAAGAGATATGGGGGACTGACTGAAAAACTAGTTTTTCACGGGTTGGGAAAAATCTTAAAAATGTAAATCCTTACTCTAAATAAAGAGGAACCAACTTACTGCAGCTAGTAACCCTGGCCAGTTCTAGATTGTCATTGTTTCGTCACTACCTAACTTCTACTTAGGTGTTAGGTAGGAGGGGACAGTAACACTCATGAGTTCTCAGGATTTCAGGTTTCATTCGTCATCACTGTGTATTGGTTAAAGGGGATTATGGGCAGTCAAGTTATTACTTCGTTGATCTCCCAACTTATACTACCCTTTTTTCCCCAAAATCGCTAGTTCTGGTCAAGAATTGTGAGAATTCGACGTCGGGGACATGGAATCGGCAAATGAAATGAGAATGACCCTTGTATCATTAATAGCTACTGCGCATGCGCCAATGTGAAATACTTGTAATGACCTTAACTTCCACAGTTTTCAACCGATTTTGATGAAATTGTTAGCGAATGTGCGGTTTAGGTTGTAGATGGTCCCGTACCTACTCGTATTTCATTGTTTTCAACTCATCAGTTCATTCTGCGCTTGCACAACCGTAAATTACATTGAGTATCATTTTTTCGTTTCTTAATTGACCAATTATGACATTTCACGCTACTTCTTGATTTACTCTTCTCCGCTATAGAATTTTTCAAGATCATTTAAAACTTTTCAGTGGTCTATAAATATATTCATGATAGGAACGAGGAAGCTTCTTGCCACACCCAACTTGCCATATATTGGACTTTAACATAGCCCATGTACCACATAATATATTTTATGTATGTCAAGATTCCCAACAAGATCTTTTTTGCGTAGTAATTTGAGCAATGGACGTTGGCTCTCAACAATAATTGTAACTTCCGTCTATGGGATGAAGCACGTGGTGTTGGTTGCCAACACTGCGGCATCGCTCCGACCGGTAAATCTACGGATTCATCCATATGAGAAGAAAAAACAGATTTATTGGTGAGGAGATTGTGTACCAGTAGTAAAATTGAAGATTAGTTGGGCATGTAGATCAACATGATGTGTATAGTTTGGTGGTCTGGACGCTCGCCAGCTCGCAACTCAAAAAGACATAACATCAAGTAGTCAATCCCTTAGTAAAAGTGCAGATTAGTTGGGCATGTAGATCAGAATGGTGTGTATAGTTTGGTGGTCTGGATGCTCGCAAGATCGCATCTCAAAAAGGCATAACATCAAGTACCTAGTCAATCCCTTAGTAAAAATGCAGATTAGTGGACAAGTAGGTCAGAATGACGTTTTACAAGTATATTTCGCGAGTTGTACGAACAAAAAAAAATAGTTCCATGTAACAGGTTTGAATCCACGACCTTCTTCTCACGAAACCGTTATCATAACCAATGAGCTACGACTCATCTATCGTTTTGAGATGCAATCACAGTAGGTACTTAACCATTCCAAGCCCCAAGTGCTTCATCTCCCAGACGGAAATTGATTGTAGCCGTTATAATATTTTTCATATGTTTCAATAAACTACTGAGTGTTCTTACAGTGGATTCGGATAATTGTGAGAAATATTTGTGGGTGAGTACCGAAAAAGAAGTAAAACGCCGTCGAGCGCAGTTTCCTACTTAATCCGTTTTCGAGATACAACGTAATTAGAAATTTGGGAAAATTTCAACGAAAATTGCCAGTTTCATGCACAAATGAAAATAGATATATAAGAAAGAAATGACCCATGTATAATTTTCTCCCTTGAGGGGAAAAACAATAGATCATGGATATGTCAAAGTTGTAGACATTACTTTCCACTCTGTTGCGATGTAGGGAAAGTAAAAATGGACATTACTTTCCACTCTGTTGGGATGTTGGGAAACTAAATGTGGACATTACTTTCCACTCTGTGGGGATGTTGGGAAACTAAATGTGGACATTACTTTCCACTCTGTTGGGATGTTGGGAACGTAAAAATGGACATTACTTTCCACTCTGTTGGGATGTTGGGAAAGTAAAAATGGACATTACTTTCCACTCTGTGGGGATGTTGGAAAACTAAATGTGGACATTACTTTCCACTCTGTTGGGATGTTGGGAACGTAAAAATGGACATTACTTTCCACTCTGTTGGGATGTTGGGAAACTAAATGTGGACATTACTTTCCACTCTGTGGGGATGTTGGGAAACTAAATGTGGACATTACTTTCCACTCTGTTGGGATGTTGGGAACGTAAAAATGGACATTACTTTCCACTCTGTTGGGATGTTGGGAAACTAAATGTGGACATTACTTTCCACTCTGTGGGGATGTTGGGAAACTAAATGTGGACATTACTTTCCACTCTGTTGGGATGTAGGGAAAGTAAAAATGGACATTACTTTCCACTCTGTTGGGATGTTGGGAAACTAAATGTGGACATTACTTTCCACTCTGTGGGGATGTTGGGAAACTAAATGTGGACATTACTTTCCACTCTGTTGGGATGTTGGGAAAGAAAAATGGGCATTACTTTCCACTCTGTTGGGATGTTGGGAACGTAAAAATGGACATTACTTTCCACTCTGTTGGGATGTTGGGAAAGTAAAAGTGGACATTACTCTCCACTCTGTTGGGATGTTGGGAAAGTAAAAACTCCCGCGCTACTTTTGTTCCATGCTGAAACAGAAGTCTAAGTCGGTTGTTGAGGAAGGCGGAATTAGGTACTTCATTGCGGTAGTACCTCATTGATTTCTACCTAGCCTTCACTTTTCGAGTTAATAATCTAAAGTGCCGGACCGTTGCATTTTGTGTGGAGAAAAAAAAGTGTCGGTCGTGAAAAAAAAGTGTCGCGATAAATTTCTTGACCCCCAGCCAAATTTTTCAGAACATACAGCACCATAAACAAGACCAAACATATCCATGTCAAAAGGAATAAACCATGTCAAAAGGAAAGTGTAAATCAAGCATTTTAATTTCTCCCTTGATGGGAAAAACAAAAGATCATGGATATGTCTAGTACCTACTGCTTACCAGTTGGTACCTACTACTCAATTCTATACCAACCATGTAGTGCCTTCTTTTCACAAGATTATTCCATTATGGTTACAAAACAATATTAGTTTTTAACTTAGAGTAATAAATCAGCATTCCTTGACACTACAAAGGCTTAGCGGTCATGAAATGTCGTGGTAAAATGAGAGCATTCCAAAAAGTGGCGAACGATTTTCCTTCTAGGTAACTAAGGGAGTTACTCTTCCCTAGTAACGCCTTGGTTGTACGTGAAAATCAATAGAAAATGTGCCGGTCGGGAAAAAAAGTGTCGGTCGGGAAAAAAAGCGTCGGTCGGGAAAAAAAGTGTCGCGAAAAATTCCTTTACCCCCAGCCAAAAGACATAGCCATGTCAATAAGTAGTTATTTTATGGATACCTTACCTGGTACCTACAGTTTGGAAAATCAGGATTTAATTAGGATACGACTTCCTAATAAGTCTCTTCGAATTTAGGGTTTTATCGCCACCTTCCGAAATTACCCAACTTCTCCCAAGTTGGTGAAAAATGTGGTGGGGAAGCTCCCCCCCCCTAAAGCTACTCTCCAGACTTAAATTTATCCTATGTAGCTTCAGCATTGAATTCGTTTGCTTCAGTTATTATTGCCGTCATTATTCCATATTCCTTTCAATTCGTGATTGTATTTGAAGAATAGAAATGATGAGATGAAATGAATCAAATAAAATGAAGGAATAAGGTCATTTCATTACCTTAAAGGGTGATGACGCAACAGTCACGGGCATCGTCAATTCGTCAATACGAATACAAATATATTCACAGAAATATTATCCTATGATTACGAATACAAATAATATAAATGTATTCGTACATGTTAATACGAATATATTCATATTCACATATATGCATACGAATACAAGTGAACTCAAGTCTGAGTTGGGCGTAATCTTAATCATAATTACGATTACAGTCATAGGGTTTTAGAGTTGTGATAACATTATATTACGATTATGATTTCATTTGTAATAGCAGTTTTTTGTGTGATTATATTCGTAATTCCAACTTTTTTTTCGCTCACAAGTTTTCAATGTAATTTTGGCCGTAACAAGCGATGTTTTCTATAAACAAGCCCGTTACCGCAGATTTTTCCCTGTTTATTACAGTCATAATCATAGTTTTTCCTGTAATTGAAGCCGTAATCTTAGTTTTTCCTGTGGTTACAATTGTTATATGATTACGATTATTGTAATTATAAAAAATAAATGATTACGATTGCGATTACGATTGGTGATTACGAAAACCCTATTATTTTCATCGTGATCGTAATTATGATTACAATGGGGAATTTTCATGAATTTCCAAACACTGATTCGAATTCCCGTTTGTGAATACGCTTGTATTCACACCAGGGGCAGCTACTGATAGGAGCATAGGCGCATGTGCACCCTCAGCTGATAAAAAATAATAATAATCATTCTGACAATAAAAATAAATAAAAAATAATAATAAAAACATCTGCCAAGTTTGTGTGGCACGTAGCTTCCTCGTTTACGCATGTTGAAATCGATATTATCCAAATTTTAGCGAGATCGGAAGACTAGGGTGTGAAAAATGGAGTATAATGGAATTTACGTTTGCGCATGCGCAAAGTGAAATATTGAGTCGGGAACGATGGAACTGGTAGGGGACCATCTACACCCTAACCCGCACATTCCCTGAAATTGTCATCCTAATCGGATGAAAACTGTGGAAAATAAGCTTGTTACAAGGATTTGCGGACACACGACACACATGCACGCGCGCGCGCACACACACTGACACACACTCACAGACAGACGAAACCAAAAATGTTCATAATGGTCAAAAACGTAAATGCGAGTAGAAATTTTGAATCTGGAGACGACAATTTTTTTTTCTTAAGAAAGTTACAATGCTTCTGCTTCCTATTGATAGGCCCGGAAGAAAAAAGTTTCAAAATTCGAATAAGTTGGCTAGTGGCAGAAGACGTAATTATTGGTGGTGTACTAGTTAAATCTACGCGCGAGACAGAGCGGAGGGAAAGTGTAATGCGGTCGAGAGTGATGAAGGGGGTGATTGGATTCAGAGTTCACTTAATTGATGAGGCTGGCTCTGTTCCTCTCATTCTTAAACTGCATATATTTATTTAAAAAAAATGTAAATAGCATTGGCTGATGGAATAATTGTGTCTTTTTAAACATTCATTATTAAAATTAGCATCGCCTCTACCCGTTAAAAAACACAGACGCCATTGATTTGAAAGGATTAAATTGCTAAATAAAAGTGAACAAAATAGGTATTTATTTAAATCCCAGTAACAAACCATACTAATAATGGTGAAAAGAAAGGGAAATATTGATTGGGTTGAAATTCCAGCTCCATGGCAGGGCAACCCTGTTTAATGTGACGTTCATTCCGTTCCTTGTGCATGACGACCTGCGCCCAGAAATCACTAAAAAAATTATATTCTCATCGTTTTGTATTACAGTAACCAAAAACATTATTTGAGGCTTTCCTACCTGTGAAAATGCTTGAATCAAGCTGTTTTTGTCTCAAATCTATTTCAATAGGACGTCCCTTGAAGGTAGGTAATATTAGCAAGGCTTCGCATATTATAGGAGGGACGCCCTGTTGAAATTGATGACCGTGACGCATTTTTATGGATTGTATTTGTGTAATCACCGACAGAAGAATACGATTACACGAACGTGAATATAATCGCAGTTGACTCAGAATCAACGAATGATTATCGCGATTACAATCGTATTCGTATTCGACGATAAGATTATGCCCAACACTGACGACGAATTAGGAACATAGCGTAAATTCTGATGCGGAACTTAGTGATTATTTTGCAAAATTCCGCATCTAAATCGGTCAAGCCGTTTGGACTTGAATCGACCCTTCACAGACAGACGTACTTCTTTCATTTATATACGGGAGGATAATTTGATGGCTTTTGTGAAAGCCCTTTTAAGCGTAAAAAACAAATACCTATTTGGGAATCGTGAATCCTCCATTGATAAATCATAATTTGGCCCACCACGATAAAACTCGCCTTCCGGCGTCTACCTTATTAGGTCAAAGACCGAATTTCATCCGTATCTATTCATCAGGAGTGCTCCTAGAGAGGAACATTTATTAGCGATTTGAAAAATCTAGTCTTCGCGCTCTCAAGCTTGTTATTAGCCAGTTTGATTATCAAATTTATAAGACAATCCTCAACCTTTGGGCTGCAGAAATATGTTGTATACAAATTAATATATACTTACTTGATAGCAATATTGGACAAATCGTAACTGTAAGTATAGATACAGTCATTAGCAGGTTCAGGTAACTGTATCCGCTCTCAATTATACAGTCACAAGCCCTGGAATTGCTGTTTTGTGCCGGATTTTTCGGATAAAATCACAAAAACCGTCCTAATTTGACTGGAATTCGGAAGAACCCCCACACTGAAATTCTAGTCTCAGTTTTACAGTCTACAGAGTTTGAAACGGGGAAGTAACAAATTAAAATCATGAGGCATGGCTACGGAGTGCTTTTTCAAACAAAACATGCGGTTTCATTATTTTTAGTTCCGCTGATACGCAAAAACTGAACCTTGCACAGTCGGAAAAATCTGAAATTTTGATAGTATACTCCTTTGACCTCCTGTATTTCCTGTATAAATTTTGTACACTGCACGCCTTACTGACGTGGTTTTTGCCTCAGGTTCAGTACAAAAAATCTAAAACTTTCACTGGATACCTTTGAGGTTTTTAAAATGTGTTGTACCTACAGAATATCAGATTTTTCCGACTGTGCTAAGGAGTTCAGGTTCAGTTTTTGCGTACGTATTTGAGGTACTAAAAATCTTAAAACCGTATATTTCTTTGGAAATGCATTCCGTAGCCATGCTGCATGCCAGGAATTCGTTACTTCCCCGATTCATAATCTGTGAACTCCGAAACTGTGACTAGGTATAAATGCAGTAAGGGTCAATTTTCTGAATTCCAGTCAAATTCGTACGATTTTGGAGATTGTATCCGAAAAAGTAACAAGATACAGTTACGGTTGCAGATATAAGTAAATGTATCTGTAACCGTAGTTACTTTCCCTCGGCAAGTGTCAGTATCCGCGGATTGCGGATAACTACAGTTACAGTATCCGTAAAAGTATCTGTGACGGTAGATGCAGATAACAAGTAACTACACCTTAACGATTCGATTCGTGTATCTATACGGTAAATACAATGGATTTGACTTGGCTGATTTGACATCTTTCCGGCAAAAATTCTTCAAATTAGCCAGAAGTATCCAAAGAAGTATTTACATACCCAGTTAACTAGATACTGTCCAACTCTGCTTAATAGAATATGAATTATTAGGTACTAAACATACCTCCTTTGCAAATTGATTTTGTTTTTGACATTCCGTGTTAGTATTCAACCGTTCAATCGGTGGATGAGGTGTATTTTGTGCATCCATTAAACGATGATCTGAGTTTACATCTTTCATCCCACTGCTCACCGCTTGAGTTTTTTTGTCCTCACAAAAGGAAGTAAACGCGATTTTTCTTATGGTTTCCTTCCGATCCGGCATTTTCAATAATTGTTTTATCTGTTACAATTGAACTACACACAAGTTACCCGTACTAAAATATGCTAATTCAAACGATGCAGCTACACTATCATGAAACAAACATTGATTCTACACTACTTCATTAAACAAGTATGTAGGCCTAACGTAGGAAACAAACAGAACCTATGAGCTAAAAAATTAGTGGCGTTTGTAGCTATGGTGGTAGGGTAGAGAGGAATTGTGTGTTGTTGTCTTGGCTTCGGCATTTTATGTATTATAAAACATAGAGGAAACCAACCCCAAAACTAAACACAACGTTTCATGGCTGTATTTTGAGTTTTAAATCATTGAAACACAATCCAGGGAATTATTGAAACGAATTTCAAAGAAACTCTTGCATACGAGTCTGCAACACATTGGGACATTTTATGTCTTTAGTAGCAGACTCGTATGTGTCGCAGACTCGTATGCAAGCTCTAAGAGCCACTCATCTGATCCGGACCCTGGGCATCGTCAAGTAAATGTCCTAAAGAGGCTGCATACGAAATTACAGCTTCCTAGAGTGTAATGCATAGAAATTAGCTTTAAGAGCCACTCATCTAATCCTGACCCTGGGCATCGTCAAGTAAATGTCCTAAAGAGGCTACATACGAAATTACAGCTTCCTAGAGTGTAATGCATAGAAATTAGCTTTAAGAGCCACTCATCTAATCCGGACCCTGGGCATCGTTAAGTAAATGTCCAAAGAGGCTACATACGAAATTACAGCTTCCTAGAGTGTAGAGTATAGAAATTACTTATTAAAATGATTTAACCACCTCTTCACAAATCAAACCGTTCTCGCAATATTCGGATCACCTGTTATGAATCAAATCTCGAAACACCAGCTCAATGAAATCATCAGAAATTAACAAGCGGTTGCAATCATGTTCACAGTATCAATTATTGAGAATTATCACCTGAGTGTACACAATTTATTATTAAAATAACCATGCTCATAACTCAGCTTGTTGGCCACGCACTTCGCAGTAGTTAACATAATATGGTTGGATAAATCGAGAGCTTCCGAACGAATGGTCAACGAATTTTGTGGGATGAAAAACGACGAAGTACCATTTCCCTAGCAACGACTCGGTTGTAAGCAGAAATCATCAGAAAACCATCCGTAATGCTTTTTCTTAACGCTTTTTGTTATCGCTTTTTCGTTTACGTGCCAAAGCAAAAACATGAAATGTCAAAAAGGTTGGCAATTTGCTGTGACAAACTGTCTGAGTAGTGTGGGAAAGAAATGAAAATTCCTACAGAAAGTTTTGTAGATCAAGCACATTTTTACAGCAGGTACCTATCTCATAAAACCGATCATCATTGGAAAAATGTATTGAAGATAGACATTTGTTCATTTTTCTTGGCAAGCACCTTCTTTGCCTTCGGGCGTCCGATTTAATTCCCTGGTAGGACCCTGAAGTATTTTATACTAGAGCTGTTTCTTTACAAGAGTTTCAATTGAATCAAACTACCTACTTTATAATGTAAATGACGGGGTCGTTTGTTATTTACTGATGATGAACCTACGAAATCGATCGATGTAAATTTTCTTTTCGTGGGGAGTCATTGTTTATTTACTTTTGACATGGATATGTCTTTGCTCTGGGGGTCAACCAAAAATTTCCGTGACGCAAAATTTGTGTCACAATTTCAGTGTTTTTCACGTACAACCCAGCCGTTGCTAGGGGAATGGACTTCCGCAGTTTTCATCGTACAGAGTATCCATGTATCCATGTAACATGGTATCTGCTTGTAAAGCAGATAGTGGAACTCGTTTACGAGTTTGGATAGGTTTTTAATCATTTTTCATTATGTATTTATTTAATCGTAATGTTACAGATTTTATAGTAGAACAATGTAAGGTGTTATGCTACAGTTTTCTTTATGAAAAGTTCTCGAGCTGGGAGAAGGAGCGTCCAGTACTTATTTTAACATTGTCATTACAATCCCTCCGTTTTAACAAAATAAATGTTGTCAAAAAAATATAAATTATTTATACCTACCTATCGCTTGAAAGTACACGGATGTGAAAAATTGAGGATTGTTGTGTTTAGAAACTACTTGGTATAGGGTTCAATCCGGGAAGTAGGTAAAAGTTTTGCAGTGGTTAATTTATCTTGCTTTGAAAGTATGATGTGAATAAGATAGTGCTGAATAATCATACCCTTGGGAATGTACAGTCTTTGAGCTGATTTATTTAGTTTTCAATTTTGAAAGTATCAGTATTTATTTTTCTCCACTGCTAATTCCTACATCAAACCTTTCAATTTGATTATTTAGAAATGCCTGATGTAAGTAGGTACACATATTATTGTAGTTTTCAGATAGTTTATCAACATTTTTTCGAGGGTCAATTACCAGCTAGAGGCCTAACATAGAGGGAGGATAGTCCCTCATTGGAAATTAAACTTCGCGGTTGGCGTGACGGGGAGCTGTGAAATGTTTCGACGGTAATTAGCAAGTCAGCGTGAGGGGAAAAGTTGTGCAACTATAGAAGCAGCCCCCTGGACATGGGACAGGACATGGGAATGAGTGAATGCTGTTCATGAGAACGGGTTTGGTGACCAGTTACAGCTCCCCGTCACGCTAACCGCGGAAGTTTAATTTCCAATGAGGGGCCGCGATGAATGGCTCGGCCCTCCGGTTAGCCCTTTGCCGCGGCGGGAGGTGGCGAAGTGGGCTCAGCCCTCAGCCCTCAGGGGCACTGAGGCCTCAGAATACAGCAAACTGAGGCCCCAGTATTCTCCTGTTTCTTAATAAATTCTTAATGGGAGAGAAGGTGAAAAAGGGTCGGGAGACCTGGGGCCTATTTCATAAAACAAGAAGTTACAAGTGCACAAGTTAACAAGTACAGGTACTTGTAATGCACGGTAAACTAGAACAAGTAAAGTTGCACTTGTAGAAACTAAGTTTACAAGTGTTTCAGATAAGAAAACGCTGCAAATTATTTTACAAAGGTTTATTATTTTTTCAATTGCGTATGATCGTAGTTTTAGTTGGCTTGCGTACGTCCTAAGGCCCTAAGGTTTACTGACTCTTTTTTTGTCTACTTTTTGTTTACGCTTGCCCCGTTCCCATTCCAATGGTTTTAGGGCATAAACGAGGAATGGGTACCACTCACCCCTGATTCAAGGGGCAAGTGGAAATCTTGAACGGCTAAGAAAAAATGTTTTACTGTCATGAGTTATGTTAAGCTACTGACCCCAATTTTTCCTAACTAACTGACAGTAAATTTTTAAACATATGCTGAAATTTTGTCGCGAATCAGTGCAAAATTGTAGGTTTTAGCAAAGGATGAAGTTGAACTATTGATTTTGTGGGTTCCACTTACCCCGGTCCACTATATATAAATATATTATTTTTTTGATTTTTCCAGTTATTGAAAACTTGTTCCTTCTATCTACTAATTTGGTTCATCAACATTTATCACTTTAAACTCTTCAAATATAATCTATCTGTTGAATATCTCATCAGTAAGATATTGATTATTATTTCTCTGGTGAATAAGCAGGGTAGTACGATAATTCAACTTTGGATGACTCATATAGCACGTCAAATTGAATGATAATAAAGCGGTAAATGTTCCTAACTAGCTTCGTTTCCCCTTCTTGATTAATCTGGTTGGAAAGTTTTCAGGTGTTGGTCTCCAAACTCGTTCTCATGAACAGCATTCACTCATTCCCATGTCCTGTCCCATGTCCAGGGGGCTGCTTCAATAGTTGCACCACTTTTCCCCTCACGCTGAATTGTTAATTACCGTCGAAACATTTTACAGCTCCCCGTCACGCTAACCGCGGAAGTTTAATTTCCAATGAGGGGCCGCGATGAATGGCTCGGCCCTCCGGTTAGCCCTTTGCCGCGGCGGGAGGTGGCGAGTGGGCTCAGCCCTTGGCCCTCAGGGGCACTGAGGCCCCAGTATTCTCCTGTTTCTGAATTCTTAATGGGGTAGAAGGTAAAATAAGGGTTGGGAGACCGGTTGACACGAGCCTCCCCCCTACTCGCCTGTGGGTGCCCACAGGCACCTAGAGGGTGCCCGGGTTGCACGAGGAAGACGTATGCCCTAAAATTAGATAGAGATATGACGGGATACCAAAGAGATAAACACATAGAGACAGTTACCCTACGCCAGCAATCCAAACAGTCTCACACACACACACACTCCAACACGCCTATATACTCGTATATTATTTTTTCGATTTCTCCAGTTATTGAAAACTCCTCTTTTCATCAACTAATTTAGTTATCAACATTTATCACTTTAAACTCTTTAAATATACCCAATCTATCTGTTGAATATCTTATTAGTGAGATATTGATTATTATTTCTCTGGTGGATAAGCAGGGTTGTACGATAATTCTTTGAATGACTCATATAGCACGTCAAATTGAATTATAATGAAGCGGTAAATGTTCCTAACTAGCTTCGTTTCCCCTTCTTGATTAATCTGGTTGGAAAGTTTTCATGTGTTGGTCATCAAACTCGTTCTCATGAACAGCATTCACTCATTCCCATGTCCTGTCCCATGTCCAGGGGGCTGCTTCAATAGTTGCACCACTTTTCCCCTCAAGCTGAATTGTTAATTACCGTCTAAACATTTTACAGCTTACCACCGTCACGCTAACCGCGGAAGTTTAATTTCCAATGAGGGGCCGCGATGAATGGCTCGGCCCTCCGGTTAGCCCTTTGCCGCGGCGGGAGGTGGCGAGTGGGCTCAGCCCTTGGCCCTCAGGGGCACTGAGGCCCCAGTATTCTCCTGTTTCTGAATTCTTAATGGGGTAGACGGTAAAATAAGGGTTGGGAGACCGGTTGACACGAGCCTCCCCTCTACTCGCCTGTGGGTCATTTTGCACCCTCTATTCACCTAGAGGGTGCCCACGTTGTACTAGGAAGACGTATGAACTGGAATTAGGCACGGATATGAAGGAGCTCCAAAGAGATAAACACAGAGACAGTTACTCTACCCCATCAACCCAAACAGTCTCACACACACACACACACTCAAACACGCCTATATACTCGTATATTATGTTTTCGATTTCTCCAGTTATTGAAAACTTCTCCTTGCATCAACTAATTTAGATATCAACAATAATCACTTTAAACTCTTTAAAAGTACCTAATTTATCTGTTGAATATCTTATTAGTGAGATATTGATTGTTATTTCTCTGGTGGATAAGCAGGGTTCTACGATAATTCAACTTTGAATGACTCATATAGCACGTCAAATTGAATGATAATAAAGCGGTAAATGTTCCTAACTAGCTTCGTTTCCCCTTCTTGATTAATCTGGTTGGAAAGTTTTCAGGTGTTGGTCATCAAACTCGTTCTCATGAACAGCATTCACTCATTCCCATGTCCTGTCCCATGTCCAGGGGGCTGCTTCAATAGTTGCACCACTTTTCCCCTCACGCTGCATTGTTAATTACCGTCGAAACATTTTACAGCTCCCCGTCACGCTAACCGCGGAAGTTTAATTTCCAATGAGGGGCCGCGATGAATGGCTCGGCCCTCCGGTTAGCCCTTTGCCGCGGCGGGAGGTGGCGAGTGGGCTCAGCCCTTGGCCCTCAGGGGCACTGAGGCCCCAGTATTCTCCTGTTTCTGAATTCTTAATGGGGTAGAAGGTAAATTAAGGGTTGGGAGACCGGTTGACACGAGCCTCCCCCCTACTCGCCTGTGGGTCATTTTGCACCCTCTATTCACCTAGAGGGTGCAAACGTTGTACGAGGAAGACGTATGACCTGGAATTAGGCAGGGATCTGAAGGAGCTCCAAAGAGATAAACACAGTGACAGTTACTCTACCCCATCAACCCAAACAGTCCACACACACACACACACTCAAACACGCCTATATACTCGTATATTATTTTTTCGATTTCTCCAGTTATTGAAAACTTCTCCTTTCATCAACTAATTTAGTTATCAACATTTATCACTTTAAACTCTTTAAAAGTACCTAATCTATCTGTTGAATATCTTATTAGTGAGATATTGATTGTTATAATTCTCTGGTGGATAAGCAGGGTTCTACGATAATTCAACTTTGAATGACTCATATAGCACGTCAAATTGAATGATAATAAAGCGGTAAATGTTCCTAACTAGCTTCGTTTCCCCTTCTTGATTAATCTGGTTGGAAAGTTTTCAGGTGTTGGTCATCAAACTCGTTCTCATGAACAGCATTCACTCATTCCCATGTCCTGTCCCATGTCCAGGGGGCTGCTTCTATAGTTGCACCACTTTCCCCCTCACGCTGCATTGTTAATTACCGTCGAAACATTTTACAGCTCCCCGTCACGCTAACCGCGGAAGTTTAATTTCCAATGAGGGGCCGCGATGAATGGCTCGGCCCTCCGGTTAGCCCTTTGCCGCGGCGGGAGGTGGCGAAGTGGGCTCAGCCCTCAGGGCCGCCTCCCTCAGTCCGCTCTCGACTCCTGCTTGCGGTGGATCCTACGGACCGTGGCGAACGCCCAGTCGTGCGTGCTCGACTCTCCGCGTTCCTCAGTCGTACCGGCGCCACCCGATCGCAATTAACTGAAAACCACCTTGTGCGATCCCACTAATGAAGGTACCACAAATTGTAAACATTGATGCCTGCACGTGTGGTCGAATTATAAATTAACGAATAGATAATAATGGAATGGATAGACGATAATGGAATTACCAAAAAGAAACAAAAAAGAAAATATATTTGTGGAAAAAATAAGATTTTTGATCTTAACCGTTGGGGTTGATTGAAACCAGTGACGAGATTCCGTCTTTAGCTGATATTTTCAATTGCTTAACATTTCGACAAGTATTGAGGGAGAAAAGCGTCGGTTGACATACGATGTTCAGCGATCAAACAATTTTGATTTATTATTTTCAATAATGAACCATTGTAATCGAACAGGAAAAATATTGTTAACTAACTCCCCCTACCCCCTCGAAATTTGTTGGTTTTCGTTCCAAGATGCGTTAAACCTAATAATAAAAAAAGAAGAAAAAAAATTCGTCCTTACGCGTTCAAAACTTTTGTCCAAAACTACGAGACAAAAGTTAATGAACTTTGGCTCCAAAATCAAACATCGGCCCGGGATGTACCAGTAACATCGGCATACTATCAATCTCGATCAACCCTAAATGGTAGTAAATAAGGGCTGAAGTATTAAAAAATTGAGATCTCAAAAACTTTCAAGATAACCGTAATGTTTTTCTTGGGTCTCATTTATTGACATCATCACGAAGAATCGGGTGAAACCACCCGGGTCGCTGTACGTTCATCCGTTTGCTGTCCCTTGGCAACATGGGAGCAAATCATAACTAGTGGAACATGCAAAAATCGTCTTGTATCTACGACGCTCGTATCAGCTTCCAGTGGAATTTTCACTTCACATGATCGGATTTATTATAACTTTTGTCACCTGTAGGTGCACTTCTAGCTTTGGTAGATGATATATTTGATATAATTAATTTTCAGTTGGTGTGTCTACTCGTGTTACATACTAGGAAAGTGGAGGTGTGTTACTTAATTTAATTAAAATTAATTTCTCTTCGGTAGGCGTCCACACCTATGCAGATATATTCAGATACCTAATGTATAATGGACCTCAGATTAGTAATTATACAGAGTTATTCTGCGTAGAAGGGCTATTCAATACAAATACAGGAATTATAAACCTTTGTGTTATAATTCGCAGATTTTTTTCGAAGGTCTTGATACAAAAACTTGTTGAGAGAGTAAAAAACACCAATACTTTTTTCTTGGTCGAGTACAGCAACCGGGATATTGGTTATTATAACAGATCATTAGGTGCCTATATTGATGATAACAGAACTACGAATTGTGGAAAACTATAGCGTCAGATTTCATTCAAAACTCGCAACTTGCATTATTCTACATGGATATTCGTGGTATCTACACTAACTATGGTAAAGAATCCATGATGAACGATACACTTGAGCAGGAAGAATGATTTCATTATTCCGAAGATCTGTGGGCCGACGCGCCGCTAATGTAATGTGCTTATCGACTTATGCAGTGCGATTCGAGGTGAGGTCTCGCTTTAGATAGCCTTTTTGCGATTATCACGCCGATTTATAAGACTAGACCGTCGTAGGAGTCGACTAATATGCCTTTGGTCCTTCCAACCGGGTCGGGGCTCCCATAATTGAATGCCAAATTAGCGAATGTTCAGCCACCCCAGCAAAGTTTTTGCAGGTGAAGTTGCTTTAATTGCTATTCACCGTCGTGTTGAAAACTTTCTTCCCTTCCAACACTTGCACCCTTGTGAAGTGCGAACGAATGGCCTTGCAGCGCTTTGAGTGGTCTCATTCGATTTACCTAATTAACTTAATTCCACCTTCCTCCTTCCAACATAATATGATTTTTGCTTCCTCACTACCGAAGGAAATGAAGCTTTATGTTCGCGATTGAAGTCGATAAAGATGTTGCCCTACGAAATCGAAATTTCCACTTGCCTTTTGCGTTTCAGAGCTTGCAGATCAATTAAAGAATTTTCGTAGAAAGTGAATCTATTGCAATGGATCGGAAAATTTTTAAATAAACTTTTTTGGTAAATTTCATTGAAATCCGTTTTGAGGCATTCTGAAGCGATTCCTGAAGTGTGCGCTTTTTCATATATATTAATTGCTATGCAATTCTTAGGCCGACCCCCAAAAATTTTTTATGTAACGTCCGTGACGAAATTAACGATGATTTTCACGTACAACCGAGTAGCTGAGTAGTTGCTATAGATTGTGTCACAATTTCAGTGTTTTTCAAGTACAACCCAGCCGTTGTTAGGGGAATGAAACTTCCGCAGTTTTCATCGCACAAAAATCGTTCGCCACTCGTTGGAAAGCGCTTGATTTATGTGATAAATGTTCACATTTCAAGCTACCAATTTCCTTCTCCTTACGTACCTGGCTACATTACAAAACTAAGTTGATTCAGGCTATGAATTTCATAGCAAATTATCCTCGTTTTCTACGCAGTAGAAAAGAGAAAAGATCCGGCGAGGCGCGAAGCGCCGAGTATATATATATATATATATATATATATATATATATATATATATATAAAATGTATGTGTCATTCCAGACGATAACTCTCCCTAAGATTGAGATATAAATTCCGTTCATGCGCCAAAAATCAAGCGTTCCAAATGAAAGGATGAGTTCGTTGGCCAGCATTTTTGAGCACATTAAATTGGTCAAATTTCAAAAAATGTGCTGTACAAATCACTCAAAATGGCTAAAAATTGCTGAAATTGTTGAATTGATGTTTTTTAGCAGAATATTGCTCAAATAAAGTTCATCAACTATAAAGTAGGACATTCAAAAATTTATGTACAAAATTATGCTGAAAAATGTACTTTAATTACATTAAAATTTGCTTAAAAAATCGATAGAAATTGCTCCAAAAAAAACCCTTTTTGAATGGCAGATTGTTATTTAGAATACGTTTTTGGCCATGAAATTAGTAGTTAACAATTTCTTTTCACTCAAAAAGCTCAAATTTTAAGACAATTTAGCATTAAACAATATGATAATTAACGAAAATTAGCTCGTACGATCATGCTGCATGACTGGAACTATTTTGTTTCCATGTCTGTCTATTTGTCTCTATACCAAGTTTCAGTCCGATTCCAATGAAGTTTTCAGAGGTTGTGCGGGTTAGCTCCTAGACGGTTCCCTATAATTATTAATGCCATAGAATCAACAGAGAAGTCCTGCCGTTTGCATGCGCAAACGTGAATTTCTCATAACGTCGACTTCTTAATTATTAATTTCGTCTTATTAATTTGGTTGGGAAAGTAATTCATTTCACTGGTAAATGCTAAATATCAAGCTGGATACTTGCCCACCTACGAATAATTGCAATTTTAAGATTGAATAAACCCGACGATGGTTATCGGAATTGCAGTCACGAAGATTCGGCGGTTGTTTCGAAAGCGAATTGACATTTATCCTGTTATTATCAGCATCGTTTTTCGATGAACAGTCATTTCAATTATATTTTTCGATCAACACTTTATCCCTCGCTAACAGTTGAAATGGGGATAACGCCGGAAACCATGGGGTCATTCGATCCCCTTCATTCCAAATGCGGAGTCAATTTCCTTTCAAACAGCATCTTCCCGGATTAATCAAAACTAGCTAAAGTGAAGCCAATTTATAAGAAAGATTTCCTAGTCGATTAGAAAACTATCGACCAATTTCCTTGTTATCAACCATCTCAAAAATTGGTTAAAAAACAATTAGTAGATTATTCAGATCGAAACCATTTAAATTCAAATGATCAATTTGGTTTTCTCAGTGATCTTAGTTGTCAGGATGCTGTCTCAATACTTAGTCTCGGATTAGTAATGCCCTTAACTCCAGTTGTAAAGCAATAAGTATCTATTTTGATCTAACTAAAGTATTTGATGCAATACACCTTGACTTTGTTGAGGGTATTATATCAACACGGTCTGGACGCTAACGTTCATTGCTGGTTTTCCTCTTATTTAACAAATGGATTCCAGGTTGTGGAAATCGATGGAAATCAAAGTGAGCTTGCTCACGTTTCAATGGGTGTTCCACAAGGTTCTATCTTGCGACCTGTTTTTTTTTTTTATATATTAATGATGTTTTTAAATTGCATACTGGAGGAGATCTGATTGGTTTCGTAGATGATTTGGCTCTTTTAATCTTTGCTAATTCCTGGACTGAGGCACATCATCATGCTACCAATGCAGTCTCAGTTATTTCAAATTGGTTTGTTAATAATACGTTGACTGCAAATAAGCTAAAAACTTCTTATAGAACCCACTCCATTACTGAAGCAGGACAACCGAATTCGTCAGAGCTTCCTTTTTAGTTCATGCTCTTCAAACCCCTGTACGTGCCCTCATATTCAACGAGTTGAAAGTCAACGACATTTGGATGTAACGGTTGATAAATATCTGAAATGGAAATCACACATACTTCAGGTATGCAATTCAATCAAAGGAACCTCATTCATTTTTTTCTTTTCTCAATAAATTTTTATCACTATCTCCATAGTTTTGTATACTCTTCTGAAATATTGCATTCCTGTTTGGGGTGAGGCTTATAAATCAACTTTTGGTGCAGTAGAGGTTGGTATAAAGTCCTTATTGAGAATTATTTTCATAACTGGATACCAAAGCCCAAGTAAACGTCTATTTTTAAAACTTAATATTCTTCCACCCCGATTTATTTATTTATCAAAGTTGTTGCCTCATTATTTCAAATTTTATTTACCTTTTATTTCTGGATCACATGGTGCAACTCGTCTTCATTTTGGCTTTTTTGGCCCTAAGTTTGACTTCTTTAAAAAACAATATTCTTTTTCGGGCTCTAGATTATTCAACCATAGTGTGTTAACTACTATGATGTGTTAACTACCAACTGAAAACGAAACTTTTGTGTTAACAAAAATATGTTGCATTTAAGTACTTATGTGTTGTGTTTTTGTGTAAGGAAAATGTGTTGCAACAATTTACTGATGATTTTCGCTTACAACCGAGTCGTTGCTAAAGAAATAGTACTCCGTCATTTTTCATCCCACAAAATTCGTTGACCATTCGTTCAAAAGCTCTTGATTTATTCAACCATAGTATGTTAACTACTGCGAAGTGCGTGGCCAACAAACTGGGTTATGAGCATGGTTATTTGAATATTACACCACAGGTTGTCATTCTCAATAACTGATATTGTGAACATGATTGCAACCGCTTGTTAATTTTTGATAGTTTCATTGAGCTGGTGGTGAGTCGTTGCGCTGGTGATAGATAAAGAAAACAAATTGACATAGTAGTGATAAGATGATGGATATTATATATAATATATATAATATTATATTTTATATTATATAATAATATAGTATTACTATTTTTATTAACGCTTTCAACTTTTGATGCATTAATAAGCTGCAAAGAGGTAATTAGATAATTAATTAATTATTAGGTAATTTTTTCTAAAACTTCACTAAAGTCCTCTTTTATTCAAACAATAACTGTGCTAAACTCTTTTCTTACAACAAAACAGCTGTAAGTACGCTGTCCTTTTGCTTGATATCATTGTTATCACGGCTAACGGAGATTAGCAAGTGTCCAGCCCGGTGTGTGTGGCCGGATTTTGGGAGTTTAAACTGAAGCCGCCTCAGTTGGAGTTTAAATTCATGCGGTGCTCTGAAGAAAGACGATGAGCCGTAACCTCCGTTAATTCCAATCTTTTCGAGATTTTTTGGTGAGTGTTGGCCTTAGAGAGAGGATACGTACGTGTTTAACATTCATATTAGATTATAATGGGAGGGGTAAATCTTGTAAAATTGTGTTCTTTTCGCTATTTTCACAGAATACGTCCCTGTACCTATTGATGCATGCATTACTTACCAATATGGTTTTCTTATCTCGTGGAACCATTTTACCAATTTTTTTAAAGCATTTTCGTTTATATATATAAATGAAATCAAAGATTTCGGTATTTCTCATCTCAGTAGAGTACAATAGGTTCAAGAAACCAGTGTGGTATTCTATGGTCCACAAACGAATGCATAGAAATCATGAATGGAACCATTTTACCAATTTTTTTTAAAAGCATTTTTGTTTATATGTATAAATGAAAATCAAGGATTTCGGTATTTCTCATCTCAGTAGTGTACAATCGGTTCCAGAAACCAGTGTGGTATTCTATGGTCCACAAACGAATGCATAGAAATCATGAATGAATGGTTACAAGGGACTCCCTAAATTCAAGAAAGTGTTGCAAATTAGCTTAACTGAAAAATCTAAAAGGCACAATCATTGTAGAGCCAGCAAGTGGAAATAATTTTGGCCAATGAATCGTGATGATTCTTAAGAATCAGTTGTTTCGCGTAGGTAGTTGAAGGAAGAGCTCAATCCATAGCGGCGTAGGTAGCTGTCATTTTTTTGTTAATTACGGGTCTATTGATTCGACCAGGTTAGATCTACACCCCATCGCCCCGTTCTGCAAGGTACTCACTCACGATAATGTTCCTCACAATTTGAGTTTTGTCGGTAATGGTAACACGTAACACTCCTCTTATCTTATCTTGTGCCTTTTAAATCATAGGTTACGTCTCTCGAATATCGACCCAACCTTTTGGCTTCATCGTCCCAAAACACAAACTTATACTTGTACATCTCTTGATTCTTTTCATGTTAACCCTAGAATTGAATCATGCCTTTTGCGAAATGACGAGCTTTTCGCACTCTGAATAAAACTTCGCAAAATGAATTAACCTGTACGCAATATGATTTAAAATAGGGTATACCTAAATTAATGGAGCTCTGAACATGTGAAGCTCGATATAAAGCGTAGCACGTAAACAATGGCCATAGTTATTCGTGACATTATAGACACTTTGTATTGAACTTGATGGCATGCAGTCCAAAAGCAGCAGTTTTTGAAGTTGTAACAGACTTGTAATAGGAGGTTGAAATTTGAATTGGGTATTTTATAGGCCTGCTGTGTACGAATGACGAATTGAGGGACCACCCAGATCAGCTGAGTGAGCTTGGGATCTTATTTCCCTCCTAAAAGACTTCGGAGGCTGAAATTTGTTATTGAGCCTCTTAGCCCTGCTTTACGCTTGAACCCACCCCATCAACATTTGACGTGAAAAGGTCGACGCGTGTTCGGATTTCCTTAATCACGAAGTTGTTTACTCGGGCTACGTCGGTAGGGAAGTCCAAGCTTACAACGAAGAAGTAAATCTAGAGGATTTTGATTTAGCCTAAAACCATCCCTGAAACTTTTTCGTCAATTTGTAACCACTTGAATGGAAATCGGCGAAGAACTTTTTTTTTTTTTGGCCGTGAATCGAAAACAACCGCAGAACATATTTTTCTCGGGGTGTTTTACACACTGATAAATGTGTTTAGGGGACAACTTTTCATCGACGATGGAGTGTTCCAGCAATATCTTGCACCGTACCACAAATCCAAAAAAGTGATGGACTTCTTCAGGGAACATCAGGTGAATGTACTTGAATAGCCAGGGAACTCCCCTGACCTTAACCCAATAGAAAATCTCTGGGCTATCATGAAGAGCAGGCTGAGAAGAATGGATAAGACGACGAAAATCCTCATGATTCGTAACGTGATTAAGGTGTGGTTCCATGATGATGAACTGAAAAACATATGTCAAAAACTGTTAGGGAAGTAATAAAAGCTAAACGAGGGCATATTTCATACTGATTGCGAATGTGATAGTAATAAAATGGAGTTTTATTAAAATATTGAGTTTTTACGCTGTGTTCAGATTAATTTGCACACTACTGTAGATATAGAATGGGTTTAGTCTTGGCACCTCCAACCGAAAACGAAACGAAAATGTGTTGCAACAGTTTCTGATGATTTCCGCTTACAACCGAGTCGTTGCTAGGGAAATGGTACTTCGTCATTTTTTATCCCACAAAATTCGTTGACCATTCGTTCGAAAGCTCTTGATTTATTCAACCATAGTATGTTAACTACTGCGAAGTGCGTGGCCAACAAACTGAGTTATGAGCATGGTTATTTGAATAATTGTTTACACCACAGGTGGTCATTCTCAATAATTGATATTGTGAACATGATTGCAACCGCTTGTTAATTTCTGATGATTTCATTGAACTGGTGGTGAGTCGTTGCGCTGGTGATAAATGAATAAAACAAATTGACATACATGCATTGACATATTGGCATACAGTCCAAAAGCAGCAGTTTTTGAAGTTGTAATAGACTTGTAATAGGAGGCTGAAATTTGAATTGGGTCTTCTATAGGCCTGCTGTGTACGATTGACAAATTGAGGGACCACCCAGATCAGCTGAGTGAGCACAAGAGCTCATTTCTCTCCTAATAGACGGAGGAAGCTGAAATTTTGTATTTAGCAAAAATGTACATTACTTCGAGAGAAAAAATTATACTTGATTTTTATGTATTGGTTGTAATAACAGAAAATTGAATTGTTATTATTCTCTTTTCGGGTTTCTATTTGTTTGTGTGTTTTTTTTATTATTATAATTTATTTATTAATGAAATAATTCTCATTTTCGACCAGTACTGATGAGATTGATGGTGAGGGCAACGAATTGTAGTGCGAAGAGGGGTGGTGCAAGGTATCAACAAGGGGGAAGTCATGTCAACCACCAAGTTCCTTAGGTCCTTCGCCCGCTACTGCTCCTAGCGTCACACCTTGTTAGTTCGGATCCCCATTCAATGAGCGTTACCACGTATTAATTTTATATTTTTAAATTAAAATAGATTCAGTTCTAAAAAATTTGACGCCATCCACACTCTCCTAGGGCGCGTGTACTAGCGTCCCCAAGGTAAAAGTACCATGTACGAACGTCCCCAAGAAGGTGAAAGTACCATGCACAGCGTCTCCCAAGAAGAAAGTACCTTGTACAAGCTTCCTCAATGTGAAAGTACCTTGTGCTAGCGTCTCCAAGGTGAAAGTACCATGTACGACCGTTCTCAAGGCGTAAGGACAATGCACTAGCGTCTCCAAGGAAAAAGTACCATGTACGAACGTCCCCAAGAAGGTGAAATTACTATGCACTAGCGTTTCCCAAGAAGAAAGTTCCTTGTACAAGCGTCCCCGAGGTGAAAGTACCAAGTACGAGCGTCCCCAAGGTGAAAGTACGAGTACGATGCACTAGCGTCCCCAATGTAAAAGTACCATGTACGAACGTCCCCAGAAGGTGAAAGTACCATGTACCAGCTTCTCCAAGAAGAAAGTACCTTGTATAAGCGTCCTCAATGTGTAAGTACCATGTACCAGCGTCCCCAAGGTGAAAGTACCATGTACGAGCGTTCTCAAGGCAAAAGGACAATTAACTAGCGTCCCCAAGGTGAAAGTGCCATGTACCAGCAACCCCAAGGTGAAAGTACCATGTACTAGCGTCCCCAAAGTGAAGGTACCGTGTACGGGCGTCCCCGACCCCTTCAAACCACAGTGTATGAACGTCCCCTTGCGTTTTAGGAATGTGAAGCAAAGGTCACCAATTTCTAATTACATGCATGTTGTATTTCCATGAATACAAAAAACCATGTACTGCCTATGAGTAAAACATGTGCTTCAAGCAACAGGAACTCATCAAAATAACTAATTATTCAAATTTAACTGTTTATTATTAAATATAATTATTTATTAAATATAATTATTTAAAAGATGATCACAATTATTATTCATTGTTGGGCCTGGGTTGATACTAGAGTGAGACAATATGGACGTAAAGGCTTAAGAGCAACCCCCCCCCCCCCCTCCTCCCTTTTCGTACTTGACTATTAAGCCAGCTATCCACTTGTTGCGTTGGACGGACCTCCTAAGCTTGAAATTCCCGGTGGTGGTGTTGATTTTGATAGATCTACCTGAAGCCCAAGTAAAGTATCCATGAACAAAATTATATTTGAGTAAGCTCAGAGGAAATTTGATTTGAATGTGGAGTGGAATGATTCGCACGCATTTCTTGTACCCTCGGTGCAATAATGTTCACCTACTTTCTCATGGCGGAATTGAATGCAGATCTTCACGACTCCGTTATGACCGAGTTTTACACGTTAACTAAAGATTCCTTATTTCATTTTTATATGCTCAATTTTTCATGTTTTTATAGAAGAAACTCGATTGGAACGGTGGACCATATTCTGAAATAGGTAAGTAGGTAGTAATACCCTATACATATTTCAAACGAAAGACAACGTGAAAAGTTGGTCGCGCGGATTAGACCTGGATAAAGAGTCCTTGAGCATAAGGTGTCGATGTGAGCTTCTCCCTCCAAATTACGAAACACGGATACAAAATTGGATGCACCTTCGTGTCCTCTGCAATATGAAGGTAAATGAGGATACCGAGAACTTTCCGGTTTGATCCCCGATATTGGGTTACCTCAGTCCTTCCTTTGGAAAAAGTGCGCTGAGCTGTGGCATCTCGAGTTCTGAATGCAAAGGAGGAATAATCTTCATCGTTTTCATGGGCTTACAGGAGCTCCTTGATATTCGAATATAACTAAAATTATACTATCTGGTAGGAATAACTACCTAGCAACTAGTATGCGACACACGAAACCTAATTAGATCACTGCTTCATATTTAAAAGGAGTTCATCCCTGTCAAACAGCTGTTTGAGATCCTTTACCGTTTTAAAATAGTTTTCCGCTGTTGATGGATAACTTTCAACTTGAACCAGTAGAACCCTTTTCAGTCGCCTGCACCAAAAAATTCCAGAAGAGTATAAAACTCGTAAACGAGTTCCACTATCCGCTTTACAGGCAGATACCATGTTACATGGATATGTCTTTGATTGGGGATTTAATAACGGTTATCCTCAAGTTGTCCTCGACTGTTGTCAAGAGGATGAAAATGTTTCCTATGGAGTGGAGTAAATGATGCTACTGCTTTACGTCAAGAATATTGTAACCGGCTTATTAAAATTGTTTATAGTCCAATCAACTTAGTTTTGGAATGTAGCCAGGTACGTAAGGAGGGGGAATTGGTAGCTTGAGATGTGAACATTTATCACATAAATCAAGCGCTTTCCAACGAGTGGCGAACGATTTTTATCGATGAAAACTGCGGAAGTTCCATTCCCCTAGCAACGGCTTGGTTTTACGTGAAAAACACTGAAATTGTGACACAAATTTTGCATCACGGAAATTTCTGGTTGACCCCCCAGAGCAAAGACATATCCATGTCAAAATGAAGAAAAACTGGACCATGGGTAATAGCGAATTTTCGTAGAAAATGAAGTACTGCAATGGCTCAAAAAATGGTAGATAAAATTTTTTGAAACGAATCCTAGAGTTTAACACTTTTTTTTATTATTTTTTAATTTTATTTTTTATAGGGCAGCCATCATGAACTTTACTGGCAATTCTGAGGGGTAAAAATGAGGGGTACAGTGATGACCACTGTTTAGCCCCTCTGGTGGATAAAAAACCCTAAAATAAAATAATACAACTAAGGCTAGATGAAAAAAGGCTGATAATTCTATACATGGTACTATATATGCAATCAGCAAAGTGAAATGAAACTATGACTAGATGTATATAAATATATCACAGATTAGATATCACAGTTCGTAGTAGAGCTCAGCGGCTCTCAGGTACAACAACAGGGATCGGGACCTTGTCTGGTCCGTATAAAACGTCAACTCACTGAGGGGGCTGATGATGGACTCGGCGGTCCTCTAGGGCTGGGCAGTCCTCCACAAAGTGGCGGATGTACAGATCACCCCCACACCTCCCACACACAACGTCTCGTGCTTCTGCACTAAGCAGGTGTCTATGAGTAAGACGGGTATGGCCAGTGTCAACCCGGTTGACCACTATTCGATCCCTCCTTAGAAGTTGGGTTATGAAAGGGCCCACTAGGCACAAGTCCTGAAGGACACCATGCAGACTAGTGACCTCACCCTGCCATTTCTCATGCCACATGGCATTGGCTTTAAGTATGTTGTATGTAGGGGATTATTTTGATCCTTAATGCCTATAGGCAACATATCAATGGAGTTATCACCAATGAATCTCCTTGCAAGGGCATCTGCACATATATATCGTGGAGTACCTACCACCAACACTTGTCTGTTTTATTTATGGAACGAACCCGCTTCATGATATTTCACATTAAAACTATGGTGTGACTGTAGAAGAAGTGCAATATTTTACCGATAGATCATTATTGCCCAAAAATCACTGATGATTAAATATCTAGGTTATAGAGTTATATTTTAAATATATCGGAAATATTTCAAATGAATGAAAAGTATCATTATTAAAATTATAGTTGATGATTAACCACGATTGGTTGTATTTCGAGTAAATTCTTCCTATGAATTAATTTTACGAGGTTTATCCTCTTTAGATTAAAATGAAAAATTTAAATTCATTGAATTTCGGCCGTTTATTTAATAAGGTGTCTACGTCCTTTATGTAAGTTCCAACTTTTACCTTTGTTTCCAGCCCGGAAACATTACTTGCATAGGTGGATGGCAGGATCTCGTATTGTTGCGTAATCCTGTTCTTTGTTCATCCTGAAGGTCCTTGCTGATAATTTGTCCGTGGTCCTCAGGAATTAGGTTCTTGCTTGATCAGTTCAGTGGACATAAACACCGAAAGTCAGTGCCGGAGGAAATCTAGATATATCAGCCTCGGGAGTTTGGGCCAAGATCTCGCACAGATAATAGCCACATCAGCTTCTCGGTCCTTGACGGGTCAAATTCTGCGAAAGTACCTAATCAACCGAGGGTCGGAAGTGTTAGCGAATTTTTGAAGAAAATTAAGCTATTGCTCTCGCCTCAAAATTTGTAGAATGTGAATTTTTGAAAAACTTTTATGCAGAAATCCGTTTCAGGCTATTCTGAATCATATTCTGAAGTTTAACGCATTTTTTTATGTATGTATGTATGTATGTATATATGTATGTATGTATGTATGTATGTATGTGTCATTCCAGACGTTAACTGTCCGTAGAATTGTGCTAGAAACTTCAAACAAATTTTAAAATGTTCAGGACACAAAACGAAAGTTAAAGTTCGTTGGCCAGCATGATCGAATTACATCTTCGGGTTGAAATTTTCAAAAATGTAGTAAAAAATTTCAAAATACCCTGTTTTTTGCAATTTTTTGTGCGAAATAATTTTTTCAGCATACTAACATGTGGTATATTCGGAATCAGCGTAAAATTTCCTGTAAGAATATGTATCAAGTTTTCAAAAATTTCAAAGTTGAAAAATCAGTCAAAAATCGGTAATATTCTTCAAAAATTCGCTCATGGGGTCATGCTGCATGACTGGACTTTTTTTTTTAAAGGCTGTGGTTTCTGCATCGCACTTGTCATTTCTGTGAATTAGGTCTTGAGCGGCTGCATTATCGAGGTTGGGCAGATACTGTCCGGAATCTCCGGCCTCCGGACAGAATACACAACAGCATGAGGTTCTAACGACGCACTAAGTCCTGTTCAGAAAAAAAAGTCAGAAAACACAAATATATATACACTTGTGAGCGTGAATTTTACCTAATTCCACTTCTGATGTCAATGATGAATACAGAGAGTAAGGAATAACTAACTTGGAATGAAAACACTTGATCTTGATGTTGAAACACTGATCTAAATGTTCAGTGGTCTCGTTTTCTCGTTCAACCTCGCCGATTGTAATGGATTATTCGATTGCGGGACAGATCTTGCATAGACAAACGGAAGTCATGGATCTGGGAGTCCTTTATTATAACCATCTCAGTTTTTCACAACATATGTTCGCGAGCCATGAAAGACTCGGTTTTATAGAAAGAAGTACGAGGGATTTCTCAGATCCTGCTACCTTATCGATGCTGTATACTTCGTTGGTCCGCCCATTACTTGAAAATGCATCTGTGGTATGGTCTCCATACTACCTAAATTCAATGGAGATGATCGAACGAGTACAGCGCCGGTTCCTAAGATATCTCTCTTTCAAATTGGGCAATAAATGGGAAGAGTTTGATCCCTTGGAAATGCTGAGAGTAATGGGCCTCGAGACTGAGGCGACGTGAGCGAGCAGACGTAATTTTCGTAGATAGATTGGCCAACGGTGGAATTGACTGCCCTTCTCTGCTCTCACACTTGAACTTTTATGTGCCGCCCTATCCAACTCGCCACATACAAACATTTTTTCTCCCAACTGTGACGACCAGCTATTTGCATGGTGGGCCCCTGATTAGATGCCAGAGGGAGTTCAACAGATTGGTTGGTTTGTCGTCGGATGTCGACCTTCTTTGTTTAAGTGAGCTGGCGTTCAAGAGACATTGTAAATTATTGTTATAGTAAAGCATTTATTAAATTATCTATGTAACCTCATTCTTATAATTGTTTCTTGTGCTATTTATTATTGTTAAGAATTTGTGATTTCTATTTTTTTTTTTTTTTTTTTTTTTTTTTTTTTTTGCCATATAAAGCTTGTTTTGTTTGTTGTGAGTTTAATGTTATTGAATTTAACGTAGCATTGTTATTAAATCTAGATACAAATTATTATTATTACCATACTTAAACTGTAAATTGGGCAATTTCGCCCGTAAATAAAAATTAAATAAAATTAAATAAATAAATAAAATCTTGAAGTACGAAGTAATACGTTTATTTAAGACGACTAAAGCACTTGAGATTTAGAAACTGATTAAGGGTCCTATCACGAGGCGCTTGTAGGTAGTCTGTTTTCCTGAGTTGGAGGGGGCTACTGTCCGGTACTACCAACCTATGAGAACGAAAACGCAATTGGTCCCCTGAAGGGAGTCACACCATAGTTTTAATTTGAAAAATCATGAAGCGGGTTCGTTTCATAAATAAAACAGACAAGTATTGGTGATACTCTACGATATATATATTGGGTGTGTGGGAGAGGGGTGTGGGCCAGACCTGATGACTGGCGAAAAAATTAGTTAGCCGTTCTTGAGCCGGCGTCCGTTCAACGGTTTGAAAGGATAAAAAGTCAGTGAACTCAATTCACAAAAGACACAAATTAAAAACCAATATAATATTCCGAAGATTACAAATAACCTCTTTGACCTCTTCAAGAATTTACCCGTTTTTATACGGTCGAGATCAAGGGGGATGGTTTTAAAAGCTTCAGCCCCCTGAAAATCGGAAATACGTTGGTGCGCCTGATAGGCAAACCAACAGAAATGAAGATCATTTCCAACTCCAAGGTCCATTTGAAGTGGTCTCAGAGGAACAGGGAATGAAACTGGCCTAATTGGTAAAGCTAGGGGAGACTTATGTTGCAGTCACCCTTATCCAGAAACTAAACACCTCACAGGGCACGGTCCGTTGCCAATATCTTAGATCGTGCTCTGCCGAGGAGATCCTTGAAAGCCTCAAGGAAGACTCGGTGATTGAGGTCATTCCTTTGCAACGAGGGAGGCGCATCAAAGGGTCATCTGACACTTATTTGCTGACCTTTGCGCTCCAAGCTCCCCTCAGACTGTTTCACCGGGTCCCTTGCTTTGTGACCTGCAAGCACAGCCCTTTATCCTCCCACCTATGCGGTGCTATAAATGCCTCAAATTTGGGCATACTAGCCGAAGATGTAAGCATGCTCAAAGCCGCTAAAGTGTGCGTGTGCCAATTGCAAAGGCCAGCATGGAGCACTCTAAGGAGTGCCCAGTCTTCAAAAAAGAAGTTGTTTTTTCATAAATATGTATATATATTTATATATTTGTGATCTGTGATTTGTGAACTCGTGATCACGGCAAGTCGCCGAAATATTGAGGTACCTACATATTTTCCCTTTTACCAGAAGTTTTTGTGTACCTATATCTTTCTACTTTCTCTCATATCCAAATTTATATATATATATATATATATATATATATATATATATATATATATGTGTGTGTGTGGTGTGTTGTGTGTGTGTGTGTGTGTGTGTGTGTGTGTGTTTGTTTGTGTGTGTGTGTGTGTGTGCGCGCGCGCGTGTGTGTGTCCGTTCAGACGATAGCTCTCCTTAGGATCGCGATAAAAATTCCGTTCTTGCGCCAAAAATCAAGCTTTCCAAACGAAAGGATGAGTTCGTTGGCCAGCACTTTCTGAGCATATTAAATTGGTCAAATTTCCAAAAATATACTAAAAAAATCACTAAAACTGGCTAAAAACTTCTAATAATCGTTAAATTTATATATTTGGTAGAATATTCCTCATATGAAGTTTATTAACTATAATGTAAAATATTCAAAAATGTATGGACAAAATTATGCTGAAAAATGTACCTACTAAAAATTCATTAAAATTTTCTAAAAATTGATAAAACTGCAAAAATATGAATGTTCAAAACCTCTATTTGAAAGATGATTATTTAGAATGCGTTTTTTGCCATTCAAATAATTGTTATCGATTTCCTTGCACCCAGACAGTTCAAATTTAAAAACAATCGAATATTACAATACACTAATTTTCGAAAATTCGCTCATACGCATGACTGGAGCGTTTTTATAATATGAGTAGATGAGACATCCATGTAAATAAATATGTAAAAATTGATATGAAACTTGAGCTCACACATAAATCCGCTATACCAGTAGACATTTCCATGTTTTCGCAACACCATTGTCGCCTCTGGTGTTGCTGATTCATCGGCGAGCTAAAATATAATTTATTTATTGAACTTTTTCTCATTTTTTCGTAGGACTAGGGTGGGTTGGATTTGTCTTCTCTATTGTTCCCATGCCTGGAAAGTGACACTGTTACAGGTGGGTCAGGTGTCACAACTAGGGTCTGAGGGTGAGGCACACAAACAGCCAACAAATTCGATTTGTAACCAGCCGACTGGTTTCCCCAAATACCCACTCGTTAGAACAGGTGTTTAAGGTTCCCCAATCTGCCACTAGGGGCCCGAACCAAATCCGACAATCATAATGATGATAAAAAATCGGCTTTTTGAGAAATTAACGTTTGCGCATGCGCTTAGACCACTATTCATCCAACGGAAATGAAATTGTAGAGGATCGTCTTTAAGCTAACCTGCACATTTCCCGATAATGTCGTCAAAACCGGTCCATTAGACTCGGAATTTTGGTTGTGTCAATTAATTTTAGTTTGGCACTAGCGCAATGGTTTACTCCCCTAATGGTGATATGATTCTTCTGATATTTTCTGGAACACATGATGAGAAATCGACGTTATGTGAAATTCACGTTTGCGCATGCGTACATGCTACAGTTGATCCGACGGCATCGAAAATTATACGAGACTGTCTAGGAGTTAACCCACACAATCCCTAGAAACTTCATCGAAATCAGATTTAAACTTGGTATAGTAATTGGCGTGACAAGGATTTACCACAGACAGATAGACAGACAGACATTCGGACGGACACGGAACCAAAATTAATCAGCAAGCTCTGAAACGCAAAACGAAAGTAGAAATTTTGATTTTGGAGGACAAAAATTTTTCCAACCTCGATCACGAACACAAAGCTTCTCTACCTTCGGTTGTGAAGAAGAAAAATCCGAAGCTTCTTTCAGTGCGCTTGGAAATCGATTTCCATAGAGACAATAATTTATAAGAGCCGCTTCCAGAATGTTGGAACGAATTTTACCAACTTATTTCATAAATAAAATGTGTTATTGTATTCAACAACAATTAAGAAGGACAATGAACATCGACACCAAGTTTGTGCAACCCCGCTACCGCACACTGGCTAAAGTAGTCACGTTGTGGTAATTTATTCGTCTCTGTATTCTATGACCCCATTTTCCAAGTTGAGCAGATTTTATAATTATCTCCCTCGTTTCGTTAAGTTCAAGACTCGCAGTTTTTATTTATGGAAACAGTGGTGGGAAATTTTATGTGGCTTTTTAGAGGTGATAAAGGACGGTAACCGTCTTGAATGCTTTGCTCGTTTGAGGGAATACGACTCTGTGACTTGTTAATAAATTTAGCTAACCTGGCTTGTTAATAATATGAAATGTAATTAACTGTGTAGGTTGCGTCAAATACAATCATATATCTCTCCATTCTCGAGAGAGAGGAAGAAAGAGAGAGAAAGGGGGAGAATGGGAGGGAGAGAACGAGCGAAAGGGAGAGAGAGACAGTGGGAGAGCGATAGACTGTTTGACTGGTTTATATAAGAATCTCTTAAATCATATCAGAAAAAATTAAGATATAAATTCAAACAAATTGTCTGTCTATAGTTAGTCATGATACTCATAATATTTATATGAAGTGATGCTTCTACACAAAAATG